>JAVGWX010000020.1:32242499-32582499 GCA_036924085.1 Ariolimax columbianus | reverse complement strand
GTCAGGCAAAATATACTGATCAGACATGTTAATCAGGGTCAGGCAAAATATACTGATCAGACATGTTAGTCAGGGTCAGGCAAAATATACTGATCAGACATGTTAGTCAGGGTCAGGCAAAATATACTGATCAGACATGTTAGTTGGAGTCAGGAAAAATATACTGTCCACGACACTCACCTTGTTTTTCGAGTAGCCCTCCCTGGAAACGGGCTGTTTTCATGGCAGACTGGCTAACTAGGTGAGGGATCGACATTATCCCCGTAGTAGTGAGTGACATGCAGATGAAGCCAAGCGTAACACAACCGCCTGGAGGACTCCGGTCCATCTTCATCAGCACACTCGGGATGTAAGAAAAGCTGCTGCAACCCGTCACTTAACGTCTTTTTCGGAGAGTACAAAAGAGCAACCTACTGATTGTGGACATTCGCAAACAAACAAACCTCGACCACTGAATCCCCAACTCTTGAGGTTACTTTGGTAGTAGGTTACAGTGGCTTTAACTCCCTAAGGGAGTCGCGTAGCACAGTAGTTAGCGCTCTGGCTTTGCATCTAAGTGGTCCTGGGTTCATTCCGCAGTTGAAGCGGAAATGTGTGTTTAGACCGCAACGGTCCCCGGGTCGACCCAGCCTTAAATGGGTAACGGTTCAGTCCGGGAAGTAAAAGCGGCGAAGGAGAGGAGATGGCCAACGCCCTCATATAGCCGAGACTTTGAAATGTGAGATCGCTAACACCTCACACCCCTACGGCAGTAATGCTATGGGTTACCTTACCTAACTGCATCACAAAACGTTCTTGAGTAGCTGGACCTGAATCCGCATTTCTGTAGTGCAATGCGATGCTCCTCAGTAACTTTGCGTTATGTAGATAATACTAATAATAATATTCGTTTAAGCATCAGTGGCCTGTTGCATCGATCGGCACTGCCATGGCCATGTACCGCAGCAAAACAAGACACTCCCCATTTGTAATTTTCATTGTACCTCCAATATCCAGGGATGAAGCTCTGGCGCCTTGCGGTTTCGTGGTCTCGATAGAGGTCACTGCGAGTGACAGTGTCGAACACCACCTTGTTGACCAGGCTGTTGTTTCAAGAAGCGAGACATGGACGAGAGGTGGAGTCTTTGATCAGTTTGTTTTACCTGACTGACATGAGGTGGAGTCCTGCTCAGTACGTTTTACCTGACTCTGGCATGATGGGGTGTCTTGATTAGTTTGTTGCACTTGACTCTAAGGGGGAAACTGAGATGCTAGTCCGGTCAGGCACAATATACTGACCAAGCCGTTGCGTCAGGCACAACATACTGACCAAGACGTCGCGTTAGAGTCAGGGACAATATACTGACTAAGACCACTATAGTGTTTCAAATAGTGTTTCATGGAAACAGGCTGTTTTCAACTCAGTCAGGCTGGTAAAATGTGGTTCGACATGATCCCCGTAGTATTGAGCGCCCCCACATGAAGCCAATCATAGCACAACCGCCAGGAGGACCACGGTCCATCTTCGCACGCTCGGGATGTGAGAAAAGCTATCACAATCCACCATTTATCGCCATAATCAAGGAGCACAAAAGAGTACATACTCACTGTGGGCATTAAACAACATGACTCTGACATGAGTTGAAGTCTTGCTTACTATGTTTCACCTGACTCGGACATGTGGAGGAATCCTGATCAGTATGTTTCACCTGACTCTGACATGAGGTGGAATCTTGATCAGTATGTTTCACCTGACTCAGACATGAGGTGGAATCCTGATCAGTATGTTCCACCTGACGTTAGAGCCAGATGAAGCACATTGATCAAGACCCCTATCTGACGTTAGAGCCAGATGAAGCAGATTGATCAAGACCCCTATCTGACGTTTGAGCTATATGAAGAAGATTGATCAAGACCCCTATCTGAGTTTTGAGCTATATGAAGAAGATTGATCAAGACCCCTATCTGACGTTACAGCCAGATGAAGAAGATTGATCAAGACCCCTTTCTGACGTTAGAGCCAGATGAAGAAGTTTGATCGAGACCCCTATATGACCTTAGAGCCAGATGAAGAAGTTTGATCGAGACCCCTATATGACCTTAGAGCCAGATGAAGAAGATTGATCAAGACCCCTATCTGACCTTAGAGGCAGATGAAGAAGATTGATCAAGACCCCTATCTGACGTTAGAGCCAGATGAGCCCCATCTTTTCAGGGTTTTCCTGCATCGTGATATACCAGTTCGAAGTCTTTTTAGTGACTTCCATGTTGCGTAGGGCAGGAGATGTCCAGGCACAGGTTCCTCCCGTAACTCGATCGAGGGGACCTGTCAGCTGTTTCCAACTTTCGATGCATCGTTTTCCTGGACTAGTATGTAAGGACTGGATTGACTAAGAAACTTCGTCTTGGCTTTAATCTTGCGCGCTGCACCTGATGTCCGAACATAGAGTGTCTTGGGTCATTTACCTGTTTCTCTCGCTGTATCTCTGACGCGACAGTTCTTCGTATCTCTGGTGGTACTATGCCGATTATGGTGTATATTTGTTCAGTTGGTGTAGGTTTTAGCTATCCAGTTATTATACGGCCTATCTCATTTATTGCTGTATTTATATGTTTGACATGTTTAGAGTTCTTCCAGACTGTTGTGGCGTACTCAGCTACAGAGAAACACAGAGCGACTGCTGATGTTAGGACAATAGTCAATAAATTACACGTATGTTAAACATTGACAGCAATTGAATACGCGTTCATGCATACTCATTAATTCTAATACGTCTGTCCCTCGCTAACAATGGCACATAGAAAACTAGAAAAGTTAAGTCAATTTTACCAATGAATAGTGGAAAGAGTGGTCTGCTGGAAGAGCATGTCGTAATTGGCATAGCATATCACCGGCCATGCTAAGATGTTTTGTTAAGAGCTGCATAGATGGCGTCTAACAAGCTGCGGGTCTACTTTGCTTTGGAGTGTTTTAAGATGGACTCGTACATTAGTTAACTATCCTCTGAGAAACTGGTTGTATACATACTCTGCAGAGTCTTTTAGCCTAGTATAAAGACGTTATGTTAGGTTAAGTTATGTTAAGTTAAGTTGCCGGTTTGTGGACAAGTCACGACGCGCTCTAAAGTCTGCCCAGCTGCAAATTGGCACCTGACTTACAGTTCAATGATACAAGGAAGAGTGAGTGTATCACTTACTGTGGATAAGGAATAGGCCTATTGCACCTGCATGCATACCGTAAACGTTGACTAAAGAGAGTTGTGTATTGGGCTAGAAGACTCACCGTGTTAAACAAATTTATACAGAAACCATCACTGGAGATCCACACAAAATTCTTTGCCGTAGGCATACTTAAAGAGGCCAATGTAACATGGCCCTATACTCACGAGAGTAAAAACAGAAACTATGATGATCAGTAGAATACGTGGGCCACTCTACATAATTTTTAATGATATTGCTCTTCAACAGGCCCACGAGCTCAAGTATTTGGGCAGTATTTTTTTCGGCAGACGGCAAGATCGACAGGGAACTGGAGACTAGGTGCCAGAAAGCATATGTGGTGCCTTATCAGCTATCACTCAAGCTTAGACACCCGAGCATTAGTTTGGCAACAAAGCAACAGTTGAAAAACAGTATATTTATGCCAACTTTGTGCTACCAGTGGCCAAACATGACCTCAATCCAGGGAGCATGAGAGCAGAATTTCGACTCGTTAAATGGGGTGTTTAAGGTAGATCATGCGTGTTCCCAAGGAAGACAGAATGCGGAACTAAGACATTCGAAGTATGGTCGGTACTACGTCTTGTGTCGAATACATTTCCAGGCAGAAAATACGTTAGTTTGACCATCTCATGAGAATACACCCTCATCAGCTTCCACTTGTTTTTTTTAAACATTTTTGGGCGTTCGTCTTTTTTCTCTAATCCCCAAGACGGTGTGCGTTGCACTGTGGTTTTTATTTTGCGCCTGTCGGCCCAGTGCATCCGACTTCAACATGTAAGGGTCTGCTTCTTCCTGCATTTTCTAAGGGTTTGCTTTCCGTGGTGTAACGGCCGGTGCTGTGATGGGGATCGAACTCAGCACCTGCGGTTTGTAAGCCGTGCCACTTAACCACTAGCCCACGTCGTCCCCTACTTCCACTGATGGCTTTCAGCACTTAAAGATCTGGCTACAGGGTAAAGGGAGCGGGCGCGATGCAGGTGGATAGATAACAGTACAGTGGATGCATAGCGACACGAGCTTACATTGACCGGCGCAACGCACTTGGCGCAGGACAGACGACTTAAGCTCCTTAACAGCACAAACAACTAACTAACTCCCGCTGGAGTTGGAAAAAAGGACAAGAATAAAGAAGAATCGGAGAACTAGGTTACTCCAAATATGAAAGGCAACTGGTAACTCAACCTCACAAAAAGTTCAAATTTCCACATAAAAAATGTTGATAGTTAATCACGAACACACTGTCGGATTTATGGCGACCTTTATCTTTGCCAGTGCTAATCGATATAACCAACGGGCGAACCTTGCGTAACACAACTATAAATAGCCTGGGTTACCCAATGGTTTGCAATACCAATATACTTGGTTGAATATCACTTGGTGTCCAGTTTGATTGGGCATGTGGGTGATTTTTATCTGTATGACTACTTCTCTGCGTACTTCTGTACTTCAAAAACTTCCATCGTTGAACATATTATCGAATACTAATTCCACAGCAAGCCGGCTTTAGACAGCACAGATCCACTGAGGACCAGGTCATCCTCATAGCCCAGGAGATAGAAGATGCCTACCAGGCACAGAAACACACAGTAGCTGTTTAGGTGGATCTGGAAAAGGCATTTGACAAAGTCTGGAAAGATGGACTTAGAGTCAAGCTAAGAAGAAGTGATGTCTGTGGGAAGATGTACAAGTGGATCAACCACTACCCCAAAAAAAGAACGGCCAGAGTCCAAGTACAAGGGCAGATGAGCAAAACGGTGACACTCGAGCAGGGAGTACCCCAAGGGGGAGTACTGTCACCCACACTCTTCCTGGTATATATAAACGATATTACAGAGAATATACCAAGAAGAGTCCATAGCTCAATGTTTGCAGACGATCAGGCTATGTGGACCTCTGAAAAGAATCTCACCATAGCAAGAAATCGGATGCAGACGGCCCTAACATCGCTGGAAGAGTGGGCGAACTCATGGCTGGTCAAAATAAACGAGGAGAAAACCACATGCACAATATTCTCACTTTCATTAAAACCCCAAAGTACCAAATTAAGTCTAAATGGAAAATTCCTGCAGCCAAACGACAACCCAACCTATCTGGGAGTCACTTTTGATCGGCGCATGACATAGAAAAGTCAGATTGAGAGAAACCGAATGAAAGCCAGAGAAAGAATGGCAATCATGAGGAAACTTGCTGGCACAAGCTGGGGAGCAGACGAAGACATACTAAAGAAACTGTACACTGGAAGAGTGAGACCAGTTCTCGAGTATGGCATTGCAGCATGGACAACAGCAGCGAAGGCGAACTTCGATAAAGTCAACAAACTTCAAAACCAAGCCATGAGAATTATAACAGGTGGCATGAAGTCAACGCCAATTGTAGAACTTGAAAAGATTACAAAACTGCAATCCATGACCGATAGAAGAGACTGCAGAGCCCAGCTGCAGTCAGAGAAACTCCGAAGACTGACCGACCATCCAATGCACCAGAGACTAAACAATTTGGGAAATGGGAAACTAAAGCGGAGAAACTTTGCAGAAATAGCCAAAGCAAAGATGCACGAAGATCCCATAAACGCACTAACAACACCAAAACCCATCACTACTGTACGAAAACCTACTTGGAGGCAGGATATATTTCCAGAGGTGGTAGAAAACATACCAGGTATTGCAAACAAAAACTGCCAGACTGAAAAAGAAAGGAGAGATACTACCCTAAGCTTCATAACGAAAAGCTACCCAAGCATGGACTGGACCCATGCATACACCGACGGTTCTGTAACAAACAACACAGAACGGAGGGGCAGGAGCATTCCTGAACCTACCAAATGGCAGAAAAATAACACTGTCATTCGCTACTGGTAAGTACACAAGCAATTTCAGAGCGGAGGCAGAGGCACTGAGGGCGGCAGTGGAAGAAATGGTGACACACAGTGATAATGAGAGCCATATAGTCCTGCTGACAGGTGCTCTCGCCGTACTCACAGCGCTAAAAAGCCAGAAAAACACTGAGCTTAATGACTTAAGAGCAGCACTCTGCAAACTGTGCCAGCAGTCCGCACCAAAAAGGGTAGTAGTACAGTGTTTACCATCACACTGCAACATCCAAGGCAACGAGGAGGCAGACAGACTGGCAAAAGAAGGTGCAAGACTACCACAAACAGATACCAGTATGACGTACGAAGAGTCAAAACGGCTTATCAAAGCCAGATACATGACCAAATGGGAAACCGAACATACTGGTTACACAAAAAACGATGCCTATTACCAGTTGAACCGAAGAGAGCAGGTCGTTGTCTTCAGACTTCGCACTGGCCACAATAGATTGAGGTACCACCTATTCAACAAATTGAAGATAGGGTGTACTGACGAATGCCCGTGCGGTACTGGTAAAATGACCGCTGAACATCTGCTGCAGAACTGCCCGACATACGAGGATCAGAGAGAGCAGATGTGACCATTACCAGTGGAACTGCAAGACAAGCTCTATGGCAGTGTCGACAGCCTCAGGATGACCGCCGCTTTTTTCGAAAAAATAATGGTTACTGTCTGACTGCGTACGCAGAAGAAGAAGAAGAAGAACATATTATAAATAGATACATCGTACACACACGCGTCTATTGGCCAATACGTCTACATTACAAAAACGCAGCCCTATATTTGCCAATACGTCCACATTACAAAAACGCATCCATATATTGGTCAATACATCCACTTCACAAATAGATACAGACACGCATACATACACTGGTCAATGCGTCCACTTCACAAATAGATACACACACGCATCCATAAATTAGTCAATACGTTCACATTACAAATAGATACACACAGACTTAAAAAAATTGGCCTTTATGTCCTGAGATAACTTGGCATTGAAAGGAGAGGGCTTTCGTCAATAGAATTCGCAAAGGCAAATATTTAAACAGACAATAATAATAGGTTGCAATTCCAACACACCAGGTTTGATATAATTTCGTGTCCAGGTTCACCTGCATGTCGGAGATTTTTCTCGGAGATTTTTCTCGGAGATTTTTGGCGGAGATTTTTGTCGGAGATTTTTGTCGGAGATTTTTGGCGGAGATTTTTTGTCTGAAATTTTTGGCGGAGATTTTTGTCGGAATTTTTGGCGGAGACTTGTGGCAGAGAATTTTGGCGAAGATTCTTGTCGGAGATTTTTGTCTGAGATTTTTGGCGGAGATTTTTGGCGGAGATTTGTGGCGAAGATTTTTGGCGGAGATTTTGTCGGAGATTTTTGTCGGAATTTTTGGCGGAGATTTGTGGCAGATAATTTTGGCGAAGATTCTTGTCGGAGATTTTTGGCGGAGATTTTTGTCTGAGATTTTTGGCGGAGATTTTTGGCGGAGATTTTTGGCGGAGATTTTTGTCGGAGATTTTTGGCGGAGATTTTTGTCGGAGATTTTTGTCTAAGATTTGTGGCGGAGATTATTGGCGGAGATTTGTGGCTGAGATTTGTGGCGGAGATTTTTGTCGGAGATTTTTGGCGGAGATTTTTGTCTGAGATTTTTGGCGGAGATTTTTCTCGGAGATTTTTGGCGGAGATTTTTGTCAGAGATTTTTGGCGGAGATTTTTCTCGGTATTACTACTTCTTCACACACAATAACACATTAGGAACAGTTACACACACACACGCATCCAGTCACTGGCCAAAACGTCCGGATATAACCTAAAAGACTAAGGTCTGAGGTTGAAAGCGGCGTTCCTTCGCCAGTAGAATCCAGAAAGGCAAAGATTTTACAAAAACAACAATATCAATATACTGTTTATACCAACTGCTGGGGAAAGGATACTTAGTGCCCGGGTAGGCAAAACATACTGATCAGACTATGATAGGTGGGTCAGGTGAAAGATTCTGATTAGATTATGTTAGTCAATGGGCGGAGGCGGGGGGGGGGGGGGAGATAATGTGATACATACTAATCCGACTACGTTATTCAGGGCCAGGTGAAACATACTGATCAGACTATATTAGTCAGGGTCATGTGAAAGATTCCGATCAGACTATGTTAGTCAGGGCCAGGTGAAACATACTGATCATACAATATTAGTCAGGGTCAGGTGAAACATTCTGATCCTAATATGTTAGTCAGGGCCATGTGAAACATACTGATCATACTATGTTAGTCAGGGCCAAGAGATAAATACTGATCAGATTATGTTAGTCAGGGACAGGTGAAACATACTGATCAGACTATGTTAGTTAGGGTCAATTGAAACAAACTGAATAGGCTATGTTAGTCAGGGCCAGGTGAAACATGCTGATCAGACTGTTTTACTCAGGGTCAGGTGAAACACACAGATCAGACTTTGTTAGTCAGGGTCAGGTGAAACATACTGATTCGACTAAATAAGTAAGGGTCAGGTGAAACATACAGAACAGACTATATTAGTTAGGGTCAGAAGAAAAATACAGATCAGTCTATGTTAGTCAGAGTCAGGGGAAACACAAAGGTCAGACGATATTAGCCAGGGTCAGGAGAAATATACCGATTAGACTATGTTAGTTATAGCTAGGTGACACATAATGATCAAACTATGTTAGTCATGGCAGGTAAAACATACTCATCAGACTATGTTAGCCATGGCAGGTAAAACATACTCATCAGACTATGTTAGTCATGGCAGGTAAAACATACTCATCAGACTATGTTAGTCATGGCAGGTAAAACATACTCATCAGACTATGTTAGTCATGGCAGGTAAAACATACTCATCAGACTATGTTAGTCATGGCAGGTAAAACATACTCATCAGACTATGTTAGTCATGGCAGGTAAAACATACTCATCAGACTATGTTAGTCACTTTCAGGTAAAACATACTTATCAAGACACAACCCCACTTACAAGCGATTCTACACGCTAAAAGGTTGTGTTGTGGCAGACTGGCTAATGAGGTGGAGATTAGCACTGTGGTCCCAATAGTGGGAAGCTTTGCAATACTGTCAGGGGGACATAGTTCAGCCTTGTTCATTACGCCTCGTGATTTAAAACGCGACGAGTTTTATAAAAATCATAAAGAATATGTATAAACACAGTAAATTGGGGGGTATAGGAAGGAGTACTGACCTACAGTTTTGAAGTACAAACGTGTGTGAGGAGGAATGTTTATTATAATCCCTGTTGTTATCGATGGTGTTAGACTGGATTATGAAGATATCAAAGGCAAGGGAGAGAACAGGTATACAATAGTCAGTGAAGCTACAGTTAAAGAATCTGGACTATGGAGGCAATTTGTTACTGCTGTGACACAGACATAGCCAAATGCAAGGGAAACTCAATAAAGGCAGGGAGCATCCAGCTAAACTTAGGCTAAATATTAACATGAAGAAAGCCAAGTTGTTTAAAATCAACACATTAAGCAAAGAGCCAGTCATGCTTGGAGGTAAGGCACTGGTATGCGGTAAACACCTTCTGAACACCGCTGTTGGTACTTCAGGGGACTCAGAGGCAGGTGTAAGGGACATAATTAGGAAGGCAGGGACAGCATTCCTGTACTGAATAATATATGAAAATCCTGGGAAATGAATACCAATGCCATCTTTTTTAGTTCTTAGTCGACCTGAACTTCTACAGAGACAGATGACCCTGTGCAGATTCCATCTCTGATATGAGCTGGATGTAGCCGGGAGAAGGGTTTCCTGCTTAGCGGGCAAGGCTCGAGCAGCTTGGCTTGGCTTTGTTCGTTCTCAATCTCGCTCTACCAAACTCTGAAAGGGCTTAAGTAGCAGAATGTAGTCCGGAGAACGGAATGTGTTATGTCGTAGTTTACATCTTGGATACGATATTTGCACCTTTCGGTCCAACACAACCGACTTCAGCAAACATTTTTTTAGTACCGGGTTAACATTTCCTATTCGATCCCTTCTCCTTAGTCAGTCTGCCCTGCTGCAGCCTGTTATCCAGGATCACCGCATGGAGGTGTAGAAGGGTCTTGGCAGCTCTGGTTCGCTGGCCCTGACACTAGCAGTCAGCTATGGGTCACTGACCTCTGCAGCTCCTGCGCTACTCAGCATCTTGATCCCCAATCAGCTTAATACTCCACTGAGTTGGAATAAGCGCTTAAGGAAGGTGGGTAACCTATGTGCGAGTCCATCTTAATAGACTCAAACACCAGTTAATATTGTTTCATTCAAATATCAAGTCAATTGTCCTGTACGGAGCAGAAACTCAGAGAACGACAAAGGTAACTCAGAGGAACCTCCAGTCGTTCGTCAATACATTTATACAGAGGATAATGAGTATATGAGTATAGACATGGAGAGGAATGAAGATCTATGGGAAAGGAGTCAACAACAACAGGTGAAGCAACAGATCAGACGTAGCAAATAGGGTTGGATAGGACACACGCTACAGAAACCACCATCAACACAGGCCCTGATCTGGAATCCATGGAGGAAAGGGAAAAGAGATGTTGAGCAAGAAACGCCTGGAGATGAGACCGAAAATAAACTTCGGTTTCTGGATCTCAACTGGAGAGAGTCAGAACGAGCAGTTCAAAGGCTGTACTTGATGGAGGAGGATTGTCAATGGTCTATGCCCCGAAAGGAGCAACAGGCTTTAATGATGACGACTGTAGCCTGAAAGGAGTCTGCTGTGGCCCAAAAAGGATGAACAAAATACTAACACCGTATACTGCTAGCTATATCGTAGGAAACGACTAAGGAGGGTTGGGAATGGAGTTGGCTACTCCATCCTGTAGATTCTTTAAGCCACTGAAAACTTCATATCAACACTTGTTGAGTTGGTGTGTATTTGTGGAAGATATATGCTCCACGTAGAGCTGTGTAAGGGTTTTTATGATTAACGATGACTATAACCTGCTATCTATGAATCATAACCAAGATGATGGGGAACTCAGTGGGCTCGAGCTGCCGGAGGTCGTGGGTTCGAATCACGGATTTTTTTTCATGACGATACTCTGGTAAAAATTCTCCTGATCTCTGGATAGTGAGATCGGACTCCCGTATTCATTGTCCAGCACGTTAAAAATTCCTAGGTAGTTGGAAATCTAAAAGAATAGGATTAACGGCTGCTGCCTGGACAAAATTCAAGTTAAAAATCTACTCAAGTTATTTGTACCTTTCCCCAGGTGGTTTGGACCAGCTAAAGATGGCGCTTAACTAATTGGTAAAATTTGCCTTCCAAGAAACTAGTTGTATACAGACTTTGTAGAGTCTTTTAAATCAGTATAAAGACGGTAATTTAAGTTAAGTTTAGAATGAAGAGCTAACGGTGGGTATCTATAAACAACAATAAAGAAAGTCCACGAAAACATCTCTAAGAACGTTTGGTCGTGTGAATAGCTAGCCATACACTGGAAATACTTTTGTTTTGCTATAAAACTAGAATAAAACGTAAATTAACTCACCATCTACAAGCGTAATCCGATCAGAAACTTATAAATATCAGAAATAAGCACAAATACAGGGGTTAATACTGGACGCATGATGTGAGGCGCGGCCATCTTGCTGGTTTACATCCAACACTATCATCTGTACATGATCTTTCTTCTAATGTGTACATTACTGGATTAAAGTGCCCGTTAAATTGTACCTTGATGTAGTTTCTAGGCAGAGTCAAGTGAACTCCACTCACAGCCCACGTCCCACTTCGTGGGAAGTTGGGTCAAAATGGCGTTCAGAGCTCCGTACAATAGCCCCGAGATTGGCCCAACTAGGCAAATCTCCAGAGCCGTACCGCTCAGACTAATGACCCTCACCTTCTGCACTTATCATTGGATAAAAATAATAATGTTCGCTTAGGCGTCTGAGGCCCGTTGCGTCGGATGAACACCACCATGTCCAGTTGTAACTGTGTGCTGCCAGGCCTCCTGTAAGGCCTATCATTGGATGCTGCTCGTAAACTCTCCATGTGTATCCTCAATACGGGAAGAAGAAGAGGCTCACTCTGGGGGCCACTCTTCCCCTTCTCTCTTCTCTTACCTCACTCTGTTTCACTTGACTCTGTCCTACAGTCACACCCTTGCACAACTTTCATACGCGCCCTCATGGTGAGGCCCTTCCATTGCACTTTGGTTGGGCTAGCTTTTGAGGGCGCACAAACCTAGCATAGGTACATACAGACGCACACATGCATCCGAGCATTGGTTTATGCGTTCTGATATCGCCCAATGGACTACGGTCTGGGGTGGAAAATGGCGCGCCTCCGCCAGTAGAAACTAGTGAGGCAAACATCTAAGCAAAAAAAAAAATCCTAAATACGGCTAGACAAGCAGGAGACGGTACATTCCACAAAAACACCCTCCTCATGGCCCCTGTCCCAGGACAGCAGATTTAGCTCCCCCCGCCTAGCAACCTGCAGGGACATCGATCGACGCACTAACCCCCCCCCCCCCCCTCCACTGGGGGTCATCTGCTACCATCAAAGAGTGCAACTAACCCTCTTCCATGTGATAGCACGTTCATTTCCAGTCTGCTATCACTGGTCTTGTTCACTGACTAAAGAGTCTGAACCCGGAATATCCTAACACTCAACGGGACAGGCTATGTAATGGTCATGGTCGTACCTTAGGTCGACTCAGCAGCACTATCGTTGGAATCACAGAAACTTGACTAAAGGACCAGAAGGCTGTTGATTATTCCTATCTGTTACATTTTGTTAGACAACAGCACTAGTATCGGTGCTGCTTTATGCATGGTCTTAAAATGGCTCTTGCATCGGTCGGACTTTATATATTGCTTGTCAATCCATCATGGACGCTAGACTAGCAGAATTGTATAGCTCAATTAACCGTACTTTCAGCGCTGTTTATTTTGATCCGAAGGCTGCATTCGCCTCGGCACTGTGGAAAGTCATTCAAAATACCAATTCCCTCTTGCTAAACTTGACAAAGCAGTTGCACGCGAACACTGGTGCCAGACAGAAATCCTCATAGGAAGTGCTCTCTCGGATAGGTTTCCTGGATTATCAGGAGTAAGGGCTGCGTCTTTGCCAATGACCTTTTCTGCCGGGAAATGGACTGGTAAAGTTGTTAGAGACTTCAGTATACTAAGTCAAGGTTTGTTCTATAATAGTTACACTACTGTCGAGGAGTAAAGTTATTAAAGACTTCAGTATACTAAGTAAAAGGTTTGTCCCATAGTAGCTACACTACTGTCGGGGAATAAAGTTGTTAGATACTTCGGTATACTAAGTCAAGGTTTGTCCCATAGTAGTTACACTTCTGTCGGGAAATGAAGTTGTTAGAGATCTCAGTATACTGTCAAGGTTTGTCCCATAGTTGTTACACCACTGTCGGGAAATGAAGTTGTCAGAGACCTCAGTATACTGTCAAGGTTTGTCCCATAGTAGTTACACCACTGTCGGGAAATGAAGTTGTATGAGACCTCAGTATACTGTCAAGGTTTGTCCCATAGTAGTTACACCACTGTCGGGAAATGAAGTTGTCAGAGACCTCAGTATACTGTCAAGGTTTGTCCCATAGTAGTTACACCACTGTCGGGAAATGAAGTTGTAAGAGACCTCAGTATACTGTCAAGGTTTGTCCCATAGTAGTTACACCACTGTCGGGAAATGAAGTTGTAAGAGACCTCAGTATACTGTCAAGGTTTGTCCCATAGTAGTTACACCACTGTCGGGAAATGAAGTTGTAAGAGACCTCAGTATACTCAGCCACAACTTGTATGAAGTAGTGTGGCTGGTTCTTTCTCTCGCTGCCTTTACCTTCCCAAATCGTTGGTCAGGTACCCATTTACAGCTTGGCCTTCTGGAGCGCAAAGGCTGTGTGAGTAGATCTACATAGCTCTGCCGCGAAAAGCGAGTGATTGAGCCAACTAGAGCTGTTAGCGTACCACAGAATGACTTGGCAAGTGTTTCTTGACGGATTATACAAGTTTTTTAAAAAGACGATTATTGATCATTGGTTGACCTAAATAGAAAACCTCTCAGCAAGACTAGCTTCGTATAGTCTTATCTATGCCTGGTTCCCTAGGAAAATCTAACTTCCCTGTCCAATCACTCACACGGAGCTGAGTGACAGATACAAAGTTAATTAATTAATATTGCATTCTTACACGCACACTCTATTAATTGAATACAGTCAATAGAAATGGAAGTCTATAAATACTTGTAATACTTACTTGGAATCCTGGTATTCAAACAGCCATGCTAGGCCTGGAAGAAGGTATACATGATTTGGATAATTTTTTCACTAGGATTTTATTTTTTTCTGGGCAGCGGCCAGACAGCTGGCCTACTCTTTTCTATTTCTAGCTGCCAATGGATTTTTAACGTGCTCGACACTGAACACGGGAGTCCGATCTCATCCCTCGCCCACCCCCGATTCAAACCCTCGGCTTCCGGCACCCAAGGCGGACACCTAACTTCGATACCACTAATTCTCCCTGCCTCAACCTCCAAATGAATCTATAAATGAAAGTGAATAAACGGGAATTTATAAATTATAGCGATAATCTGGAGGCGTTATAAACGAATCAACTGAGTTGAACTTGGGGTAGGAAACGGGGGTGGAAGGAAAGAAAACCACCAGTGACTCACCATATAATCAATAAATTCATGTAGCCATCCCCCACTAAAATATTGATTTTGTGTCATCTATATAATATATGATCTTGACATTGTATGTAACCTCTACACTTCAGGGTAGAAGAAAAACGACTAAGTAAGCAAGAATAGTGATTCTGCGATTCTTGTCTGTTTTACCAGAATAGATGTTCCCAGCTTTTTCTGGATCCATGACTCAACAAAACTAATGATATCTCGTCGCTGATATCCATAAGTCACTAACAACTCGTCATAGATCCCCTACAGCCATTGGAAACTCGTCGTTGACCCCCAAAATATAATTACATCTCCTCACGGACCTCAAGATGCCAATGACAGCTCTTTGCGGACCCCTAAATCCAATGGTATCTCCAAGCAGACGCTTAAAGTCAATGACAACTTGTTGCAGAACCCCTGAGTGCAGTGATAACTTGTCGCTATCCTTCTGAAGTCAATGACAACTTGTCGCTGACCCCATGAAGTCAATGATAACTTGTCAATGACCCTCTGAAGTCAATGACAACTTGTCGCTGACCCCCTGAAGTCATTGATAACTTGTCGCTGACCCCCTGAAGTCAATGATAACTTGTCGCTGAACCCCTGAAGTAAATGAAAACTTGTCCCTGACCCCTTGAGGGCAATGATAACTTGTCGCTGACCCCCTGAATTCAATGATAACTTGTCTCTGAACCCCTGAAGTCAATGATAACGTGTCAATGACCCCCTGAAGTCAATGATAACTTGTCGCTGACCCCTCAAGTCAATGATAACTTGTCGCTGAGCCACTGAAGTCAATGATAACTTGTCACTGACCCGATGAAACCAAAAATAACTTGTCGATGACCCTGTGAAGCTAACGTCAAATAATCGTTGACCATCTGAAGCCAATAACAACCTCTCGCGGATCCCTAAAGCCAATTACAACCTCTCGTGGATCCCTAACGGCAATAATATTTTGTCGCAGACCCCTAAAGCCAATGTCAACCTCTCGGGGATCACGAAAGCCATTGACAATTTCTCGTGGATCTCTAACGTCAATAATATCTAGTCTAATACCCCTGAAGACAATTACAACTTGTCGATGACCGCCTGAAGGCTATGATAACTTGTCGATGACCACCTGAAGGCTATGATAACTTGTCGATGACCGCCTGAAGGCTATGGTAACTTGTCGATGACCGCCTAAAGGCTATGATAACTTGTCGATGACCACCTGAAGGCTATGATAACTTGTCGATGACCGCCTGAAGGCTATGATAACTTGTCGATGACCACCTGAAGGCTATGATAACTTGTCGATGACCGCCTGAAGGCTATGATAACTTGTCGATGACCGCTTGAAAGCTATGATAACTTGTTGATGACCGCCTGAAGGCTATGATAACTTGTCGATGACCGCCTGAAGGCTATGATAACTTGTCGATGACCGCTTGAAGGCTATGATAACTTGTCGATGACCGCCTGAAGGCTATGATAACTTGTAGATGACCCCCTGAAGTCAATGATAACTTACCGATGACCCCCTGCAGTCAATGATAACTTACCGATGACCCCCTGCAGTCAATGATAACTTACCGATGACCACCTGCAGTCAATGATAACTTACCGATGACCCCTGAAGTCAATGATAACTTACCGATGACCCCATGCAGTCAATGATAACTTACCGATGACCCCCTACAGTCAATGATAACTTACCGATGACCCCCTGCAGTCAATGATAACTTACCGATGACCCCCTGAAGTCAATGATAACTTACCGATGACCCCCTGCAGTCAATGATACTTACCGATGACCCCCTGAAGTCAATGATAAATTACCGATGACCCCCTGCAGTCAATGATAACATGTCGCTGACCCAATGAAACCAAAAATAATTTGTCAATGACCTTATGAAGCTAACGACAAATCGTCGTTGACCATCTGAAGGCAATGACAACCTCTCGTGCATCCCTAAAGTCAATAATATCTCGTCGAATACCCTTGAAGCCAATGACAACTCGTCGAGGACCCATATGAGACAATGATAACTTATCACTGACCCTAAAGTCAATGGTAACATGTCGTTGACCCCTGAAAACATGTCGATCCTCTGCAGCCAATGATTACTTGACATTGACACCCTGGAGCCAATGAAAACTCCTCACGAACCATTGATAACTTGTCGTTGACCCCCTAGAGCCAATGAAAACTCGTCATGGACCCGCTGAAGCCAACGAAAAATAGCCACGAACCCCCTGTAGCCAATGAACAAATCGTCATGTGACTCCTGAATCCATGAACAACTCTGCGCGAACGCCTTCTCTCCCTCGTCGCATCTCGGAAATTCAAAATCTACGCATAATAACAAAAAAAAAAAAAAAAAAGATTAGTTCACGAACGCCAATAGAACTATAATATTCACTATGCATTTGAAAAGCCCCCATGATAACAATAGCATTAAGATTAGAAAAACGTGTTTCATCGGGCCTATATAAATAAATAATTCCACTCTCCCGTTTGGCTGTCTTTTCAACGGTTTGCAATCACTATGTTTGGATTTCACGCAGAGAAGAGCACTTTAGACTGTACACTCATTGTTAGATGTAGTTGTGCTGAAGGCAATCGGAATTCAGTCTAAATGCATAATATGATTATGTTATGTTGTCTATTGTTGTGTTATGATACAATATATTTTTGTTATATTATATTATATGTTATGTAACATTATGATTTTATATATGATGTGTTGTTATGTCATACAAAGTTACGTTGTGTTGTGTTATGATATGTAAAGTTATGTTATGTTGTGTTACGAAATATTATGTTGTGTTATGTTATGTAAAGTTACGTTATGTTATGTAAAGTTATATGTTATGTTATGCTGTGTATGGTTGTGTTATAATGTTATGTTATGTAATGTTATGTTATGTAAAGTTATGTTGTATAAAGCTACGATATGATATGTTGTGTAAAGTTATGTTATGTTATGTATGGTTGTGTTATGATGTTATGTTATGTAAAGTTGTTTAAAGTTATGTTATGTTTTGATATGATACTTTGCGTTGTATTATGTTATGTTATGTTATGGTACAATATAATATTTGTGTTGTTCTCTGTAAAGTTATGTTATGTTATGTTATGACAAGATGGGTTCGGATTTGTTATATTACATTACGTTATGTTGTGTTATGATATGTTATGTTATGTAAATGTATGTAATGTTATATTGTGTTGTGATCCGTTATGTTATGTAAAATTATGTAATGTTATATTGTGTTGTGATCCGTTATGTTATGTAAAATTATGTTATGTTATATAAAGATATGCTATGTAAAGTTATATTATATTGTGTTATGTAATATAAAATTATGTTATGTTATTTAAATGATGTTAGGTTATGTTCTGTTACTGAATATTATGTTATGTTGTTATGTTATCGTATGCTGTACTGTGCAGTGCTGTGTTCTGTTGTAATGTAGTATGCTATGCTATACTATGTTATATTATGTTATGTTGTTACTTAATGTTATGGGGAACTGAGAAACTAGTCTGGTCATGCACAATATACTGACCAGGGTCGCGTCAGGGTCAGGCACAACATACTGACCAAAACCACTATTTCTTTTCCATGTAGCATTCCCTATTAACAAGCTGTTTTCAAGGCACGAGATGTGGGTCGACATGATCCCCGTAGTAGCGAGTATCACACATATGAAGTCAAGCATAGCACAACAATATGGCGGAACATGGTCCGCCTTCATTACAGAATGGGAGAGAACAATATTAGAAAGATAGATAACGAAAGGGACCTAGGGTTTATAATAAATCATACAGGTAAAGTGAGTGAGCAAATTCAGGTAGCAGGAAAAAAGGCAAATGCAATGTTAGGTATGATAAAAAGAAATATTCAACATAGGAGCAAGCACGTGATAGTCAAACTGTATAAAGCATTAGTTAGACCTAGATTGGAGTACAGTGTACAGGTGTGGAGTCCTTATCATAGAGGGGATATAAACATGCTGGAAAGAATACTTCTTCTTCTTCTTCGTTCGCTGTCAGACGTCAACCTTTATTTTTTCGAAAAAAGCAACGGTCATCCTGAGGCTGTCGACACTGCCATAGAGCTTGTCTAGTGTTGCCACTGGTGATGGCCACATCTGCTTTCTCTGATCCTCGTATGTCGGGCAGTTTTGCAGCAGATGTTCAGCGGTCATTTTCCCAGTACCGCACGTGCATTCGTCAGTGCCACCTATCTTCAATTTATTGAATAGGTGGTACCTCAGTCTATTGTGGCCAGTGCGAAGTCTGAAGATTACGACCTGCTCTCTTCTGTTCAACTGATAATAGGCATCGTTTTTGGTGTAGCCAGTATGTTCTGTTTCCCATTTGGTCATGTATCTAGCTCTAATAAGCCTGTTTGACTCTTCGTATGTCACACTAGTATCTGGTTGTGGTAGTCTTGCACCTTCTTTTGAATACAAAAAGAGCGACAACGCTGATAGTGGAATTCGCGAATAACAGTTGTGAGGAAAGACTCAGAAAAACCGGCCTACAGTGTCTAGAAGAGAGAAGAATTCGAGGTGACAATACAGATTTATAAGATGATCAAAGGAATGCATAAATTTGACTATAACAAGTTGTTTTTTTAATGCAGCCACCCACAAGAACAAGAGGGCACAGCTTCATATTAACTAAAGAGAGGTCCAGATTAAATAATAGGAAATATTTTTTTAATCAGAGAGTAGTGAATGCTTGGAATGCATTGCCACGGGAGGTAGGGCATGCAGGGACAGTTAATGCATTTAAGAATAAATTGGATGCGCATAGATTTTAGAGCAAGGTAATGTAAATGCAACTGGTTGTATAGAGACTCTGCAGAGTCTTCTAATTCAGTATAAAGACGTTAGGTTAAGTTAATTTCATCAGCACATCCGAGATTTGAGTAAAGCTACGACTACACATTACTTAACGCTCTTTTCAGTGAGCACACACGAGTAAACTTACTCATTGTAGGCATTCAACAACAACAAACAGCAACAGCTATGTTATGTTATGTTATCTTATGTTGGGGGTTGTTTCATGGTACGATCGCTTCTCCCAGTCGACCCAATTGTAAATGAGAACTTGACGAGGTCAAAAAAAAATATGGGAGCCACCGCAGGAGCTGTGGAGTTTGTGCTGCGTTGCCGGCACTTTCAGCAAGGAAAGACACAGGGTAGACATGGGAGCTGTGTTGGAGTATGTGCTGCTTTGCCGGCACTTTCAGCAAGGAAAGAGACAAGGTAGACATGGGAGCCACCGTGGGAGCTGTGGAGTATGTGCTGCATCGTCGGCACTTTCAGCAAGGAAAGAGACAGGGTAGACATGGGAGCCACCGTGGGAGCTGTGGTGGAGTTTGTGCTGCGTTTCCGGCACTTTCAGCAAGGAAAAAGACAGGGTAGACATGGTAGCCACCGTGGGAGCTGTGGTGGAGTTTGTGCTGCGTTTCCGGCACTTTCAGCAAGGAAAGAGACAGGGTAGACATGGGAGCCACCGTGAGAGCTGTGGTGGAGTTTGTGCTGCGTTGCCGGCACTTTCAGCAAGGAAAGAGACAGGGTAGACATGGGAGCCACCGTGGGAGCTGTGGTGGAGTTTCTGCTCCGTTGCCGGCACTTTCAGCAAGGAAAGTGACAGGGTAGACATGGGAGCCACCGTGGGAGCTGTGGTGGAGTTTGTGCTGCGTTTCCGGCACTTTCAGCAAGGAAAGAGACAGGGTAGACATGGGAGCAGCCGTGGGAGCTGTGGTGGAGTTTGTGCTGCGTTTCCGGCACGTTCAGCAAGGAAAGAGACAGGGTAGACATGGGAGCCACCGTGGGAGCTGTGGTAGAGTTTTTGCTGCGTTTCCGGCACTTTCAGCAAAGAAAGAGACAGGGTAGACATGGGAGCCACCGTGGGAGCTGTGGAGTATGTGCTGCGTTGCCGGCACTTTCAGCAAGGAAAGAGACAACTCACTGGGCGCGAAGATGGGATGAAGTCGGTTCTTTGAGCCATCTCCTTTCTTCTTCTATGGTATGTTAAACGACATTATTTCGCTTCCGGCAGATTTATGCTGCCCTCTCTCTCTATATCTCTTAGCAAATGACAGCATTAGATTCAGAGACTTGGATCCGACTTTAACAGGACATATTTTTTTTTTGTTTTTTTTTTGCTCAGATGTTTGCCTCACTAGTTTCTACTGGCGCAGACGCGCCATTTTCCACCCCAGACCGTAGTCCATTGGGCGATATCAGGACGCATAAACCAGTGCTTGGATGCATGTATGCGTCTGTATGTACCTATGCTAGGTTTGTGCGCCCTCAGAAGCTAGCCCAACCAAAGTGCAATGGAAGGGCCTCACCATGAGGGCACTTGTGAAAGTTGTGCAAGAGTGTGACTGTAGGACAGAGTCAAATGAAACAGAGTGAGGTGAGAAGAGAGAGAAGGGGAAGAGTGGCCCCCGACCAAGCAACATGGAAGCTCTACTTGGGTACACTTTTGGTCTATTTAGTTTTATAACGGTACTTACAAAGGCCCTTGTTGCTGTTACTTTTATCATTCTTTGTTGATTTTTGCAGCTTTTTATGTTGTCAAAAGGGCTACAACCATGTTAGGCATTTTATTTATGTTTCAATAAACTGATATATGACAGATATAAATAATTTACTTGTTATGCTCTTAGTGTTTTCAAATGTAATTTTTGCCCTTTTCTCTTTTCAGAATGAAGTTATCTTTCTCCTGGTACTTTAAAGAAGAAGAATGTACTTTTATATCTTCATGGCAATTTAATTTAGATGTCCCTCTACATGTTTAAACTTTGTTATCATTTGCTCATCTAAATCAAACTGGATTTTCTCCCAATAACTACCTTAAAAGTTTGACAATGACAAATCTCACAAATTAACAGTTCATATATGGTCCCTAGAAAAGTTCTAGATACTGGTATTATAAAGCAGAAGGATGGCCGAGTTGCTAATTTGTATTTTATCACAGACGTATTCCATTTCTGGTATTGCTAAGGAGAGTATAATAACTCCCACAAGGACAGACAAATAATGCCTGCGTTCACCTTATTTCTCTATTCCCCAAGGCGATGTGCGTTGCACTATGTTTTTATTTTGCGCCTGTCAGCCCAGTGCATCCGACTTCGGCATGCATTTTATGTAAAGGTCTGCTTTCTCCTGAATTTTCTAAGAGTTTGCGTCCCTGGGGTAAGAGCCAGTGCTGTGAAGGGAATCGAACCCAGCACCTTCGGTTGTGAGCTGTGTCACTTAACCACTAGCCCACGCCGTACCCTGTGATAGGTATCATAGGTATAGTTTTTTTTGTTGATTACTTCAATCTATCACATTTAGGCCGGTGGTTCGATCTTGTCCGTAATATCGAGGTGTCTGCAGGGAATAGTCTCCCCCTTCCATGTCGGACACTCTGGCCCGCCGCCGCCTGTCTCTGTTTGGTCACGTGGTTCGACTAGACCAGGAAGTTCCGGCTGACCAGATAATGTTCACGTCTGCTATGTGTGACAACGGTCTCCCACCGACCGTCACAAAAATTGTCCCACAAGACTGTATTGTTTTGGGGGATTGGGGGGGGGGGGCAATGAGATGTTATATATTATTTTGAATGAGAGCCTATCTTGTTTGGGGCTTGAGATGGCTTGAAGTACGCTCCTGGAGTCTGTTAGAATGACCTTTTTTCTTGTAGTTGTGTTTTGGCTGACAAGAATTTGACCTACATTGGGTTCCTTAAAAGAACTAAAAGTGACATTGTATGGACTTTGCTACCTGATCGAGAGAGTCGTTTTACAGTTAGGTCACATCTCATTGTGGTATTTTTTGGAGTATGGAACCGGACAGTTAGTGGAAGGTGTAGGGCTGTCTCGGTCAGATAAAGGTATAACCAGAAGACGCCAAGAGGTTTACCGGTGTATCTACACGAACAAGTGAGAAACAGAGCACACGTGTCATCTTCTAAATGACGCATACTACCAGCTCAACATAGGTGAGCAGGTGATAGACTTTATACTCCGCACAGGCCACACAAGGTTGAGATACCATCTATTCAACAAACTAAGGATATGGTATACCGATTAATATTTCTGCGGCACTGGCACAATGACTGCTCAGCATCTGCTACAAAGGTGTCCAACATACGAGGAACAGAGAAAGCACGTTTTCCATTCATAGACAAGCTCTATGGAGATGTCAATCGCCTTAGGCTAGACACTGCTTCTTTATATATATATATATTCAGGTTGACGTCTAACAGCGCATAAGATGATGATGATGATGATGAAGAAGAAGAAGAAGAAGAAGAAGAAAGAGGAGGAGCAGGAGGAGGAGACGATAATGATGAGGATGAAGATTATGAAGAAGCTGAGAAAGATAATTATGATAATGAGGATGATGAAGTGAAAGAGGAAGAAAAAGAGGAAGATGATGATAAAATGAAAAGAAGAAACAGAAGAAGTAGGTGATGAAAAGAAAGAAGAGAAAGCTGATGATGATGATGATGATGATGATGATGATGATGATGAAGCTGATGATAACGATGATGAAGTAAAAGAGGAAGACAATTAAAATGAAGAGGAAATTTAGGGGCGGCGGAGGGGGGGGGGGCCTCCCTTGCATCCAGCAACAACATTTACGAAACCACAGATGGACGACTGGCCCACCGTGGTCCAAGACAGAGACCGTTGGAAGAGAAGTTGGAACGCGCAACGGTGCAACCGCCGCTGAAGAACAGGTCATCCAGTAATCCAGTAATCCATTAAGTAACTATCCATAAAACAATATATCCGAAAGGAGATTGCCAAAAAGAAATTAGGAGAAGAATGTCCCTCGCACTAGAGAGATAAACTAAAGTAGAAACTTATGGCAGAACATTGACAAAAGAACAAAAATAAAGATCTTTAGGACTTTCATCGCACTGTGATAATGTACGGAGGCAAACCCTGCAGAAGAAGAATGAATCCTTTGAACTAAAATGTTACAGGAGAGGGCTCAAAATACTACGGTTAGCGGGAAATTAATACTACAGGCAGACGTTAGATGTAGAACACAAGTTGTTAGTAAACAGCATTACGTACGACATTGAAATAATTTGGCCACATCAAACGTCACAATCGCCTAGAAAACAAAACGATAAGTAAGTGTAGAATGAGAAGGAAGACTAACTTCTGCTCAGGCAAAATATGCTGATCAGACATGTTAGTCAGGGTCAGGCAAAATATGCTGATCAGACATGTTAGTCAGGGTCAGGCAAAATATGCTGATCAGACATGTTAGTCAGGGTCAGGCAAAATATACTCATCAGACATGTTAGTCAGGGTCAGGCAAAATATGCTGATCAGACATGTTAGTCAGGGTCAGGCAAAATATACTCATCAGACATGTTTGTCAGGGTCAGGCAAAATATACTGATCAGACATTTTAGTCAGTCAGGCAAAATATACTGATCACAGATTCTTTTCAGAGTCAGGCAAAACATAATGGTCAAGACCCTCACCGTGGTTTCCTTGTAGCCCTTCATGGAAACAGGCTGTTTCCATGCAGCCTGGCTAACAAGGTGAGGGATAGTCGTGATCCCCGTAGTAGTGAGCGACACTCAGATGATGCCAAACATAGCACAACCGCCTAGAGTACCCCAGTCCACCTTCATCAACACGCTCGGGATGTTAAGAGAGCAACTGCAACCCGACACTTAACATCCTTTTCAGGGCGCACAAAAGAGTAAACCTACTCATTGTGGGCATTCGAAACAACAACAACGTTACCTAGAAAAAGAGGCATACCAGAGAAGAAATGAAAAAAGGGCATAACAATGTCTCTTGGGTTGATAGTGGCAGAGCCGGGAGAGATGGTCTGGGATCGAGTGTCATACAGATCGAATGTCATGAGAGCAACGTTCTACAAAGGGCATATACTGCAAGCTGATGATCATGATATCTCCAAAAGATCCTCTGAATTCTCCAAGTGTCGGGATCTGACTTCATGAGCCAGACAGTGTACGTCAGTACAGGACAATCAAATTAAGAAAGATCGAATAATGTACGCAAGACGATCATCGAGAGGTCGCACAGTTAACATCAACACATCTGCTACACATTCAAGAACATTAGATAGAATGTAGATACAGATAACACGCGCATCTATACGCTAACCGATACGTCCTGATATAACATAAACAATGATAGATGTCCTGATGATACAGAGTAAATGGCAGAGGATCCAGCGCATCTGCAGAACTAAAGGGTTCAGATAACCAGCAAAAGGCAGCATTACACTACATCATCGTGTAGCATGTCCTTTATAGAACGTCGCTGGAATCACAGTCTGTCTGAAAGAAACTCGTTCCCTTGTCAAAACACCAGCCTCCGTCCCAGTCATACCCAGGCATTCCTGGATATCTTGGTGCCATCGTCTTCTTGGTCTACCCCTGCCTTTTTTGCCTTGCACCATACCTTCCATCACTGTTCTCTCGAGACCGTTGTGTCTCTTGATGTGACAAAAGTATTTACATTTTCTAGCCAAAATGGAATTGATAAACCAGTTCTCCTCGATGCTCAACTCTTGCCGAGTGTCTACATTTGTCTTTTTCTCTGTCCAGGGTATTCTGATGATCTTTCTGTTGCTCATAAAATGCCCTTGACCGGCCCATCTGTGTTCAGAGACTCCAAGAACCTCTATCTTGGTTCTCTCCATTTCTTTTCCAATCATGAACAACTTGCCCTGGTATAAGCTCCTGACGTTCCATTTGCTTATTTTTAGTTTTGTTTTTAGTCCCATTTCAGAGTTGGCCACTGTAATGCAGTCGGGCTTTAGGCTGTCATTTCTATTACTTTTACTGGCTCTGAAATCGACCCCTTCCCCAGTTGGCATAGGTTTCTTGGCATTTTACATCCAGTAGTTTGCCATTGCTTTCTGAACGTTGTTCTGGCCGCTTACCTATGGTCTCCGATTCGCCTTTTGCCCGATACCAGGCGTTTCCAGTTCTCACTTTCAGAGTCGTTGTCGACCAGGTCGATATTCCGCCTCTTCCACCAGTAGCTGTGTACTTTGCAGGGATGGACTCCCCTTCTTGTCGTTTCACTCACGTAGTTTAGCCGGCCAGCCAAAGCCGTTGCCCGAGGGAGGGGGGGGGGGTGGCGCAGCCGTACACAGGCAGACTCTAGGAGCCATACGTGAGCTAGCAAGAAGTGGGGAACCAAATAGGATCCTGGCCATCCAGGATGTGGCTGCCTCTCCCTTACACACTTCTGTTCTACCCCCTAATACACTACAATACAATACAAAATCCTCGACTTCAGTCCGAAGGGTGTACTGTATGCGAAGTAGCCAACTTTATGGGTTGAAAATCAACATCACAAAGACTAAAGTTATAGTGTTCACCAAAAAGAAAGAAAGCCCAGAAGCTCCCATCCCCATAAATGGAGAACTTCTGGAACAAGTATCGAGCTAAGTATTTCTTGGCCAGCTACTACCTACGGATGGCAAATGGGAAAGGGAGATCATTCAAAGAATTGCAAGGGCCAAGAATACATTTAACAGCATGAGAGATACCCCTCTGTCCAAGCAGATATCTCAGATCTTTAGAATGAGAATGATTATATAATATGTATATTCAGTTTTATTGTAAGGAGTAGAAACCTGGACCCTCCCAAAGAAAAGGGATAAGCGTATTGAGGCCTTTGACATACGGGAATGCAGAAGACTTGAACGATTTTCTTGGAAAGATAAGAAAACCAACAATGAAGTTTTCGAACAACTTCTGGTGGAACAGAGACTTCTGAAGGAAATAAATAGCAGAAAAATATATTATTTTTTGTTGTGTCAAGCGCCATGACCGTCTATTAAAGTTTATTTTGGAGGGCAGAGTGGAGGGCAAGAGAGTCAAAGGGCGACAGAGGTTCAGATGGACAGACAACTTCAAGATCGGGACACAATTTGACTGTGTACCAGCCTGGTGCGAAACAGACAGCTGGGTATCCATTACCTTCAACCTCTGTACCGGAGACGGCGCTTGATGGATGATGATGATGATCTAAAGCAATGCAGTTTGGGGTTGAAAGGGCAGTGTTTTTGCCAGATGAATCCAGGAGGCCAAAATATAAACCCAAAAAAACCCACAAATGATTGCGATGAGTTTCTTTATGTGACTAAGAAAGTATTATCAGATCTCATCTGCTCTATAGGTCACAGTTAAGTCAATGTCATGGAGGGCGTGGCACAAAGGTCTCCAGGTTTTAATGTGCTGTCTGACGTCAGTAAGCAGAAGCCAAGCCAGAGGTATCAGAATAATCCGTGCGTGACCCAGCACCATAGCGATTATCCACATGTTGACCCTAGACAAAGATATATTACATAACGATTAAATTTGAATGATCAATCATGAGTGAATGATTTATTTCATCCTAAATTGAATGCTCGATATCATCATCATTCATGTTTCTCTCCAATGGGAGCATGGGACGATTACTGGTAGCTAGCTTCCTTTTATCAAGCTTGTGACAGAAAATAAATTTGCTTTTCTAGATGTCTTTTCAGTAGTATTGTGTTCTACGCGATTAGGTTGTTCAACCACAATTACAAAGTTACATAATATTCTTTTATGACATGTGTCCAGGAAAAGTGTTGATTCGGTCTATTCTTGCATCCACACTGTGACTCTTGGTTCTGGACATGCGTCACGAGATACATCGAACAGTCATCTTCACATTTGGGACTACCTGTTTTCTGGATGAAGGATCAAGATTCAAAGCATAGGAAGTGGTCAGCCTGTCGCGGGAATCACTGTCAACGACAGTTACCTAAACACCTCCCCCCCCCCCCCCCAAACTTACACTTCACCTGACTTCTGATGCACGCAGTGGATCCGAAACCCGAAATGACTTGGAGGATCGGTGTTGCGTCCTCATCATTGATATTTGCACATAGTTTGATCTCAACAGAGGCTCTCCCTGGAACCAAGCTGCGTCGATTTAGATCATGTGTCATTCGTATTCTCTTTTACGGCTCTGAGGTCTGGACGGACTAACATGGAGATCGGAAATGGCTCGAGTGTTTCCACAAGAGAAACCAACCAACAACATATCCTTGAAGTTCCCTGGCAAGACCTAGTCAATACCATTGATATCCCTCGACGAAAGTAACTCGAGAGGATTTCCTCAAAGCTAGATCCGCGCCGCCTCTCTTTCTTCGGTTATGTTTGTCGTCTCTCTCAGACATCCCGGCTCAACATCTTCTACACCTGTCCCTACAAATGAGGGAACGAAAAGGCTGCACCCACCATGGAGTCGTCGCCGGGGCCGTCACTACAACATCTGTCTGAGACACATGACCTTCACTTTATTTACCCTTCATGCAGCTTGGGATTCTGCCATCAATCGGGGTTCTGGGCAGCCATTCTGACGAGCTCTGGTTGCCTTGGCTAATGTAACTCTGGTATCTAGGCTTAAAGTCTAGTTAGAGTATCCACTGCTTGTTTTAGCGAACAAATAGTGAGAGCCGACTAACTTATTGCAGTGTCCTTTACCAAGTCTGAAAATTGTTACTTGACATCATCTTGACAAAAAGTATTATTTTTCAAACAAGTCAAATTGTTTACATTCTTTGCATAATTTATCTTAAGGTATGTCACTCATTAAAATAGTGGTGCTCCATCCTCCCCCTAGCCCCTAATTTACAACGGAAATTCGTTAATTTACCCCATCATAAGTAGTCCGGAATCAAGATGCTGAGCAATGAATAAGCTGCAGCGGTTAGCGGCCAAAGCTGGCTTATAGCACCAGGGCCAGCAAACCAGAGCTGCCAAGGCCATTCTGCACCTCCATGCGGTGATCCTGGATAACAAGCTTCAACAGAACAGACTGGCTAAGAAGAAGGGATCTTCTTCTTCTTCGTACGCTGTCAGACGTCAACTTGAATTTGTCAGCAGCTGTCATCCTGAGGCTGTCAACACTACCATAGAGCTTGTCTAGTGTTGGCACTGGTGATCGCCACATGTGCTTTTTCTGGTCCTCGTATGTTGGGAAATTTTGCAGCAGATGTTCAGCGCTCATTTTCCCTGTACCACAGGTGCATTCGTCAGTGCCACCTATCTTCAGTTTATTGAATAGATGGTACCTCAGTCTGTTGTGGCCTGTGCGGAGTCTTAATACCACGACCTGCTCTTTTCTGTTCAACTGGTAATAAGCATCATTTTTTGTGTGTAGCCAGTATGTTCTGTTTCCCATTTGACCATGTATCTGGCCCTAATAAACCTTTTGGACTCTTGGTAGGTCACACTAGAATCTGGTTGTGGTAGTCTTGCACCTTCTTTTGCCAGTCTGTCTGCCTCCTCGTTGCCTTGGATGTTACAGTGGGATGGAACCCACTGGCCCCACAACTCTGTTTGGTGCGGGCTGCTGGCATAGTTGACAGAGTACTGCTCTTAAATCATTAAGTTCAGTATTTATCTGGCTTTTTAGTGCTGTAACCACAGCCAGGGAATCTGTAAACAGGACTATCTGGCTTTCATTGCTTTCGCCTGTCAGCATTGCTTCTACTGCAGCCCTCAGTGCCTCTGCCTCCGCTCTGAAATTGATTGAGAATTTTCCAGTTGCAACTGACAGTGTTATTTTTCTACCATTTGTTAGGCTCAGGAATACCCATCTCCCTCCATTCTGTGTTGTGTTGGTTACAGAACCGTCGGTGTATACATGGATCCAGTCCATGCTTGAGTAGTTTTCCGCTATGTACCTCAGGGTTATGTCTCTTCTTTCGTTTTCCGTCTGGCTGTTTTTGTTTCCAATACCTGGTATATTTTCTACCACCTCCGGAATGATATGCTGCTTCTATGTGGGTTTGCGTACAGTAGGAATGGACTTTGGTGTTGTTATGGTGTTCATAGGGTCTTCGCTCATCTTTGCTTTGGCTATTTCTGCAAAGTTTCTCCGCTTTAGTTTCCTTTTTCCAAATCTATTTAGTCTCTGATGCATTGGATGGTCTGTCAGTCTTCTGAGTTTCTCTGCTTGCTGCTGGGCTTGGCTCTGCAGTCTCTTCTGTCGGTCATGGATTGCAGATTTATAATCTTTTGAAGTTCTACAATTGGCGTTGACTTCATGCCTCCTGTTATAACTCTCATGGCTTGGTTTTGGAGTTTAGTAGTTTTATCAAAGTTCGCCTTTGCTGCTGTTGTTCATGCCGCAATGCCATACTCGAGAACTGGTCTCACTCTTCCAGTGTACAGTTTCTTGAGTATTCTTTCGTCTGCTCCCCAGCTTGTGCCAGCAAGTTTCCTCATGATTGCCATTCTTTGTCTTGCTCTCATTCGGTTTCTCTCGATCTGACGTTTCCATGTCATGCGCTGATCAAATGTGATGCCCGAGTAGTTTGGGTTGTCGTTTAGCCGCAGATGTTTGCCGTTAGGACTTATTTTGGTGTTCTGTGGTTTATTTGAAAGCGAGAATATCGTACATGTTGTTTTTTAGAAGAAGGGATCGAAGAGGGAAGGCTAGCACGGTACTCAAAAAGTGCATGCTGAAGTCGGATGTGTCGGACCGAAAGGTGCAAATATCGCAGTCAAGCTGTAAACAGCGGCTCAACGTATTCCGTTCTTTGGACTACTTGCAAAGCTCTTTTCATGGCTTGGTAGCGGGAGATTAAGAACGAATGAAAAAGAAGAAGAATCAATATTATATCTTATTTTATCGATCACGCAACACACCAACAATGCGTTCGTGTATATTTAATTTCACTTCGTGGTGTTGAGGGAGCGTTCTAGACTGCGGCAAACTTTCGTTGACTTCAGCGAGTCCATGATCTGAAAATGGACTGGGCGTGTTGTCGCATACCCGATGAGCTATTTCTTAGAAGCTGCTGTATTTTGAGCTCAGGACAGGTAAGCAGTTTCGGTACAAAGACCCTGTAAGAGTATCTCTCAACAGTTTCCGCATTGGTGTCGCCTGCTGAAAGCTGATTCCGAACTACTCACTCTGGTGCATTGCCATCTCACAGGGTTATCGTATCAATGAAGAGAAAATCATTTCTACGACGCAGAAAAAGGCGATCTGCGTAAAAAAGACAAAATGCAATTTGGTCTAATTACTGACGCTGTCCAAATGTGTCCCCTTTTCGGTCATGTCTGACTATATGTTGATGTAGCAACTCTCTACTGAGTTTTTGGCTTTCCTTGTCCTCTTGGCGTTGTCTCTTCACTTCCATGTGTTGTCTCTTCACTTCCCTTGTCTCTTCACTTCCCTGTGTTATCTCTTCACTTCCTTGTGTTGTCTCTTAACTTCCCTGTGTTGTCGCTTCACCTCCCTGTGTTGTCTCTTCACTTCCCTGTGTTATCTCTTCACTGACATGTGTTGTCTCTTCACTTCGCTGTATTGTCTTTTTACTTCCATGTGTTGTCTCTTCACTTCCCTGTGTTGTCTCTTCACTTTCCTGTGTTGTCTCTTCACTTCCCTGTCTTGTCTCTCTTCACTTCCCTGTGTTGCATGAGTTTATTTTCACCCAGCCTGAAGTGACTGTTCTGGTCAAATCTCCATTTGGATCCGTCTGCAGTACTGTCTCCCCAAGATGTCAGATCTATATCTAGAGCCCTTATGTCCTGTTTACATGTGTCTTTAAATCGCAGCTGTAGTCGGCCAGCTGTTCTTGTACCACACGTCAGCTGCGCATAGAGAATATATTTTTGGATGCGACCGTCTTCGATGCGATGAACATGACCAAGCCATCGCAGTCATGGGCGACTATTATCATTAATATTATCATTATTATTATTCATCATTAGCTCTTTCCGTCTTGTCAGACGATAGTAATTGTGCTTTGAAAAGGTATGCAACTATAGTCCATGGCGGTAACGAATGTGACTCGTAAGACCAATCCGGGCAGAGAAGCATCTTCCCCAGTGTGTGCAAGAAAAATCAGGACCGTTTGCAGCATCGCAATGTGTGGCGTGTCTTCTGAAACTCTGAGTCTTTCGTTTATCAGCAATCAGTATCTCCTTTGTCTGTATTCCATGCTTAATCCTGCCCATCCATGTAACACGATCCATGGCGTCCTGTTCCCAAGATTCCAAATCGATTCCTGCGTCATTCATATCCCGCTTTCATACATCCTTGTACCGAAGGAACGGCCACCCCCAAGACCTTTCCCCCAACGGTAATTCCCCATAGAGAAGATATTTTGGTATTCTGCCATCATCCATCCTCCGAATGTGTCCCAGCCAGCGGAGCCTTCGATGACATTATTATTATTAGGATCTGAAAAACGTTGCTATTTAAACTCAAATAATAATCGTTGTGTCATCGATGGCCCATTGGATTTGTAAAATAGAAAAAAGTATTACAACTTACCATGCATACAGGCCGTATCGATCAAATGCTGAGGCGTCGAAGAAAAGTATTACTAGAAGGAGATCACAGAGGATGGAAACAACAACAGCAGCCACGTAAGCACGGGATCTATCGATTTCTGTACTTCGACTTGGAGCAGGACGTATATTCCCGAGTGAAACGTCTATTCTTCAGGCCTGCTGCTGTAATCACGAGAAAAACGGCTAGAATTATTGGGGTTAATGTGTTAATAGACTTGAACATCTCTAGCGAGTCCTGAATTTGGCGGGAGCAACATGGTGGTAACTCATCGATAGTGATGCAGGAATTGTGCAGTATAATAGGCACGACCACAAGGGAAGCGATCCAAGGGGAGACCAGAAGTACGACTGTACATAACGTAGCTTTCCTCGGTGACATCTTCGCTCTGGGATTGAAGTCCTGGATCTGAGCAATGAAGACAACGATAATCATGACTAGCAGCCAGTTACTAATGAAGTCTTGAATGAGATGAAGATTTGTAAATATCGACATCAAAATGCAGAGGAAACGATAATCACACACAAAATTCGCGAAAGAGATAGATAGAATGATCGCTGATTCAACAAGATGGATCGCAGAGTTGATCACTCAGGACTCACCCTGGGGGCCACTCTTCCCCTTCTCTCTTCTTACCTCACTCTGTTTCATTTGACTCTGTCCTACAGTCACACCCTTGCACAACTTTCACACGCGCCCTCGTGGTAAAGCCCTTCCATAGCACTTTGGTTGGGCTAGCTTCTGAGGGCGCACAAACCTAGCATAGGTACATACAGATGCACACATGCATCCAAGCACTGGTTTATGCGTCCTGATATCGCCCAATTGACTACGGTCTGGGGTGGAAAATGGCGCGCCTCCGCCAGTAGAAACTAGTGAGGCAAACATTTAAGCAAAAAAAAAAAAAAAAAAAAAAGATGGATCGCAACCCTCCCCATTCTTCCCCTTCTCTCTCTTCTCACCTCACTCTGTTTCATTTGACTCTGTCCTACACTCACACCCTTGCACAACTTTCACACGCGCCCTCGTGGTAAAGCCCTTCCATTGCACTTTGGTTGGGCTAGCTTCTGAGGGCGCACAAACCTAGCATAGGTACATACAGATGCACACATGCATCCAAGCACTGGTTTATGCGTCCTGATATCGCCCAATTGACTACGGTCTGGGGTGGAAAATGGCGCGCCTCCGCCAGTAGAAACTAGTGAGGCAAACATTTAAGCAAAAAAAAAAAAAAAGATGGATCGCAACCCTGACAGAAGTTTCACCCTGGGGGCAACTCCTCGCCATCTTCTTACCTCACTCTGTTTCATTTGACTCTATCCTACAGTCACACCCTTGCACAACTTTCACACGTGCCCTCGTAGTAAAGCCCTTCCATTGCACTTTGGTTGGGCTAGCTTCTGAGGGCGCACAAACCTAGCATAGGTACATACAGATGCACACATGCATCCAAGCACTGGTTTATGCGTCCTGATATCGCCCAATTGACTACGGTCTGTGGTGGAAAATGGCGCGCCTCCGCCAGTAGAAACTAGTGAGGCAAACATCTAAGCAAAAACAAAAACAAAAAGATGGATCACTAGGCTGTTACAGATGATCTTGTTACGCAGACGTGAGCGCATGTCTCGCGAGCGCAGAATGGCTACCAGGAACCACAGGTTGAGTAATGTAGCAACAACACATGTGAGAATCTCGCATCCATGGAAAACACTGAAGAGTGTTTGTATGGTATCGCCACTGACATCCACCTCATACGTGTCTTAACTTCGTTATAACTCATCGCTGACTTGTATATCTGACAAACAGGAGAGTCGATAATTAATTATTTCGATACTGCCCAGATAGCGAACAATGTCTGCTTACTGATATCTGTTTTTAAAACAACACCTATATATATATATACGAATATATAATTTATCATATACTTTGTACATTTATTTTCACATGCATACATTCATTCATCGTTATCAAATGTTATGAAGAGTGAAGTTGAGGATTAATTTCTTCCAAAACCATCTCTCCTTTGAACATTTTAACATTTCCGACCCTTTATATTTTCCTGTACAAGTTCTCATGCCATCCGGGTCTCATTCTGTGTACCCTCGTCCTATTTTGCCTTCGATCTATTTATTTTTAGTAGGTTTTAAGACATCGCTTTCGGTGTACGTATATCGGGGTCAACATGCAGCAGTGCATGATTTGACAGTGGCCAGTTATAGCTTGCTTTCACATTGAACAGGTGCAAAAGAAGACGATTGGACCAGACGATTCATAGAGATTTCTGGCCAAACACCATCACCAACAAACAGCTGCTTGCCTGGGACAATCAAGAAAATATGAACACTACCATAATCGGTCAAAGCTGAAATTGATAAGGCCATGTTCTAAAATGACATAACCGTATACCACTACCAGAACTGACTTGGTATGGACACCGGAGGGCACGTGAAAGAGAGGCCACACCTGAGACAATTTGTGAAGAATCGTGGAGGCAGAAATCAAAATCATGAATCAGAGTTGCGGCACTGTACGAAGAATGTCTGGGTGAAACGGAGGGAGTTTGTTGATGCCATTAAAGACAGTTGCAGACAGCTTTGTCGGTCAATGATCAAGGAGCTAAGAACAGGGAGACTGGCCAGAAGTTGCACCGGAAAATACAGTCTCACAAAACTCTTGTCTTTACGTGGATGAGTACACCTAAATTTATAAGTTCCATCAACACAGAGACATGCACCTTCACCCATCGCCATCATTGTTGTCATCATTAAGACACTAACAGATCCCAATGGTGAAAAGAGATAGTTGATGAACAGTATTGTTATACCAACTTTCTGCTACCAGCGTCAGACATGGACCCTCACCCAGGTACAAGACAAAAATCGTAGCCAACTTTATGTTCTTCTTCTTCTTCTTTACTTCTTCTTCAGCCTCTTCTTCTTCTACTTCTTCTTCTTCTTCTTATTATTATTATTCTACTTCGATCAACTGATGTTATGCTTCTAGTCTGATGAAGTTCACGAAGGAGACTGTGCGTTTTATGTCTTTGCCGGTCACCCACATCTTATCGAGCATGGTCACTACCCCGGACCAGACTGCCTCTCTTTAGCCTGCATACGTAGGGCAGCCCACTTTATATGTTCTGATGTTTGCTGTGGTGCTCTAGAATCGCAAGTGGCAGTATCTCTAAGACCCATTCCGTGTAGATGCGCCTTGAGTTTGCAAAGCCCCATTTATAGTCTGAAGATCTGTTTCTGCCCAAATCTGCCAAGTTTGTCTATGGTGTAATTTTCTGGCTTGTATTCTTTGTGATGATCCCTCAATTTCCTCCTCATGGATCGTTTGATGAGTGTCTTTGCTTCTTTATAGCTCTATGGATGGTGAATCATCTGCGTGCCACCACTTCCGGCGTTTGCAAGTTCATCTGCGTTTCCAAGGATCTCATTAAGGGCCGGAATCCACTGAAGGACTAGATCTAGTTTTTTTGAGACATCAGTCCGATGTTGTTTTTTTTTCTGTGAAGAATCTATCTTGTTTGGGGCTTGATGTGGTTTGGAGTAAGCTCTCGGTGTCTGTTAGAATTATCACTTTCCTTTATTTGTATTTTGGCTTATACTAATTCTCGGTGCTGCACGAGCAGCTGTTGCATCATCTCTAAAATTGGTACAGGTATCTCTTGCTGGTATAGAGTGATTTCTATGTCGCCGTTAGAGTGTACGATGTAGATTCCACTGTCTCTCCTGATTTTCGCTCGCCGAGGCAGATCCAAACGTGTACATATGATCACAGAATGGGAAATAAGGTGTTTGAGAATGGATGTTTAGGCCACAAGACTGGACGGAATACGGAACGAAGAAATCAGACTGAAGGTAGTGAAACCCTATGTTAAAACACCTGATAAGAATGTAATCAAAGTTAACAGGTGCGCGAATCTCCAATATCAGACAGTATCGTTGCAATTCAAGAGGGAGACTTGGAAAAAGATGGTTTGACAGTGTTAGTAAAACATCGAACCAACACGGAATGACAACAACATCGATGACACATCTGACACAGACAGCGTTCAACGACACAAGAGGATAGAAGATAATGATAACGAGGCCATGAGATAACTTTGTTATATTTTTTAAAATTCTTTAACAATTCCACCGATAGTCACAACATCGTATGTAGTTAAGCTGTATAAACAGCCGTTTTGAGATTTAAGAATTTTTGCAATATCCATTGAACACAATATTACTATATTTCTTACCTAATTCTTCGGAAGATACGGTAAACTTCTACAATTGTCAAACAATGAATTCAAAGTAAATTGCAGTCTGTACGGCTAACGAGTAATTTATGTCGCTAATTTCACTAATGGTCGGCACCGCGTCTTTAACATAACACATTTCCAGACATAAAATACGAATACATGACAATGCACCCTCATCAACTTCCGATGGTTGCTTACAGCGTTGGCAGATCTAGCTACACGGTAATATGACGGCCGTAAGGCAGGTGGATAGATGACATTAGAATGATTGTGCAACGATACCAGCTTATATCGAACGACACAACGCACTTGGCTCAGGACAGACAACTTAAGCTCCCCCCGTCGCTTAACGGCAAAAGTGGAAAGAAAACAAACTAGTTTACTAAGCATCCGCGCAAATAGTCCATGCGCTGTGACACCAACATATCGCATTATATGATTCGTGATAAACGAAGTGTGTAGTATGCTATTATATTACCACTACGTGATACATAGGATACGTCGTTTATCGTTGGACAGAAAACGCTAAGAAGAAAGGGAAATTCAGTCCCATTATCAGATTCATTACACGGTGGGAGTAGGCGTGTTAGGTTTAGAGAGTGGAATATCTTACTATGATGTTCGAATGTGTGTATGCTAGGAAAATTCGTAGCGGGAAATTGGATGATGATACAAAAAAATCGAAAGATTACGGTTACGATTATTATTCCGTATTATTATTATGAGTGTTATATATATCCGCTCGCTCGCGCACGCATGTGCATGTGTGTGTGTGAGTGTGTGTGTGTGTGTGTGTGGCTATGTATGCCTCTGTGTATTTAGTATGTCTGTTTGTGTCTGTATGTATGTATGGATTCATTTTTAAATGGTCATCAAACTATTATTGTATTCTTCACACAATCCGTATCATTGATCTAGAAACTCAATCTATTATGCATAGATCAAACGCTATCGTTAAGATAACTGTTTCCGGTCAACTCTAACTACCGAGACGTATGGTGCAAATGCATGTATGTTGGTTTCGTTACATTAGAACTCATTGTTCGATTCTGTGGCCAGTATCTCGCCTCCTCTAAATACGTATGTTGCTTCTAACCTTAATTCTGCCTATTATAAACCACTCTGTACTTCAGCTCACAATTCGTCTACTTGATGGATGAAACAATGTGACGATATAAATGTGCAACAATCCAGCGGCATTTCTATAGTGCTCTAAGAGGGGCGATGGACACAATGGACACTCCGCTTACGTTGAGCTTGGAAATAATCTGCCTCTGCTATGGACCTGGGAGATCTGACCGCTTCCTCACTTCTGAATGAAAGAATGTTAGAAATTTCTGAATTTACTTGTGCCATCTGTATCTATGTCTCTTCTTCAATGAATCTACTTTTATCATTCAGAGCATACTTGTGTTCATCTCTATTTCTGTATGTCCCAATTGTGAGATTGATATCCGTCTTTGGGCTCTATGAATGAATTTTTGCAAGAATAAATCTCTTCATCTGGTGTCAATATGGGTATTCTGTTATCCCCAGTGCCGTATCTCGTTCTCTGGTAGCCCACCAGACTGTTGCGTGTTTCTCGAAGGCTAGTCGTCTGTCTTGACTAGAAGATGGGGGAATTTGCCATTGATCATAACTGTTGCATCTTTGACATTTGCGCAGCTCGTCCTGTTGAACACCTTTGGGCACATAACATTCGCATCTCAAAATTCCGAACATTAATCGCCCGACAACTGCAAAGGTTCTAAAATCAGTCCAGCGCCTAACACCTTGGTCTCGGTTCTGAAATCTCTGGATCCCGCAATTTGCGGATCGGAAACATATTACCGGGTCGGAGGTCTGTTACACACTTGGTCACAAGTCCTTCGTCTTCCTGAATTCAGGTCAAAGTTATATCTTGCTGGCTCCTTATCTATCTTTCTTTGCCAAGTTTTATTTGGTATCCAAACTCATCTCTTCCCATGATGGCTCATTCCCAGCGCCTATCAGTTTAAGCTTTGAGACTTCTATCTGAACGTATTTTATATACATGTCTACCTTCTGTCTCTCCAGTCTACTGGATTACTGGATGACCCGCCCTCATAGGCGGTTACACCCCGGCGGGTCCCAACTTCTTTTCCAGTGGTCTCTGTCATGGACCACGGTGAACTAATGGATAATGAGCCGCCAATATGAAGCCTCGTCAATATTGTTGCGAAACGCAATTGAGTTGGACAAGGACATTAGCGGTCGTCTCCATGGTCACTTCTTGACTATAGGGTACGATATTGTTGTGGCTGAGGTCCATCGATTGTCTGTTCTTCGCAGTAAGTGGGCTTCGTCTCGGCCTAGCAGCTAGATACAACACAATCATATAATCATTCCAACATGATTATCTAAATTAAAAGCACTGAATACCACAATAAAAGATGTCATCCTATCCTTCTCTACATTTCTTAATTTAGCCAAGCTATTAATAACTATGTTTTGACTGGCTTCATGGGAATCCCGAGTAGTCTGCCGGGATCTTTGTGTATGACAAGGGCAAGAATAGCACTACAGCCTTGCAGAAAGCATGTTGTAAGAGGCGACTAAATGTATGACATGGCATAACACCGACCACGGTTAGCTCGTTTGTTTAGAGCAGCATAGATGGCGCCTAACAAGCTGTGGGTCTACTTTGTTATAGTGTTTGAGTCTATTAAGATGGAAATCGCACACCAGTTAATAACCCTCCGCGGCATTAGTCCCAACGCAGAGGAGTAATAAGCTGCTCGGTCCTAGCCCGCTAAATATGAAATCATCCTCCCCGCTACATCCAACTCACGCAAGAGCTGGGACCTCCACAGGGGTGAGTGACTCTGCAGAAGTACAGGTCGACTAAGACTAGGACTAAGATATGCTAATCATATATGTTGGCCCTGTTACTTCTCAGGACAGATACACATCTTCACATATTTGTTAATGATCATCTGAGAAAATATGTTTCTACGTAGAAAAAGCATATTTGTAAAGTTTGTTGTTTTTGTATCTGTGCTGCCTTCACAACCGGTGCCATCCAAATGCTTGTCCCCTTCCATCAATGCTGTTGATATTAGGGTTTCATATTAAGTACATTTCTCTGTCAGCCAAATGGTAGCGGGGTCCGATGGGAGAGCAAAGAATAATAACGCTGTCTCTTGACTACACCAAAGCCTTTGACTGCGTGAAACATCAGGAAATGTGGAACATTTATCGGCTTTCCAACACATATGGTTCAACTAATAGAAACAATCTACACGGAGCAGCAAGCAGCCGTCAGAATACATGGTGAAACTTCAGATTGGTTGGAGATACACAAGGGGATCAGACAGGGCTGCATTATTTCACCATACCTGTTCCACATTTATGCGGAAAACATCATCAGGAATGTAAAGGAATATCCAATGTATACAGACTTCGATCCTTTTAAAATAGGAGAAAATGAGAGATCGGAAATACGATATGACGACAACACAGTTTTGTTCTCGAACAGCGCATAGGGCCTAAAACAAATAATTACTTTAGCCCAGAAGCACAGCTAAGCTCAGAATCTCTATCTGAATACAAAGAAAACAAAGATAATGACAACTGACAAGAGAAAACTCCAATCTAAATTCGAGATCGCTGGCGAACAGATCAAAAATGTTGAATATCTGGAATCAATACTGAACAACAATGGAGACTGTACAAAGGAAGTAAGAAGACGACTGACTATAGCAATGCAGAAGATAAGGAGTATGCAGAACCTATAACACAATACAAACAAGGAACTAAAACTAAAGATCGTAAGCATATGCATTTTTCCTGTGGCAACCTATAGATGTGAAACATTGACGATTACAAAAGCAATAAGAGCGAAGATCGGTGCTTTTGAGACACAGTGCTACAGAAGAGTCCTGAAATTGCAGTGGACAAAGAAACAAACAAATCCATCCAGGAAGACCTGAATGTGGAGGAGAATGGGTTCATAAATGACGTAATGACCTGAAAACTGAGGTTTTTTGGACACGTCAAACGACACAACGGACTGGAGAGAGTGGTTATTGAAGGCATGGTCACTGGGAAGAGAGGCAGAGGCCGACCGAGAAGACGATGGATTTGACCTTGGGGTAGGCCGGAAGACTGGCGAAAGATAGAGTTTCCTACAGATTGCCGTTATGAGAGCGATGTTCTGCAAATGACATGTGACATGATGATGATGTCTCCTGCCAGACCTGTCGTAAGAGGCGAATAATGCAGGTTGGGAATGGTAGTCATCCATGGCAAAGAACTGTTCTTCTTGGCAGTCTGGCTAACATGGTGAGGGATCGACGTGAACCCCGTAGTAGTGAGCGACGTGCATATGAAGTCGAGCATAGCACAACCACCTAGAAGACTTCGGTCCACCTTCATCAGCACGCTCGGGATGTAAGGAAATCTACTGCAACCCACCACAAAACGTCCTTTTTTAGGGCGCACAAAAGAGTAAACCTACTCATTGTGGCCATGCACTACAACAGCAACAATAAATAAACATTGTTTAAAATATATGCTCCTCATGGAACTGAAAAGGTTTAGAGGATGATTGATTGATGACATTTCTTTATTTTTTCTCATCCGTGTTGGTTAGAGCAGTATTTATCAACCTTTTTACACTCGCGGACCGGTGAAAATAGAAAAAAATTGATCACGGACTAGTGAAAATAGAAAAAAATTGTTCACGGACCAGTCAAAATAGGAAAATTGTTGACGGACCAGGGAAAATAGGAAAATTGTTGACGGACCAAGGAAAATAGGAAAAATTGTTCGCGGACCAGTCAAAATAGGAAAATTGTTGACGGACCAGGGAAAATTGTTTACGGACCAGTGAAAATAGGACAAATTTTTGTGGACCGCTCAGACAGAAAAACATAATTCCATCATTTATATAGTATTTTGTTTATTAGTTGTTAAATCTAACATTATAAAATGTAAATGCTATAGATATTTAAAATAAGCAGAATTGGAGGAAATATCTGCGGACAACCAGATAACCAATCTTCCTAGTTTTGTTATTCTGTCACTGACGAATTATTTTGTTTCGTAAGTGTGTGTTCTTGGTTTTGCATATGTGCACAACTTGGAATTATTCTACCGCAGTTGGCAGTTGCTGTTATTGTTGATGTTGTTGTTATTATTGTTGTTGTTTTTTAAAGCCCACGGGTATGTTTACTCCTTCGTGAGTGCTAAAAATGGATGTAAGTGCTGCGCTGCAATAGCTTTCCTCACAGCCCGAGCGTGTTGATGAAGCTCCAGGCTACTGTGCTATGCTTGGCTTCATCTGCGTGAGGCTCACTACTGGGGAAAACACGTCGATTCACACCCTCGGTAGACAGTCTGCCATAATAATAATAATGTTAGCTTAGGCGTCAAAGGCCCGTTTCGTCGATTGACCATTACCATGTCAAACTATTGAGGCTATGTTCATGCGTAGCGTGTCGACTGAAATCCCTATAGACTCCTCAGGTGGAGCCGTGTACTCCGCAGCCTTGGAATGAGGGGCGTCAGGAGTGTGTTAGACCAATATTTGTGTCAAGCCTTCAGTGTCTACCCATGTCAAACTCCCTGTTTCCACGTGTTTTGCCGCCAAGGCTTCTGGCTGTGCCCACCTGTTGGTCAGCGTGACCTTTGCTGTAAATACGAGGTTGGGAGAGATATCGTGTAACCTTCGGTGGAGTGAGGGGTGAGCAGGAGAAAGTCGGCTTCAGTCAGAGCAGAAATGTCCTTGAGTAGTGGTAACCTGGACTGGGTTCTGGTGTGCAGTTAAGTGGAACGTTGAACTCCGTCATGGACTGGTCTTCCGCGGCTTGAGCCAGGCATGAAATGCAGCGAAGTGCAGCATAACAAACAGGATAACCGATCGAAAGCACTTCAAATCCACAGAATAAAGTCCCTGATACTACCTGGTGAAGGAGTTGTGAAATATAATCCGGACAGGAACCATCAAACATCGAAAAACTCGACACAAACACAGGAGAGTCGAGAGCGCAGCCACTAAGGCGCGGCCATCTTACTTTTTTCTCAAGGAAAAACTGCATTAAGGGAAATGGAGGTCTTGGTCAATATGTTTCTCCTGACTCTTACTAAGAATGTCTGATCAGTATGTTTTGCCTGTAGCAGTAGTAGTAGCCCATTTCAGTCATGACTGATCATATATGGATAGAACCTGGGGTTGGGATAGACAAAATATATTTACTTAACTTTTATGTTTTCTTTCACCTCTCGTGTTGCAAGATATTCTCTTCAGCACATCTTCACTTGAAACCGCCTGCAGCTTTATTTTTCAAAGATATCAGACTCATGTGCAGGGTTTACATATCACGCTTAAACATCTTTGAACCTCAACTATAGTCGGCCGATTGTTCTCGGGTCATCCGCCAATTGTCAATAGAGAATATCTTTGTAATGCGATTAACTTCCATGCGACGAACATGACCGATCTGTTGTAGTCTTCTCTATCTAAGGAGAGCATACATTTTTGGGAGACTGGTACGAGAGTACACCTATGCATTTGATACTCTGTCCCTCCAGGTAATTACAAGAATGGATCCAGGTTTTGCCTGACCAGGCGTTCGAAACCTCAACCCATTCTCTGACCGTAAGAAACTGCGCTTAGTGTAATTGGTTTTATCCACTTACTTGGGCCATTACTGCCGAAAGTTGATTGCCAGTTAAAGCTATTTCATTAGTTGGCTGGTTTTCTCACATTAAGCTTATTGGTCTGATGTTTCAACTAAAATCTTGCAATAGCTTAATCATATGGAAACCAATTTATTTTCATGAATCGTTTATTCAGGTTTAGTTGTCGCGTTCTTCTGTCTGTTCAGCAGAGTAGCCACAACCCTAGCAAGGACAATCATATGTTAAACACTCATAAAACATACACAAACAGAAACAAACATAGCTCAAGGGGCCTGGAGGACTCCGATCCACCTCATCGGCACGCTCGGATAGCTACGACAACCCGCCACTTAACGTCCTTTTTAGGGCGCACAATCTTACTCATTGTGGGCATTCAACAACAACGTAAAAAGCAAACATGTTACATAAACTTGTTGGCTGCAGACAAGTTAGTTGCCCACACAGACGATGATAGCGACACCATTAGACAGTATGTGTCTTGATGTAACTTGCGCTGGACTTTGGTTATAGTGAGTAAGAAGCTCCGCTGGTCTTCAGCCTCATATTCTGGTTCCGAGCTATTTTGGACCAGTGGCATGGCCATCTGTAATTAACTAAAGCAGGCATTGCCAGTCACGACGACTGGAGGTAATTCAGGATGTAGGCACTCTGGTCCTACCATCTTTGAAATCAGGGGTCGCTTGAAACCTGCGGGGCTCGAACCCTCGCCGTCTCCGTTCATCGCTTTTTTTTAGGCGAGTGCCTTACCTCTCGACCACAGTAACCACCAGATTCACACAAGAAAACAGATACAGCAGTGAATAAATCACATGTGCTGCGGAATGGAATGCGAAACTAGCATCACTGCTAGAAATGAAGGCCAAAATGAAGCCATTGTCATAAAGATTATGCCAAACAACTACAGATACAAACTGCGAAAGGTGGCCGCCAAATTAGCGTTTTTATGGAGTTTTTTTTTGCCGTTCTTTAAAACAAAACAAACACAACAACAAAGCATGTCAGACAAGATGGTAATATACTGCTTTGTCAGTCTTGACTCAATGAACCAATATGACTAAAAATATCCTTACCGATTTACAGAAATGAAAGGGACGAAACAATTATAATGAAGTAAAAAATGAGGACAAAAAACACTCTAGATGATTTAATTTCGTCCGAGGGTTTCATTTTAAGACCAATTTCACATTTGTTCCCCAATTTGTGAAGCCATCATTTTTGTGCGAAAAACATTTTATGCTGTCATGAGAGATTTCATTTATTATAAAAATAGTCTACTTCAGTTGAATAATTTATATCTCGAATTGATTGAAGCGAATAAGAAATAAAGGAATTTGCGCAAATACGTAAAGTTGCATTAATTTCTTAAATTAAGGAATCCGAAAATAGAAAGGAATTCTTGAGAGAGAGAGAGAGAGAGAGAGAGAGAGAGAGAGAGAGAGAGAGAGAGAGAGAGAGAGAGAGAAGGATGGGGGCATTCTTTTATTAATAAATGCTTTCGCATTATAGAATGATTTAAATAGAATTAGACGGTAAGGTTGTTGTTGTTGAAGGCCGACAATGAGTAGGATTACACTTTTGTGCGCCCTAAAACGGGGGTCAAGTGGCGAGTTGTCGTAGCTTTCCTCACATCCCGAGCGTGGTGATGAAGGTGTCCGGAGTCCTCCAATCGGTTGTGCTATACTTGGCTTCATCTGCGTGTCGCTCACTACTACGGGGATCATGTCGATCACTCCCTCGCTAGCCAGGCTGCCATGAAAGCAGCCCGTTTTCAGAAAGGGCTACGAAGCCAATGTGAGGGTCTTGACCAGAATGTTTTGTCTGACCCTGACTTACATGTCTGACCAGTATGTTTTGTCTGAACCTGACTAACATGTCTGATCAGTATGTTTTGTCTGACCCTGACTAACATGTCTGACCAGTATGTTTTGTCTGACCCTGACTAACATGTCTGATCAGTATGTTTTGTCTGACCCTGACTAACATGTTTGACCAGTATGTTTTGTCTGACCCTGACTAACATGTCTGACCAGTATGTTTTGTCTTACCCTGACTAACATGTCTGACCAGTATGTTTTGTCTGACCCTGACTAACATGTCTGATCAGTATGTTTTGTCTGACCCTGACTAACATGTTTGACCAGTATGTTTTGTCTGACCCTGACTAACATGTCTGACCAGTATGTTTTGTCTTACCCTGACTAACATGTCTGACCTGTATGTTTTGTCTTACCCTGACTAACATGTCTGATTAGTATGTTTTGCCTGACCCTGACTAACATGTCTGACCAGTATGTTTTGTCTTACCCTGACTAACATGTCTAACCAGTATGTTTTGTCTGACCCTGACTAACATGTCTGATCAGTATGTTTTGCCAGACCCTAACTAACATGTCCGATCAGTAGGTTTTGCCTGACCCTGAATAACATGTCTGATCAGTATGTTTTGTCTGACCCTGACTAACATGTCTGACCAGTATGTTTTGTCTGACCCTGACTAACATGTCTGATCAGTATGTTTTGTCTGACCCTGACTAACATGTCTGACCAGTATGTTTTGTCTGACCCTGACTAACATGTCTGATCAGTATGTTTTGCCTGACCCTGACTAACATGTCTGATCAGAATATTCTGCCTGACCAGACGTTTGTCTTCCTTCCCTGTTTTTTGAATAGTGGGATCGGCACTGAGTTAAAACCTACAGTGCCTGATTCCCCACTGTTCCTACTGCAATCTCACATGTCGCTAGCATAGTCTCGTGGTAGATCCTTTGGCACTCTGACAAGGAAGACAGACTAACAAAAACCTAGAATAATTTGAGTAGATTTTAAACTTTGAATTTTTGTGTAACAGTTCCAGCCTGAGCATGAGCGTTTGGGGCAGGGGTGCTGTGGTTGGCGACTCTGAGAACAAAGGTACCTGAATGTGTGCCAATGTCACTCTCTGTCTGGACACTATGCCAAGGTCACTCACCGTCTCAACAAAGGAAAACGGGATGGGGGGAAATAATGTGTACAGGTAGAAACTGACCACATGCGTTCCGATCTGGGTAATGGGGGATGAGTGACAGATAAGAGGGCAGCAGAGCTTGCTGCGATATTTGACAGGTGTTCAGAGTAATTCGTTCCAATAACGACTGAATAGAGCCATTCTCCAGAGATCCATTGGATAGCTCTGATACTGCTTGAGACTATAAAATACTAGACAAAGTTTAGCTCAAACAGACTGGCCAAAGAATGTGAGCGAGAGACTGAGAATTTAGATAGGAGTCTGTTTAGCTCATCGATTTGATAGAGGAGTGGTTGATAGACTGTTGTTACGAATGTGTGAGATAGAACAGGAACTGGGCTGCCTCTCTTCCGGGATAGTACAAACTAGTACATAGTCCATATCATATATCATATCTCATATATCATCGCCACACCCTATAGACACGAGTGGGGAAGACTCGATAGTCCTGTAAGACAACTTCCCCAAGAGAGACAACTCTGACAAAAAACCACTGCTGCCTTGCAGATAGGCTGGGGACAGCCAAAGGCTAAGGAGGGCATCCCTACAGAAACGCCTGTTGAAATCGGATGCACTGGGCCATAGGCTTAACAAGTAACACAGTGCAACTTATATCGCAGTATGATGACAGAACAACCTTACAGAAAAAGCGTGGCGCTCATCCTGTGGAGTCCCGCCAGGCAGTGAGAGTGCCGGACCTCATGCCTCGAAGGGGCCCACCCATTGCTACTGGTGGTCACCCACCCATGTGTTGTGGAGTCGAGGCACATGGTGATGGGACAAAATCTATTGACGTGGCATGTATTCAAGAAACGCACCTCAACAACAACCACAAATTCTCAATCAGAGGATACCAGACCTTCCGTCTTGATAGAGAAGGTCACAAAATAGGTGTTCTGATACTGACCCAAAACTGCATACCGAGTAACGCGGTATCTGTCAATCACACCGGACAAGCAGAAATTGTAGGAGTTGACATAATGGCTCAAGAGACGAAGATCTGCATCTTCAACCTGTATGGACCACCAAACAAAGACCTATCGCTCTCGAGTATGGAAGTCAAAGACTCCAACTGCATAGTAGTTGGAGACTTCAACAGCCACTCGGAGAGATGGGGATACTCGGACACAGACAGCAGAGGTGACGAAGTGGAAGATTGGGAGATAGACACGAATCTCCAACTTATCAGTAGGCCGGAGGATAGCCCTAGCTTCTATTCTAGAACATGGCACACCTCCTCTACTCCAGATTGGGCCTTCTCCACGGTGGATATTCACCACAAAAATAGAAAGCCAGGTGCTAAACCAATTGGCAGGTAGCGACCACATGCCAATTAGACTAGAAGTTGATATGGAAGTAAGCCCACAGGAAACAAAACCGCTCCCACGTTGGAACTATAAACGAGCCGACTGGGACAGATTTGCAATCCTGACAGATGGGCTATGCGAAACCATCAACACACGGAATAATAAAATGAAACCCATGGTGGAAAGCCTAAGCAAAGCAATAATACAGGCAGCCACCGAAACCATCCCAAGAGGGGCAAGGAAAAACTACAAGCCCTATTGGCATAATGAACTGCAGAAAGCGAAAGACGAAGTCTCAAATGCTAGGAACATAGTAGAGAGAGAACAATCTATGGAGGCAAATATCGCCCCCAAAGCCACGACGGCGAAATTCAAATACACTCTAAACCAAATAACAAGAGACAGCTGGAAAAACAAAACAGAAAGCCTCAATCTAGACAAAGACGGGAACAAACTATGGAAGTTAGTCAGAGCCATGAACGACGAAACTCCAGCAAACAAACAAATCACCCTCAAGCAGGGCGACAACATGCTCACTGGAAAAAAGGCAGCAAACGCCTTTATAGAACATTATGCCAGAGCAAACCACATTGATGTTCCTACAAATAGGCACACAGACATTAATGAAGAACAAAAGGGGCACGACAACATCAATATGGCACCAGAGGAGCACATGATGGCAAAACTAACAATGACTGAAATGGAAGAGGCCATAAGAACTCTAAAGAAAAAGAAATCGCCCGGAAAAGATGACGTAACAAATGAAATGCTGATGGGGTTGGGCCAAACAGCAAAGAGGAAGCTACTGTCAGTCCTGAACCAAAGCTGGAAAAGGGAAATTGTACCGCAGGCATGGAAAGATGCGGTAATTATACCAGTACCAAAGAAAGATAAAGATAGAGTAGATCCAAATGGATACATGCCTATCAGCCTACTGAGCTGTGTCGGCAAACTGATGGAGCGTATGATAAACACCAGATTGATGTGGCATCTGGAGGAAAAACGCATACTAATTCCACAGCAAGCAGGCTTTAGACAGCACAGATCTACTGAGGACCAGATCACTCTCATAGCCCAGGAAATAGAAGATGCTTACCAGGAGAAAAAGAACTTGAAAAGATTACAAATCTGCAGTCCATGACCAACAGAAGAGACTGCAGGGCCTAGCAGCAAAAGGAAAAACTCAGAAGACTGACTGACCATCCGATGCATAAGAGACTAAATAACTTTGAAAAGGGGAAACTAAAGCGGAGAAACTTTGCAGAAATAGCCAAAGCAAAGATGAGCGAAGACCCTATGAACGGATTAACAACACCAAAGCCCATCATTACTGTACGCAAACCTACCTGGAGGCAGCATATATTTCCAGAGGTGGTAGAAAACATACCAGATATTGGAAACAAAAACAGTCAGACTGAAAAAGAAAGAAGAGACACAACCCTGAGGTACATAACGAAAAACTACCCAAGCATGGACTGGACCCATGCATACACCGACGGTTCTATAACAAACACAACGCAGAACGGAGGGGCATGGGTATTCCTGAGCCTACCAAGTGGTAGAAAAGTAACACGGTCAGTGGCAACTGGAAAATACTCAAGCAATTTCAGAGCGGAGGTAGAGGCACTGAGGGCTGCAGTAGAAGAAATGGTGACAAGCAAGAGAAATGAAAGCCATATAGTCCTGCTTACAGATGTCCTGGCCGTAGTCACAGCACTAAAAAGCCAGAAAAATACTGAACTTAATGATTTAAGAGCAGTAATCTGTCAACTATGCCAGCAATCCGCACCAAAAAGAGAAGTGGTAAAGTGGGTTCCATCCCACTGTAACATCCAAGGCAACGAGGAGGCAGACAGACTGGCAAAAAAAGGTGCAAGACTACCACAACCAAAAACTAGTGTGACATACGAAGAGTCAAAAAGGCTTATTACAGCTAGATACATGACCAAATTGGAAACAGAACATACTGGCTACACAAAAAACGATGCCTACTACCAGTTGAGCAGAAAAGAGCAGATCGTGGTCTTCAGACTTCGCACTGGCCACAATAGACTGAGGTACCACCTATTCAATAAATTGGAGATAGGTGGCACTGACGAATGCGTGTGCGATACTGGGAAAATGACCGCTGAACATCTGCTGCAAAACTGCCCAACATACGAGGATCAAAGAAAGCAGATGTGGCCATCACCAGTGGCAACACTAGACAAGCTCTATGACAGTGTCGACAGCCTCAGGATGACCGCTGCTTTCTTCGAAAAAATACAGGTTGGTGTCTGACTGCGTACGAAGAAGAAGAAGAAGAAGAAGAAGAAGAAGAAGAAGAACAGGAACGCTGAACCAGCATACGCTTTGAGCCTTGGCCAATCGCTCTAATGAGATGTGTGTGTGTGGTGTGTGTAGACACCGAGGGAACGAGGTATGTTCTAGAGTTGTGTGAGTGTACAGCTTCTAGGAGAGATCTAGATGTGTGTGTGTGGTGTGTGTAGACACCGAGGGAACGATGTATGTTCCAGAGCGTGTGTATACGCAGATCGACTGAGTTGAGACATCATTTGTGAGTATACGTAGAATATATTTTGTCCAGATCGCCCGCCTGAGGGATCTGAGTGAGGATGAGTTTTTGAGAGTGGGTGAGGATAATTAGTGGGAGCAACATCAATAGTTTATACTGATAACTCGCGAATATATAATTAGTTAAGATGATATTTCTGGTATTGTGTGTAATTTCATTGCACTCACTTTGACAGTGTTGTATGAGTATTATATAATAAATATGCCACCTGCTGTGTACTATGTTATTTGCTGTGAATGAGTGTGGTACATTCTAGATAGAAATACCCCAGTGCAAACAGTGGGATCTGCTACATGAGCAGCGGCCGTTAAACCAACTCTTTTCGATTTCAAACTGCTAAGGTTTTTTAACGTGCACTCCACTGCACACAGGTGTCCTGTCTCACCACTCAGAGGAAAAAAAACCCGGTCTCTACCGGGATTTGGACCCTAGACCTCCAGCAGGCAAACATTTTACCTTTGAGACCACTGACTTAAAGCTCAAAAGAACAGCAAACAAGGAAACTTGAATGAACAGATGGAAAACATGATGAGGGAGGTTTACAGACATGGCAAACGCCAATCCAAATTACAATATAAATGAATTGACAAGAAGAGATAGAAGCTCCATGCTCTGGGTGAGAGCCGAGCACATCCGACTTAACAAGCACTTGAACAGAATCCAACCACAACACACTCCAGAGTGCCAGTTATGTACACATTCATACAAAACTGTTGATCATCATCCCGAGTTGTCTGCCGGGTTCTTTGTGTATGACAAAGACAAGAATAGCACCACTGCCCCCATAGAGAGCATGTTGAAAGAGACGACTGTGTGACACGGCATAACACCGGCCATTATTTGGTGGTTTGTTAATTAAGAGCAGCATAGATAGTGCCTAACAGGCTGCGGATCTACTTTGCTCTAGTGTTTTGAGTCTATTCGGTTAACCACCCTCCGAGAAACTGGTTGTATACAAACTCTACGGAGTCCTCTAAACCAGTATAAAGACATTAAGTCAAGTATATCTCTTTGAGTACCCAGCACTCGGCGTTAGGCAAATGCTTATTCCGCCGAGATCATATATATAAGGGACACTTTCTATGATACTAAACAAACAAAGAGGTTCAGATACCATTTCATGGCATTGGGCAGAAGGGCTAGAGCTGCTGAATCTGTAACAACATTTCACACATACCCTGCAGATTTGTCCCGGTTTACAGTACCGAAAATGTGTAAATCTCCTGTTGGTATAGCTATGTGGGCAATCTGCGCTGTCACATAAGTCATGTCCGAATTGTCTCCAGAAGGGTTCTGTGTGTTAGAGAGAATAGAATAGAACTAGTGTCCAAATGAGACAGTGTTGTAAGAGACACCTAACAGCGTGGTCTAACCCCTATGGGATGGAGGGCTTTCAACTTCATTTGCTACCTGACTTGGATGAGACAATTTGAATTAGCCTTGTCAGCTATGAGTAGTTGACTGGTGTTAGCTCATTCTCTGCTGCGTCTAGTATGAAATCAAATGTGGATGGAGCGGACTGGGAGCGCACGAGAGGATGGAGCAGAAGAGTGTACAGCCAATGGGCAATCAGTATCCACACCCTTCACCATTTATTAAGAGATAATAAGCATCTATGAGTAATCCAGTGAAGTGAATTCTTCTTCTTCCTCTTCACTATTCGTCCTGAAAATTAAATTCTGACGTTGTGTCATAGTTTACAGCAGGGCTGTGATATATGTACCTTTCGGCCCGATACATCAAATTTTAGCTGAAATTTTGTTTAGTACTGGGTTTGTCTTCCCATTGTGATCACTATCCCTTGGCCAGACTAAACTAGGGACTAGTGCAGCCTGTTTCGAGGTCTTGATCAGCCATGATTCACTTATCCTGAGGCAAGCAGCCAGCGATGGTTCACTTGCCCTGAGGCAAACTGCCAGCTATGACTTGCTGACCCTGAGGCAAGCAGCCAGCTATGACCTGCTGACCCTGTTGCAAGTGCCCAGCTCTGGTTCGCTGACCCTGAGGCAAACAGCCAGCTTTGACCTGGTGATCCTGAGGCAAACAGCCAGCTATGGTTCACTGATCCTGAGGCAAGCAGCCAGCAATGGTTCACTGATCCTGAGGCAAACAGCCAGTTATGACCCGCTGACCCTGAGACAAGCAGCCAGCTATGGTTCGCTGACCCTGAGGCAAACAGCCAGCTATGGTTCACTGACCCTGAGGCAAGCAGCCAGCTATGACCCGCTGACCCTGAGGCAAGCAGCCAGCTTTGGTTCACTGACCCTGAGCCAAGTAGCCAGCTATGGTTCACTGGCACAGATGCAAGTGCCCAGCTCTGGTTCGCTGACCATGAGGCAAACAGCCAGCTATGGTTCACTGACGCGGATGCAAGTGTCCAGCTCTGGTTCGCTGACCATGATGCAAGCAGCCAGCTTTAGTTTGCTGACCCTGATGCAAGAAGCCATTTATGGTTCGCTGACCATGATGCAAATAACCAGCTATGACCCGCTGATTCTGATGCAAGCAGCCAGCTATGAGTCACTGACCCTGATACCAGTAGCCATCTATGGTTCGCTGACCCTGATACAAGTAGTCATCTATAGTTCGCTGACCCTGATGCAAGCAGCCAGCTATAGTTTGTTGACCCTGATACAAGTAGCCATCTATGGTTCGCTGACCCTGATACAAGTAGTCATCTATGCTTCGCTGACCCTGATACAAGTAGCCATCTATGCTTCGCTGACCCTGATACTTCTTCATCTTCTTCTTCTTCGTACGCAGTCAGACAGTAACCATTATTTTTTCGAAAAAAGCGGCGGTCATCCTGAGGCTGTCGCCACTGCCATAGAGCTTGTCTTGCAGTTCCACTGGTGATGGCCACATCTGATCTCTCTGATCCTCGTATGTCGGGCAGTTCTGCAGCAGATGTTCAGCGGTCATTTTACCAGTACCGCACGGGCATTCGTCGGTACCACCTATCTTCAATTTGTTGAATAGGTGGTACCTCAGTCTGTTGTGGCCAGTGCGAAGTCTGAAGACAACGACCTGCTCTCTTCGGTTCAACTGGTAATAGGCATCGTTTTTGGTGTAACCAATATGTTCGGTTTCCCATTTGGTCATGTATATGGCTTTGATAAGCCGTTTTGACTCTTCGTACGTCATACTAGTATCTGTTTGTGGTAGTCTTGCACCTTTTTTTGCCAGTCTGTCTGCCTCCTCGTTGCCTTGGATGTTGCAGTGTGATGGGACCCACTGTACCACTACCCTTTTTGGTGCGGACTGCTGGCACAGTTTGCAGAGTGCTGCTCTTAAATCATTAAGCTCAGTGTTTTTCTGGCTTTTTAGCGCTGTGACTACGGCGAGAGCATCTGTAAGCAGGACTATATGGCTTTCATTTTCATTGTGTGTCACCATTTCTTCCACTGCCGCCCTCAGTGCCTCTGCCTCCGCTCTGAAATTGGTTGTGTACTTACCAGTAGCGAATGACAGTGTTATTTGTCTGCCATTTGGTAGGTTCAGGAATGCTCCTGCCCCTCCGTTCTGTGTAGTGTTTGTTACAGAACCGTCGGTGTATGCATGGGTCCAGTCCATGCTTGGGTAGCTTTTCGATATGAAGCTTAGGGTAGTATCTCTCCTTTCTTTTTCAGTCTGGCAGTTTTTTGTTTCCAATACCTGGTATATTTTCTACCACCTCTGGAAATATATCCTGCCTCCAGGTAGGTTTTCGTACAGTAGTGATGGGTTTTGGTGTTGTTAGTGCGTTTATGGGATCTACGTGCATCTTTGCTTTGGCTATTTCTGCAAAGTTTCTCCGCTTTAGTTTCCCATTTCCCAAATTGTTTAGTCTCTGGTGCATTGGATGGTCAGTCAGTCTTCGGAGTTTCTCTGACTGCAGCTGGGCTCTGCAGTCTCTTCTATCGATCATGGATTGCAGTTTTGTAATCTTTTTAAGTTCTACAATTGGCGTTGACTTCATGCCACCTGTTATAACTCTCATGGCTTGGTTTTGAAGTTTGCTAACTTTATCGAAGTTCGCCTTTGCTGCTGTTGTCCATGCCGCAATGCCATACTCGAGAACTGGTCTCACTCTTCCAGTGTACAGTTTCTTTAGTATGCCTTCGTCTGCTCCCCAGCTTGTGCCAGCAAGTTTCCTCATGATTGCCATTCTTTCTCTAGCTCTCATTCGGTTTCTCTCGATCTGACTTTTCCATGTCATGCGCCGATCAAATGTGACTCCCAGATAGGTTGGGTTGTCGTTTTGACCCTGATACAAGTAGCCATCTATGCTTCGCTGACCTTAATGCAAATAGCCAGCTATGAGTTGCTGGCTGCTGCCAGCTCATTCCTGCTGCATCTTGCCCCCAAGTCGATTCTTAAGAATAGAACAGAACATAAATTATTCTTTATTCTTTAAGTACAAACAAATACTCATTACTTAGAGAAAAAAATCATAAGACTCTGAACAGAAATCAGGGATCAAGATGCTGAGCAGCGCATGAGCTGCAGTGGTCAGTGACTCATAGCTGACTGCTAGCGTCAGGGCCAGCGAACCAAACCTGCCAAGACCCTTCTACACCTCCACGCGGTGATCCTGGATAACAGGCTGCAGCAGGGCAGACTGGCTAAGGAGAAGGGATCGAAGAGGGAATGCTAACCCGGTACTCAAAAAATGCTTGCTGAAGTCGGATGTGTTGGACCGAAAGGTGCAAATATCGTAGTCAAGCTGTAAACTACGAAACAACGCATTCCGTTCTCTGGACTACATTCTGCTACTTAAGCCCTTTCAGGGTTTGGTAGTGGGAGATTGAGAACGAACGAAGAAGAAGAAGAAGAAGAAGAAGAACAGAAATCACAATTTATTTGATAAATATGTGCAATCCAAAGCTCTACTATCTATTTTAATGTTCTTCATGGATATTTTCACTCCTTATTTTTTAGAAACATAGGTTTTTCAAAAACAGAAAACTCTATCTCTCTCTTTATATGACAAACACTTCTGATGATGACTAATATTGAGTTATTTACTATTTAATTTATGTATCATTCAAAAATGAGGTATTGTTTTCTGAGCTTCTTGCAGATCCACTTCCAGCTGGAGTCTGGCCAGTGTGTGAATGAAGGTGTGCACAATGACATGAGTTTGAGAGTCTTCTAACAAAGAGAGGTTTGACTGTATTGTTGTTCTTTCATTTTACCCATTTTCCAGCTACCACTACAATTGGTCTCCTTTAGGAAGACAGTTCTTCTTCATTCGTTCTCAATCGTCTGCTACTAAGCCCTGAACAGGGCTTTGCAAGTAGCAGGATGTAGTCCAGAGAACAGAATGCGTTGTGTCACTAGTTTACAGCTTGACTGCGATATTTGCACCTTTCGGTCTGAAGCATCCGTCTTCGACAGCAGGAAGACTGTGAAAGCACTTTGTGTGACCTTACAGTAGGTGGTTTCTGTTGTAATTTGTTTTACACAATAAGGTTGCTAGCCCCATGCACAACTTTCTTTAATTGCCTTTAAGATGTGCACGGAGATGCAGTGGTCCTATTCTGTCCTCGAAGTAAGGAACCCAGGACTACCCTGAGATAGACCATTATCGGTAGTTAATTCTTACTGTGTACTACCAGTGTGGTAGTTGTAAGATTCGTATCTTCCCAGTAAGTGGATCCGTACCCACCCAGATTAGTTGATTCGTAGTTTGTGCTCCCAGTGTGGTAGTGGGCCTATTCTTTGCTTCCAAGTAAGAAGACCCAGGATCCACTCAGAAAGACCATTAGTTGATTCACAACATGTGCTCTGTGTGGCAGTGGAGATATTCTTTCCGTCCCAGTAACAGACCCGGAATCCGCTCTGACAATTAGCTGATTCTTGATGTGTGCTCCAAGGATGGAATGGAGAGACCAGCATAAATGGTATAAGTCAGACAATGGCAGCATCGACAAGCGTGGCAGAGATGGGTAGACAAGGATCTTCAGATTCAGAACAGAACATTGCAGACTCAAGACCTACCTCCACAAATTGGGAATCAAGAGACACCACCACGTGCGATTGTGGAGCACTCAACCCAACACCCGAACATATTCTGCAGGCCTGCCCTACTTACAGACCAAAGAGAGGCAGTTTGGCCTGGGGAAGTGACCAAGCTCAACAAGCTGTGGGAACCTGCGAAGACCTTAAATGCAATCTCTTTCGTGAATCTCACTGGACCAGAAGCATAGTATCAGTCGATCGAAGAGAAAGAGAATATATGCTCCCAGTGGTCCTATTCTCCTCTCTGTCACATAAAAATCTCTCCACGAAACACCTTTTTAACAATACAAAACACACCCACCTGTATATGCACACACACCCACTTGTATTTATGAACCTTCACAGACAATTTCTTTCTCTTCTTTGTTCGTTCTCAATCTCCCGCTACCAAGCCCTGAAAAAAGCTTTGCAAGTAGCGGAATGTGGTTCAGAGAACGGAATGCGTTGTCGTGGTTTGCAGCATGACTTCAATATTTGCACCTTTCTGTCCAACACATCCGATTTCAGCAGGCAATTTTGAGTACCGGGTTGCCCTCCCTCTTCGATCCCATCTACTTAGCCAGTCTGCTCTGTTGCAGCTTGTTATCCAGGATCACAGCGTGGAGGTGTAGAAGGGTCTTGGCAGCTCTGGTTCGCTGGCCTTGACGCTAGCAGTCAGCTATGGGTCGCTGACCACTGCAGTTCATGCAGACAATTTGTCCGTTTTATCTAAATCCGTGCTCTTCAACCTTTTTATACCTGACGACCTCTTTTATAACTTCTGTGAGAGTAAATTTTCCTTACTGCCCACTTTTTTTCTTCTTCTTCTGTATTCGTTCTCAATCTCTGTCTATCAAGCCCTGAACAGGACTTTGCAAGTAGCAGGATGTGGTCCAGAGAACGGAATGGTTTGTGTCGCTAGTTTACAGCTTGGCTGCGATATTAGCACCTTTCGGTCCGACACATCCGTCTTCGGCAGGACTGCCCACTAAAATCTCAATTGAAGAAAATTTCACAATCGTCCACTGAGTCTGTGTATTTTGTAAGTTTTAAATACATCATCATCATGTGTATGTATGTCCTTTGCAAAAGATTGCTCCCATCACAACCCAGCTGAAAAAAAACTTGATTTCTTGTCAAATCTCCAGAGTCGTACCCAAGCATTCCTTGACATCTTGGTGCCATCACGTTCTTGGTCTTCCTCTGCATCTCTTGTCCGACACCATTCCTTCCATTCTCATTCTGTCAAGACTGTTGTGCCTTTTGATATGGCCAAAATACTTCAATTTATTTTTACATTAAGGAATTTATGAACCAGTTCTCCTCTATGATCATTTGTTGAATATCCTTATTTTTCTTTCTTTTGGTCCATAGTATTCTGAGAACATTTCTGTAACATTTCAACTCAAAGGACTCGATTCGCTTCCATGAGGTCTGGGTAACTGTCCATGTTTCAGGCCATATGCTGCAATGGGAAAAAACACAGGTTCTCAAAATTTTTGCTTTTCTTGGTTTGCTGGTATTCTGCTAGTTTCCTCAAGTTGTGTAGCCTCTGCATTGCCATAATAATAATATATTTTAATACATAATGCAATTATTCTACTTCCGTCCACCTGATAGTTAAAAATTGCCCACTATTGGGGGCTAGTACCCAGGTTGAATAGCACCGATCTAAATAATGAAATTTTGCTGCCGTAAACTGAAATGAAAAATACAGCTGATAATGCATGCAAACATGGTATAACATTTTGAGCTAGAATAGCATACTGATACATTGTCTGTGGTTTTATATAAACTTTCTTATTACAAAAATAACAAATTGCTCAAATTACTTAGAGTAGATCAACTGATTGAAGAATTTGTGACCAAGAAATTAGGATAACAGTCTTTTGATGCAAGGACACGGGTTCAAAACCTTGTTAAAACCCTTTCCAATCCAGTATTGAAAGATTATAGTGAGCAAAACTTTAGCTACGGTCAGATTGGAACGAAATAGTAATCAAAACGCTACAATCGGACATTATTACATAGTAACGAACTCTCGTTGGCTAGGGAACCTAAATTATAACCAGATGTTTGACATATGTGAACATTTAGTTTAATGTATAATTCCCGACATTCCATATGTGTTGAATGGTGAATATGTTAAACTTTGGTTTACCGCCCAATGAGATTTGGGACGTCAAGACCATTAAATGCAGGTCACAAACTGATATGATAGCTGAAAAATGTGGTTGGTAGTTTCTAAAGATATTAGGTGGCAGCAACATCCAACTTTGTGATATCCTTAGGTAGCAGATGCTAGATGTTGCATGCACATGCGCAGATACAAAATGAATTCCGAGCAATCAAAGAGTAGCATGGAGGTCTGCGTTTTTTGTTTTGAGTAAAAGGACTTTCTGGAAAGGATATTCATAAGATCACTTTTCCTATTTATGACGAGACCCTGCAAGTAAACTCTCAAAAAATAACTATAAACAAGAGTGGCTAGATCAGTGGGTCACATCCCAGACAGGCCAAGTATATTTCAAACACCAAGCAAAACCAGATCCCCAGGACCCAGCGAGGAAACTGAAATGAAGAGACCCCCGTGAGATCTTCAAGCTGAGAACAGGCTGTGCCCTTCTTAACAAACATCTGAATAGATTGGACCCACTACGTGAACCAAACTGCAGATTCTGCCATGACCATGAGGAGTCAGTCAAGCACCTCCTGACTTTGTGCCCAGGGCTGGCCGATCTGCGGAACCTACTGCTACCACCAGACCCCACCATACACAACGCACTATACACATCCCTTCAACAATTGAGGAGAACGTGTGCTTTTGTCTAGGAGGCATTGGGCTGTCAAGAGCTGCCAGCTCACAGCTAAAGGGATTATATCATCATCATCACGAGGAGAAAAGTTTGTTACATAGAGCGGTGCATAACTGGGTTCATCAATTTCCTAAAGGACGTTAAAAAAATTGCTAATGAAGTCAGATCTGGTCAGATTGCAACAGAAGCAAGGTGGGGGTTGTTGCTGTTATCCAATAGCTGCTGAGCAAGCCTACTCTCGGCAGTCCAATGCCATTCATAAATAGATACAGGTCGTCTTCAGTTATTTCACTGCTCCGTACAGAGTGTTGGCAATTGTCGGCAGTGTTTGTAAGAATCTTGTCCTAATGTCCGCAAGTGCCTTGCACTCAATGAGTAGATGTCGAACTGTTTCATCAGGACGAGAGCAATGCCTGCACAAGGGCAGATGCCAGGGATTGATGCGGTTCAAGTGGTTATTGACTCTTGTATATCCTGTTCGGAACTGAATGATGAGACTTTGATCTCTTCAATGTAGTTTATTTATGTCATCGTTACTTTTTGGCTGTGACATTTCGCTAAATACACTGCGACCTGTTGTTCCTCTCACCCACCTGTTCATCCAGATTTCCAGAGTATTATTCGTAATAATTTATTTTACTGTGTGGTTGCTGCAGGGTCTATCCAACTGTTGTTTCGAGGCTCCTGTTTTTGCCAATATGTCGGCCATCTCGTTCCCTAGTATCCCACTATGTCCAGGGATACATTGCAAGGTGACATTTATCCCGCGGGGCAGTGATGATGATGATGATGATCACCCTTCCCACTAAGAATATCTCCTTTCGGCAGGAAGGGGAGATGATTCAAACTCACAGGGGAGTAACAGTCTAGCAACTGCAATAGGGTGATCACATGGTTTAGCCTTCAGCATAATGCACGATCGATTAAATTTCCTACAAGTGTGCTCACTATTGGTTCCCAGACAAGTGACTGATGAACGCAAAATCAACAAAATGGGCCTATCTTACAGCATCCCTGTCAGGATACATGAAGGAGAAGACATGCTGAACAGGGTTATTCATCATCATCATTTGCAGAACATCGCTCTCATGACAGCCTGTTCATAGGAAACTCTCTCTTTCGGCCTGCTCCAAGGTCAAAAGCAGCGTCTCCTTGATGTCATGAGTCCATCGTCCACATACAGCTCGATTAAGCCAGAAGAAATTTGACCAACTAGGGTGGCAACTTCTTGAACATCCACCTTACAGCCCCGAGCATCTCTGCTTGTTTAGTGCACTAAAAATCCACCTTGGCATGCAATGTTTCGCGAACGATGAAGTTGCCCATAAAGTGCAAATGTGACCTAGACAACAGACCAAAGATTTCTATGCTGCAGGTTTTGGTACACTGATAAAGTGATGGGATAAATGTATCAATATTGGTGGAAATATTTGGAGAAATAAAGGACAATGTAAATTCAATAATAAATGCTTTTTAAGTTCATATCTCATTTAGTTGGTTTTTAGTAGCCATTTGTGACATTTATTGACTTGCCCTCTTTATTTGATCAGGCCAATGATCACATATCTGGACTACACGTGGATATTCAGTAAACATTCAATTCAGACTTTTGACTAGGACACAGAATAAAGGGATTGGTATGGGGACAGCGTAGGCTAGTGGTTTAGTGACACAGCTCACAACTCGAGGGTTCTGGGTTCGATCCCCATCACAGCACCGGCCGTTACCCCGGGGAAACAAAACCCTTAGAAAATGCAAGATGAAGCAGACCCTTACATAATATCCATGCCGAAGTCGGATGCACTGGGCCGACAGGCGCAAAATACAAACCACAGTGCAACGCACACTCGTCTTGGGGAATTAAGAAATAAGGCGAACGCAACACACAAAAAATAGAAATACTCATGACATTTAACGCTTCATACTAATATATGCAACCAGCACTGACATATGGCAGTGAATCATGGACAATTAGCAAGCGAGCAAATAGATCTTTGGAAGCAATAGAAATGTGGTCATTCAGAAAAATGCTGTGGATCCCACGGACCGCAAGGAAGACTAATGATACAGAACTTGAAGAGACACAAACACAAAGACAACTTATTACAAAGATCACAACAAGGCAGTCATCCTTTTTCGGGAATGTTGTGAGAACAGGTGGTTAGAAGCACGTTGTGACAATGAGAAAGATAGCAGAAAAGAGAGACATAGGAAGGCAGAGAGAGAAGATTTTAGACAGCCTGAGAGAATGGCACGCGACCATCAACAATCAGAGTTGGTAAACGACACACGTGATAGAAATGGATGAGGTCCATGATCCCCAACACCAAGGCACCTGATGATGATGATTAATGTATATTTTTATTATAAATGCTTCATGATGCAAATAGTGTAATTATGTGTCTTCTTTTTTTCCAGGAAATAGGATGTTGAGACGTTGTATCATAGTTTACATAAGGCCCAACACATTCCATTTTAGCTGGCTTTTTGTCTAGTACAGGGTTTGCTTTCTCACTGCGATCCGTATCCCTTGGCCAGACTACACTAGTGATTAGCGCAGCCTGTTTCCAGGGCCGCCACATGGGGACGGAATAGAGTCTTTGTCAACTATGGTTCGCTGACCCCAATGCAAGCAGTCAGCTGTGAGTAACTGTCTGTTGTCAAACTCATGCTATTGGCCAGAATTAAAGGTAAAGGTCAGTCCCATGTACCGCAGCCTATGTGAGGTGGGGTGGCCAGTTCCCTTCCTTGCTGTTTTTACCTTCCCCAACTCATATGCCAGGTACCAATTTACAGCTGGGTCAACTGAAGGAGTGGTCGCACTAGGCACAAACCATGTCCCGGTTTATTTCTGTCCATCCGTGATTTAGAACCCTGGCATGTTGTAATCCCATTCTAGCAAGCCAGCTCACTGTCGACTAGGCTACACGGTCCACCTTGACTACAATGGTGTCTTAAAATCTTGAAATCATAATTTCAGCTCAATTTGTTTAATATTAACTTATTTTATTTTGAAAAATCCTGTTTCACATACAGAATCGTGACACTTGCTGTGGGCTGAAAGACAGAATTCAGCAATTTTGATGTAGACTGAATAGAGTTGAACAGGTTTTTTTTCCACCAGATGTCAAATGATAACATAGTTTGTACACTCTGTGGTACTGCAGGGGCGAGTCACCAATATTCCTCAGTTCTACATATTGCCCATAATGACCTCAAGATTAGGAAAATATGGTCAATTAGGCTGAACTGTAAAGAGTTAATATACAATTTCATATTCTTCTTGCTGTTTGATCACTTATTTTTAATAGCTGTACAATTCAACAACTACTTCTCTTTTCCTATGGCGTCGCAGAGACAGGAAGCGTAGATATATTGTTATCGTCAAGTGGAATGCTTGTGCTGTTGTTAGATGTAACTTCCTGAGAGTGTCAGAGACACCCTAGATCCACCGACGTCGAGGTCTGCCCCTTACTCGTGGACCGAAACCTGTATTTGATATGCTCTTGATGTAGGCTGATCATAATGCATTCTGACTATATGACCAAACCACTTGATTTGTTGTGCTTCAATGTAGGCACTAACTGGGTTTGTTCCCACTGCCTTAGTATGGTGTTGCGGATTGTCTTTTTGGCTGCACTTCTCACACAGTGCATCTCACAGCTCTGGATGTTACTTTTATGTGTTTCTAGTAAGGACCAAGATTGACATTAGTAACATTGGTAACACAATGTAGCGGATTTATCAGCCTCAACTTAGTGGAAGGAAGAACTCTAGGGTTTTTCAAAATCGGTGCAATTTGATAGTGGACACTGTTCGCCTTCTGAATTCTATGCGCAATCTCTCTCCACTCTGCCATCATCAGTGAACATACTATCTAGGTATTTGAACTCCCTTACCTGTTCGATAGCAATGTAACATTGATACAATTCAACATCGCTAACAAATCGTTATGTTTTGTATACAATTTCATCAATTCAACCAAAGGAGCCTGACAATAATTATTGGTCCACCATATCTGGCAAAACCAAGCCTATCATAGAAGATATTGCAGTTTACTGGTTTGATACGAGTCTTGGAATGTACAAAGGTTGTTCAGAAAGTAATGCCGCACACTTTTTTTCCCTCATTCCAGAATAAGGACAGCAAAGTGAATATTTACAAGTCGCAATACTGATGTTTTCAGGGTACATATGCGTAATTGTACAGTCTTCTGACAGATAGCTCTGCTGTAGTGGTCTGCCAAAATGACGTTTGTGGTGACATGCGTTACAAACAATGAGATGTAATTTGCAAGCTGACAAACACTACATGGTGAGCATCTCCAACGATGCTCCACACATCAACCCTTGCATTATGTCTCTCACCGGTAGAGTATGCGGCACCAATACGGAATGCATCTACACACATGAAACAGGTCGATGTCGCAGTAAATGAGACATGCCTAATTGTAACAGGATTCCTTGAACCGACACCAACGGGAAAAGTCTATGCAATCGCTGGTATCACACCTCCAGATATTAGAAGATATGTCACATCTTAAAGTTTAGAGACAAAAGAAGCCCTGTGACCAGAGACACCCTCTTTTTGGACATACAGCAGAAAGAATACGACTGAAATCCCTCAGAACAGAGCCCAGAGAGAAACAGCATAGAAAAGTGGTGCCATAAGAATGGTGAAGGTTGGATGAAGATTAAAGAAGAACGTGCACCAGGACATGATTTACCTGATACTACCTGGAGATCTCTGATCAGGTTTAAGAACAGGTGTGTCCAGGTGTATGTCAACCTGGAAAAGTGGGGATTTTCAGACAGTGAATATTGCAAATGTGGGGCCTCCCAGGACCCGAAACACCTGATTGTATGTCCTAGGATGCAGGAATCCTGTGCAGTGGAGGACCTGATAGTGGCAAATGTGGGGCCACCCAGGACCCGAAACACCTGATTATATGTCCTAGGATGCAGGAATCTTGTGCAGTGGAGGACCTGATGGTAGCAAATGTGGGGCCACCCAGGACGCGAAACACCTGATTATATGTCCTAGGATGCAGGAATCATGTGCAGCGGAGGACCTGATGGTGGCAAATGTGGGGCCACCCAGGACCAGAAAAACCTGATTATATGTCCTAGAATGCAGGAATCCTGTGCAGTGGAGGACCTGATGGTGGCAAATGTGGGGCCACCCAGGACCCGAAACACCTGATTATATGTCCTAGGATGCAGGAATCCTGTGCAGCGGAGGACCTGATGGTGGCAAATGTGGGGCCACCCAGGACCAGAAAAACCTGATTATATGTCCTAGAATGCAGGAATCCTGTGCAGTGGAGGACCTGATGGTGGCAAATGTGGGGCCACCCAGGACCCGAAACACCTGATTATATGTCCTAGGATGCAGGAATCCTGTGCAGTGGAGGACCTGATGGTAGCAAATGTGAGGCCACCCAGGACCAGAAAAACCTGATTATATGTCCTAGAATGCAGGAATCCTGTGCAGTGGAGGACCTGATGGTGGCAAATGTGGGGCCACCCAGGACCCGAAAAACCTGATTATATGTCCTAGAATGCAGGAATCCTGTGCAGTGGAGGACCTGATGGTGGCAAATGTGGGGCCTCCCAGGACCCGAAACACCTGATTGTATGTCCTAGGATGCAGGAATCCTGTGCAGTGGAGGACCTGATAGTGGCAAATGTGGGGCCACCCAGGACCCGAAACACCTGATTATATGTCCTAGGATGCAGGAATCTTGTGCAGTGGAGGACCTGATGGTAGCAAATGTGGGGCCACCCAGGACCCGAAACACCTGATTATATGTCCTAGGATGCAGAAATCCTGTGCAGCGGAGGACCTGATGGTGGCAAATGTGGGGCCACCCAGGACCAGAAAAACCTGATTATATGTCCTAGAATGCAGGAATCCTGTGCAGTGGAGGACCTGATGGTGGCAAATGTGGGGCCACCCAGGACCCGAAAAACCTGATTATATGTCCTAGAATGCAGGAATCCTGTGCAGTGGAGGACCTGATGGTGGCAAATGTGGGGCCACCCAGGACCCGAAACACCTGATTATATGTCCTAAGATGCAGGAATCTTGTGCAGTGGAGGACCTGATGGTAGCAAATGTGGGGCCACCCAGGACCCGAAACACCTGATTATATGTCCTAGGATGCAGGAATCCTGTGCAGCGGAGGACCTGATGGTGGCAAATGTGGGGCCACCCAGGACCAGAAAAACCTGATTATATGTCCTAGAATGCAGGAATCTTGTGCAGCGGAGGACCTGATGGTGGCAAATGTGGGGCCACCCAGGACCAGAAAAACCTGATTATATGTCCTAGGATGCAGGAATCCTGTGCAGTGGAGGACCTGATGGTGGCAAATGTGGGGCCACCCTGGACTCGAAACACCTGATTATATGTCCTAGGATGCAGGAATCCTGTACAGTGGAGGACCTGATGGTGACAAATGAAAGAACACTGACAGTGGCTGGTTTTTGGGTGAAGACTATGTGAGGATGCCGGACACTGAAACAACAGCTATAATTGAATTCTTGGTGACAATGAGCTGTAATTGAATTCATGGTGACAAAGAAAAAAAGCGCGGAGAACATTCATAAACCTTTGTGTGCTGTATATGGAAGTTACGCAGCCGATAGGAGTGCCGTTGGATATTGCATTAAGAAAGTTAAAGCTTCGGAAAATGGAGAGAAAGAGCAGCATTATCGGATGTGGTCTAAATGGGAAACCGAACATACTGGTTACACCAAAAACGATGCCTATTACCAGTTGAACCGAAGAGAGCAGGTCGTTGTCTTCAGACTTCGCACTGGCCACAACAGACTGAGGTACCACCTATTCAACAAATTGAAGACAGGGTGTACCGACGAATGCCCGTGCGGTACTGGTAAAATGACCGCTGAACATCTGCTGCAGAACTGCCCGACATACGAGGATCAGAGAGAGCAGATGTGGCCATTACCAGTGGAACTGCAAGACAAGCTCTATGGCAGTGGCGAGAGCCTCAGGATGACCGCCGCTTTTTTCGAAAAAATAATGGTTACTGTCTGACTGCGTACGAAGAAGAAGAAGAAGAAGAAGGATGTGGTCTAGGCCTCCTTGATATACTCAATGGCATTATTCATGAGGATCATCGTAAGTCGACAATTGGTCCTACATCTTTCAGCCGGCAAGGGCAATGCAATTGCAATTTTCTACGATTTTGGATATTCAAAAGTTCATGCAAGATGGGTTCTTCACAAGTCTCACAACTGACCACAGATGGGAAATATACATGGTTAAATGAGCAGGCAGCAAGCTGGTATTGAAAAGGCATGCATGCTCTCCTTTTTGCGTTGATGTAAGGTCGCAGAAGTGGGCTTAGATTACATGGAAAAATAGGATGTGCAATGGCTACATTCAGTTATGCCGTGTGTGAATTTCATACGTTGTGAATAAATAGCACAGAATTAAAAAACTGCGAGCATTACTTTCTGAGCAACTCTCGTAGATCGTGTTATTGATATAACTGAAGTTGCTTCGGAAAGTACAGAAGGGGCTACATTTATCCCATCACTTTATCAGTGTACCAAAACCTGCAGCATAGAAATCTTTGGTCTGTTGTCTAGGTCACATTTGCACTTTATGGGCAACTTCATCATTCGCGAAACATTGCATGCCAAGGTGGATTTTTAGTGCACTAAACAAGCAGAGATGCTCGGGGCTGTAAGGTGGATGTTCAAGAAGTTGCCACCCTAGTTGGTCAAAGCTGTGGGGACGTTGGCAATGGGCAGAGGTAACATTTTGAAGTTGATCAAGGACCACCTTTTGGATGAAGACACAGCTGTCGATAAACAGATTGCAAGATTTTGAAACCCTATGCTGGTTCAGCATTTAGAAACACCTGAGAGGAAGGAGCAGGAGTGTGTACAAATAACGAGCTACAGGAACCTTCAGTGTCTACACTCTTCGTCTATAAATCTACTTGGAGTGCAGTAACATAGATTCTTAACAGAAAAGAACTAATCTACCATGAGCTGTAGAGATAATTTTGTATGTAGGTGTTCCCTGAGACACCGGAAATACAAGGCGTGTTCAAATGAAACTGGACCAAACTGCAACAAGTTGACATACGTATGATGCACATGATAATGTAATTTCTGGTGTAAACAGCACATACTAACTGTCAAGTTTGCAAAATTTAATTATCCTCTGACTCATAGTTTCCTCAGCAGACCGTTGAAAGTGTATGGTGACAAAAGTGTGTCAAAGACAACAGTGAAAAACTGGGCGATGTTTAAAAAAGGACATGAGTTAAGGCAACAATATGTGCCGGATCTGGTCTTGGAAGATCTTTCGCTAACTCACATCCTTCTTTAAACATTGTGTCCAGTTCTTCACTGTTGTCTTCGACACACTTTTGTCACCATACACTGCCTGCATTCTGCGATGAATGTCAACTGGTCGACATCCTTCAGTTGTTAGAAACCGAATCACCGCTCGCTGATCAACTCTGGATGGATTCTGTATCACACACCTCGCATTTGTAAAGATTTCACCAAGATAAAAAGACTGATAGAGCTTATAGTTTATGAGGTGTGTTCAAAAAGTATCTGACCGTAAGTTTTTCCATGGAAACAAATGAAGCATGGGTGTTGTCTTTTCTGAAGTTTTACCCACCAACAGATTGCGTCAGTCGCTGACAGTCAGCATTTCAGTGTTGATTGTATTTAGCACCCGTCTGGTTTTCATTCTCCAGGTGTACAGCAATGTCAAAGTCATGTTGACCGTTGTCTTTGATTCCCGTGGGGTTGTGCATCACGAGTATGCATCTCGAGGTCAGAACATTACCATAGAGTACTACCTGGAGATCATCCAACGCCTTCATGATGCTGTTCGATGCAAACGACCAGACCTGTGGACAACAGGAACTTGACAACTTCATCGTAACAATGCACCTGTCCATTCTTCACATCTGATTCAAACTTTCTTGGCCAAACACAATATTCATCTGGTTCGTCGCCTTCCTATTCTCTCGACCAGCCCCCTTCCGATTTTTTGCTGTTACCCAAGCTGAAAATTCCACTGAGATGGACCCAATTTGGGTCATGAGAAGACATTATGCAGAATGCAATGACCCAGCTGTACTTCATTCATAAAAAGACCTTCCTGAAATGTTTCCAACAATCCCGGGACTGCTGGGAGAAGTGTGTGGACTCCCAAGGAGAGAACTTCGAAGGGCATTAGGGTTTCAAACCTCCAGGTGAGTAATTGTATTTTTCCAGCTCAAATGTTGGATACTTTTCGGACACACCTTGTATTGTTGTTTTGAAGATGGATTACCTTTATTGCTGTAATTTTCATGGAGACCCAGCCCTTGAGAATTCTTCTCTGTCATTTGCTTGGATAAACACTAGTTTTCAAGTACCGGTACAACAATTTACAGTTGGGCTGCGATTTCGCATCTTTTTGTCCAGTACAACTGCTCTGCGCAAATTTTTTAAATTTTGTGGCTGGGTACAGCCTACCTGCAAGGCAACACGTGGTTCAAAATCAAAGTTTTTCTCCTTCTAGATGTGCTGTCTTCCAGGCTGACAAGTCTAATATACCCAGATTGTCTTCGTTTTGGCCTCACACATCCTTTGATACATCAATTTCTCACCTACAAGGCAGCGAGTGGTTTAATATCAGTTTGCTGTCTAGATGAGCTTCCTTCCAGGCAAATTAAACATGAAACGTAGACGTGGCAGCAGGCTCATCAATTTTGTACATAATGGTCTCAAATGTTCAATAAATAACATAAGCATGCAGGTTTGAAGATTCTCCAATATCCAGTGAAAGCAGTTATTTTTAGAGAACATATCCTGCCATCATCAGCTATACCCATCTGTCATTTCTTGTGAGGGCAATGAAGACACAGTGGCTGAGGAGGGCAATGGCATCGATAGTGACATTCTCAAAGTTGATAATGGATCTGACACGTAACCTGCAAAATGGAAAATAATGTCTGGTTAGTAAATTCTGCTTCTGTATGGCAGCGAAACATGGACAAACCTATGCCGAACAAGAGCATAGGCTCAACATCTTTCACCTACGTCGCCTGAGATCCACCTTTTGCGTCTCACGAAGAGACAGGGTGACAAATGCGGAGGTGTATTCTCGCACTGGACTTCCAAGTATGTACACCCTCCTTCGCCAATGAAGACTGCTGTGGCTTGGTCATGTTCGTCGCATGAAAAACTGCCGAATCACCAAAGATATTCTCCATGGGCAGCTGGTGTGTGGTAAAAGATTAGCTTAGCCAACCACAGCGGCAGTTCAAAGATGCATTTAAGCGGGACATGAAGGTTCCGGAAAGGGGTCTGACATCTTGGGAAGACATAGCTGCGGAACGATCCAAATGGAGATGCAACCTGAAGAGTCACCTCAGGCTGGGCGAAAATAAGCTCATGCAACATAGGGAAGTGAAGACACAAAGGAAAAGGAAAACCAAATACTCCGTAAGGAGTTGCTACTCCGAGGTCCCATGAAGCTATAGTCAGACATGATTGAAAAGGGACAACTAGATTACTACTACGAATAAATTTATTTTAAAACAAGGAAATATTTGTAAATGTTTTTCGGTACAACCTTTTATTTATACTAGGACATGGCTCTTTGCTTTTTTTCTGAATTGGTGGTAATCCCATAACAGACACTGCCATCAGGGTATGAAATGTTAGAGCCTTAATTTTTCTAAGTCACAGCTTTGTGAGGTGGGGTGGCCAGTTCCCTTCCTCGCTGCTTTTTTCCTTCCCTAGCCGTCAGTCAGGTACTCATTTACAGGTGGGTTGAGGTACTCATTTACAGGTGGGTTGACTGGAGCTGGCGGCTAGTGGGAGTTGCATCCTACGAACAGCAAGTGATCTACCAATGAGTTAATCAGCCACGTTTTTGGAGTAGGGAAGTGTAATGTTGATAGATTAACAGGTAGCATTAGTAAAGGCTGTGTACAAAATTTCAGCTCTCTAGCCCTTTCCAGTCCAGTACGTCAGAATTAGGGTAATTGCAGAACATCAGTTTCAGTCCGAATAGGGCAAAACAGGAATCAAAGCATTATCATTGGCCATTGTTACATAGCAGTGAACTCTTGTTGGCTCATCATCATCATGTAGCATGTCCGTTATAGAACATCGCTCCCATCATTGGCTGTTTGAAAGAAACTCGTTCCCTTGCCAAAACTCCAGCCCACGCCACAACTCCAACCCCCGCCACAGTCATACCCAGCCGTTCATGGATATCTTGGTGCCATCGTCTTATTGGTCTACCCCTGCCTCTTTTGCCTGGCAACATACCTTCCATCACTGTTCTCTCAAGACCCTTGTGTCTCTTAATGTGACAAAAGTATTTACATTTTCTGGCCAAAATGGAATTGATAAACTCCAATATGATAAATATGTTCAACGCATCACATCCTGGAGACGTTCCCTTTAACAGGCTTGTTGGCCAGGAGACCTAAATTATAACCAGACATTCGTCTAATGTATAATTCAAGACATTTCATTGAGATTTACACATGTGATAAGTGTTTTAAAGTCAGTCTTTCCATCCAATGAAATTTAGGACGTCAAGACACGAGAAATTATTTATCATTTGATCAGACTTAAAGGATCATGCATCTGCAATACATGTTGATATTCTTCTTCTTCTTCGTTCATTCTCAATCTCCCACTACTAAACCCTGAAAAGGCCTAAGTAGCGGAATGTAGTCCAGAGTATGGAATGCGTTGTGTCGTAGTTTACAGCCCAGTTGCGATATCTGCACCCCTCGGTTCAACAAACCCGACTTCAGCAAGCATTTTTTGAGTACCAGGTTAGCATTCCCTCTTCGATCCCTTCTCCTTAGCCAGTCTGCCCTGCTGCAGCCTGTTATTCAGGATCACCGCATGGAGGTGTAGAAGGGTCTTGGCAGCTATGGTTCGTTGGCCCTGACACTAGCAGTCAGCTATGGGTCGCTGACCACTGCAGCTCATGCGCTGCTCAGCATCTTGATCCCATGTTGATATTCAACAAATATCTGATTCAGATTATTTGTAATGGCTCAGTGATGGTACCAGATCAACATTTAAAGAAATGATACCAAAGTGTCTGGAACAAGCTTCTTGTCAGGAACAAAGAATGAATGAAAACTAACAAATCGCAACAAATAACAAGACACAATATAAAATTAACAGTTTAAGTTTGACTGGCTGAATAGATGGGCGATAGAAAATACTGGAAGAGAAATCTATGAACATATGGCCATCCCAAATCCCAAAGATAACATCAACCTCCTGAAAAGGAGAGACCAAAGCACCATTTTCCAACTTAGCACTCGACCCATACAACTTAGCAGTCACTTGAACTGAACCAACCAGAACATACTCCAGAGTGCCGGCTGTGCACATATCCCTGTGAAACTGTTGAACATCATCTTTTTGAATGTCCGACGCTTGCCAGTGTTAAGAAAGAGCTTCTTCCTCCGAGGCCAAACAAATGGAACACTTTGTACGAAACTAAACAACAGCTTATAAACACTTGCTGATACCACCATATGGCATTGGGCCAAAGGGCGGGCAGCCCATAGGCCGCTGGATCAATAACCAACCAACCAACCTAGTTTGACGCCATAACATAATGTGCCAGGAAAGTGTGAGACATGGTATACCAGTTTATAAAATAGAGTGGACCAAACAAGAAATGGTTAATATGATTGCACACAGACAAAAACAGAAAACGTGAACAAATCACAAAAAACAATTATTAAACAAACCGCAGAAAACAAACAAATATCAAGAGACATTTATACAAAGATATATGTACACAGATTAATGAATAAGCAATAATAAGAAGAGACAGACATAAAGAAGCAGACTAAGAAGGAAAGTCTATGCAAATGTTTGGAATGTATTCAAACCACAAGGTTTGCCCTAGCATCCAGGACTAGTGAAGTTGCTGGCGATAGTGGAACCAAAGTTATTTAGGATTTTGCAGATGATCTATGTCTTCTGTCGATAAAATACATAACGTAAAGGAAAAGAGTCTTAGGAGTTGAAACAGCAAATACAGAACTACAGATCAATGTGAACAAAACTAAGAAAATGAAAATAAATACTAAATAAAAAGATCTCTATAAAGATTGGTCTTCCTTTCTCGCTTCTCATCTCATAGTCACTCCTCTTCAACCAAAGAGGGTATAGAAGTTCTTTTCTGTATAAGCTTGCAATCAAGTGGAGAGGAACATGTTATTGGCCTTTTGTATCTTTGCATGATGAGGGACCACGTCCTTTTGGCGTTGATGCTGGCCCCTATTGAGTATGAATTTGTTACCTTTAGAACATTTATCAGGACACCGGCTAACAGTCTGTTCATTTTAATTTTCAATTGCCAAGGGCTCTTTTACAAGTACAGTGGTGCATACAGGACGTATAAGTTTATCATCCATCTCTAATTGCACTAGGCAACAATTTCCCCTTTCTTGAGACTAGATGAGGGGCATAGTGCTTTACGGGATTCATTCATTTGTACAATTTGCCAAGCAAATTAAGTTGTGTGTTCACAGCTGGTAAACAATAGTGCAGCCATATAATCATATGCCCATAACTCAAAAAGCGAATGACATAGCAACTTGAAATCAGCTATAGAATATTCAGTGGAAATTTTAGCTCGATATATTTTTCAATTCACAAGTTATGGTGCATTCAGATTGATATTTACAAATTTACACACAAAACTTACAGAAATATAGTATTGACATACATAATTTGTAATAACAAAACTTTTCAGGAGAAAAATATCCATACAAAGCAGTCATGCAATGTGAAGAAAACCTATACAAATTACAGGTCACTGTTACAAATTGACAGATCTTTAGTCCTGTCTCCTTATTAGATAAGGTTGCCACTAGTAGTTTTAAATGAGTGTGGCGGATAAAAGTCAGGAGTTGAAGATGTAAGAATGACAGAGCTGGCTTGTTTCCCTCAGGGTCAGTGAATCAGAGCTGACAAGACCCTATTCTGCCTCCTGCTGAACCAGATAAAGATTGCATTCATCAGGCCTGATTGAAAAAAAATATGGATTGAAGAGAGAATATAAGACAGGGTCTGCTGGAAACGAAGTTGGGACCCACAGCTACATCGAGGAACGGGTCATTAAGATCAAGATGTAAGACCAGTCCCTTAAAAGGCTGTACTGAAACTGGGTGTGTTGGGCTGAAAGGTGAAGATATCACAGCTTTGCTGTAAACTATGACACAATGTCCTTTTCAGGACGAACATCGAAGAAGAAGATAATAGTCAAGCTACTTACCATTTTTATCAAGCTGTGGGTAAGGATACTTTCTTTTCTCATCACTTGCACCAGAGACACTGTAGTGAAGAAAAGTATATACTGCATGTGATTTTCATATACCACATATCCTAAACATTGTGTCTAGAAAAAATCCAAAAAATTAACATAATTGCAAACAACACCCACAGTATTCTCTGATAGCTTGGAATTATAAAAAGAGCATCGCATGAGCTGCAGCGGTTAGCGACCCAAAGCTGACTTAACGTCAGGGCCAGTTAACCAGAGCTGCCAAGACCCTTCTACACCTCCATGCGGTGATCCTAGATAACAGGCTGCAACAGAACAGACTGGCTAAGGAGAAGGGATCGAAGAGGAAAGGCTAACCCGGTACTCACAAACGCCTGCTGAAGTCGGATGTGTGTGACTGAAAGGTGCAAATATCACAGTCAAGCTGTAAACTACGACACAGCGCATTCAGTTCTTCAGTCAACATCCTGCTACTTGCAAAGTTCTTTTTCCCAAATGGTGCAAATATCACAGTCAAGCTGTAAACTATGACACAACGTATTTCATTCTCCTGACAACATCTTGCTACTTGCAAACCATTTTTCAGGGCTTGGTAGCGAGAGATTAAGAACGAATGACGAAGAAGATGAATAATAATCACAAAAAATCTGTAGTCCTTCAGCAGAATTGATCGCTGGTTAGGAATGAAGTGTTCCCTTCCTCACTGCCTTTTCCTTCTCTACAATCAAGGCATCAGGAAGGTAAAGAACAGATGGCAGAAGTATATCGCCAGACCCAAGTGGTCTGCCAGAGTCTTTGTGTATGACAAGGACAAGAATAGCACGTAGTAAGAGGACACTAAATAAGCTGTAATAAGCTGCTCGAGCCTAGCCCACTAAGCAGAAAATCCTCCTCCTGGCTACGTTCAGCTCACACCTATTTCCAGGTAATTGCCTTGACTTCTTCACACTAAAGTTCACACCTATCTCCAGGTAAGTGCCTTGACTTCTTAATACTAAAGTTCACACCTATCTCCAGGTAAGTGCCTTGACTTCTTCATACTAAAGTACACACCTATTTCCAGGTAAATGCGTTGACTTCTTCGTACTAAAGTGCACAACTTTTCAAAAATCCCTAGTATTTTATTTTGCATTTGGTTGTATGACAGAAGAGTCAAGTCATCTAGAAAGTCCAGATCATCATCTTTTCATCAAGATCCATAGAATACCATCATTGTATGCAGAATTCATGTTCTTCATAATCCAGTCAATATCCGGCAGAAAGAGAAATGGTGATAAGAGACAGCCCTGTCTGACTTTTGTTCTTATCACAAAGAACTCTGAAAGCTCAAGTCTTCATATTTTCATGTAAGGAAAGTAAACAATAAAATAAAGAAAGTACAGTACAATGTGTACATAGGTAGAAACATTGGTGTTTATTGTCACTACCAAGACATATGTACTGAATTATAGGTTTATAAATGTCATCATCCTCAATGACTGTCACTCTTTTCGGGGCACAGGCCATTGACAACCCTCCTCAAACAAATTCGGTCTTGAGCTGCCATTTCTGCATCTCCAAGGTTGAGGTCCAGGGACCAAAAATTCCTTTTCATAGTCTCTTATCAGTCTACCTTTCTTCCTCTCCCCCCTGTGGATTCCATGTAAGGGCATGTACGGCCACGTTTGATGGTAGGTGTGGTAGAATGTAAATTTGTACCTGGTTTACTGTTAAGGAAGTAAAGGCAGCAAGGAAGCAAACTAATCCCCCCCCCCCCCCCACCCCCTCCCCATCTAATAAAAACCTGTTCAGGTCCCTGCAAAGCATAGATTTTTCCCTTTTCCATGCGCATGACGAATCTGGCCGACCAACGTGATGTAAATCGAGCAGCGGACGATGAGTCTGTCCGACTTATGTTGCCGTTGCATAGCGATCGCCCGTTCTAGTCAAACTTAAAATTGAATGGCTACGCAGTAATAGTCTGAACAATACTATTCTCTACTTGCAGAGAGTTCCTTCTTCCGTAATACACAGGTAGATACCAGCAATGGGGATCTTCAAATGAATTTTAGGCGTTTTTTGTGCTTGGATTTGAAGATTAACTGATTTTTGAGAATGGGGTAGTCAAATTACTTCTTGTTTATGCTTGGATTTGAAGATTAACTGATTTTTGAGAATGGGGTAGTCAAGTTCCTGCAACAGATTTTTCTGAGGTAGATCTATTTAGATTGTTTATTTAGATACAATAATTACGTTTGTAGTCAAACTGACAGACATAGACATTACGGCAAACATTGGTAATCCGTTGTGGCGATTTTATAAATTTTGTTTTTCAACCGACGGACACTGGAAGCGGGAAAGTCTAAGTGTGTGTTCTGTTTTTTCAACACTATCACCTTAATTTTTTTAAATCTCAGGAACTAATACACACACAACAAAAACAATAACACCAACAAATTATTTATTCATTTATTTCTCTACTCACAAGCAAATCATATCAATAGACTGTCAAATAAAAATGTTACAGGTTTTCAAAGTAACAACCATAGTTAAACGACATGACGTCATGAAAAATAATGCAGCACATGGGAAATTCCGTGATTTTGGTATGTTGAGTGGTAAAGGTTAACCAAATGCATGCCAAGTCATCAAATGTTGACCTGTCTATAACTGTTGACTTTTGGTGGCTTTAATTTATTCGGAATGGTGTAGCCAGCCCCAATCACAATCCTCCTTAGTCACCACTTACAACATGCCTAGCAGATTACAGTATTACTATTCTTTGTTTTTATTTGGGGTCCCAATAACACTCATGTGACATAAATTTAAGGCTTAGTACAAAGTCTTTAGCACTTTATCTCCAACAGCCGCATCCAGCTATGGGATTACCTTTATCTTTAAATCCGAAGGGAGATTGTAAATAATATTATGGGTAATATCCATTCTTCACTGCATCTGTTTCTTGAATTAACTGATGAGAACAGTCCATATATTTGTCCAGTCCTACATCCGAAGGAAGATTTTAACTCATTATTTATATGGATAAAACACCTAGTTAGCAAATCCCCTGGATGAAACCCTAAATGAACTGATATTCACTGATGATCAAAGCATCTTCTACTACAACGATGATGACCTACAACAGCACCTCACCTCCCTCAATTTCGCCTGTCAAAGATATGACTTGAAGATCAACATAGAAACAACTCTCTATGAAAATAACCTGTAACCATGTGAAGCAAGGCTTTCATTGCAAATATAAACCAGTGTCAATCGTGGTCCTTATTGGAACGTCACAAGTAGGATTCAAAGCTGTGAGATGCGCTGAGACCGTATCCGAAACTCCACGTTTAGGCAGATGTAAGGAGCGAACACCATTAAATGCCTACATTAAAGCCCAGCAAATCAAGTGAGTTGACCACTTGGTTTGAATGCGTTATGACCAACCAGCAGCAAGAGCCTATCATATGCAAGTATCAGGTCCCCGTGCAAGAGGCCACCCTCGTCACAGATGGATAGAAGGTGTGTCTGAAACACTCGGGCGGTTCCACTTGACAGCCACACAAGCTTCTCACCTGGCCCAAACAAGAGATCTACGCATCCCGCCGTATGGCAAGAGCAGTAGGACAAAAGAAGAAAGAAGAAGAATTATGGGTGGGATCAAGATGATGGGCAGTGCATGAGCTGCAGCAGTCAGTGACCCAAAGATGACTGCTAGCGTCAGGGTCCGTTAACCAGAGTTGCCAAGACCCTTCTCCACTTCCACTAGGTGATCCTGGATAACAGACCACAACAGAGCAGACTGGCTAAGGAGAAGGGATTGAAGAGGGAAGGCTAACCCCCCCGGTGCTCAAAAATACTACGCTGAAGTCGGATGTGTCCGACCGAAATGTGCAAATATTGCAGTCAAAATGTAAACTACGACACAATGCATTCCGTTCTCCAGGCAACACCCTGCTACTTGCAAAGCCCTTTACAGGACTTGATAGTGGAAGATTGAGAACAAAGAAGATGATATGGGCAATGTCCAATCTACTTGATACCTGTTTCTGGAAGCTTCCATCTCCCAGTGGTTACGAAGAGCAGATACATGACCAGCCATGGGAGGTGTATCTCTTTCCTCTCCATCCGAGTCTTGCGTCGTGACCATAGGCAGTGCAAGTGGAAGAGTAGCTGAGGTGGTCTCCGAGTTGCTCAACATGGCCACAGCCTGGGATTGCTTGCATTCTTCTAATATGGGAATCATATCCCGAAACTCTGGTCTTTCCTGAATATAAAAAATTGTTTGGCACAACTTATTTTCTTGTTCATGGATTGGATGATGACTGACAAAGAAGACAAGTTAGTTGCCCATTGGAAGTACTGATGGCAACATCATCAGATGGTATTTTGTCGTGATGTATTTGGATTATTTAAATAAACGTACAACTATTTCATCCCCACTAGAAAAATAACATATGCCTTACCTTGGATTCGATCAGCTGCCCTCCTTGTTGGCAGGCAGTCATTGAAACCATTCAGCCACACATTCCCCCTTTTATTTGTTGATTATAGTGAGAAAGCAAATGTATTTATTATTAATCTTACTTTCTCGCTTCGAGCTACCTTAGACCAGTACAAGACCATCAGTCGAGCCGACCGGAGGTAACTCAGGATGTAGGCTCTGGCACGATCATACCGGGTAAAAGACCCAGTGTCTGCCAAACTGGTCAAAGCAGGATTCGAACCTGGTGCATCAGGATTGTGAAACAGACATATCTGATTGTGTATTTTGGGAAAGACATAAACTCCCTCCACATGTCAGTTATCACCATTACTAAGACTTTTAAATATTCCAGTGGGTGGGAGGAGACTAAAGTCTGGTCAGGCAAAACATACTGATTGGACACTGTTAGTCCGGGTCAGGTAAACTATACCGACCAAGACCAAATCTCACTTCCATGCATTTCTCGGCAATCTGGCTAATGAGCTGGGGATCGACATGACACCCGTAGTAGTGAGCATCATACAGATGAAGCAAAGCATAACATAACAGCCTGAAGGACACTAGTCCCCCTTCATCAGCATATTCAGAATGTGAGGAAAGCTACTGCAACCCACCACTTCACATCCTTTACAGGGAGCACAAAATAATACTATAATAAATTACTCATCGTGGCAATTTAACAATAACAACAATAAACATTCCGATGAGATAAAATACAAAAATAATCAACAGAATTTTCATACTAACTCTCTGTATCAGTGCCAGGCATGGTCACTGACCAAAGCACAAGAAAGAAAGATTGCAACATAGGAAATGAGATGCTTGCAAAAATTGGTAACGGTTACTAGGTGAGACAGAGTGAGAAATTAGGAAGTTCTAAAGAATGTGGTAGCAAAGAATTAAATTGGTTGGGGGCTAAGGTGCTGCAGTGAATGAAGTATCAGATTATCGGGGTCTGCGAACCATATTCCGCCTCCAGGTGGTGGCACTGGAAACAGGCTGCACTTGTGTAGTTTTGCTTAGAGAATAGAGATCACAGAGGGGAGGCAAACTCTGTCCCCAAATTGCAATGCTGAAACCAGATGTGTTGGGTCGAAAGGTTTGCACAACCTAGCTGTAAACTATATCACAATATCACAGTGTACTTTTCAGGACGCGCATCGAAGGCAGAAGATTCTGGATGTCATCAAGGAAGGGAAGAGAGATAAAAGGAAATGATGGCTTCATAAGCTTTTCTGAGGTAGTTCTGGCAAAATTTTCTCGAGTGGTTGCATACCTCACTCGAGTCCATTCCAACATTCCTGATCTCACGTTGTTTGAGAATGCCCACAATCAGTAGGTTACTTTTTTTGTGCCCCTTGAAAAGGGAGTTAAGTGGCAGGCTGCAGTAGCTTTCCTCACATCCCAAGAATGCTGATGAAGGTGGACCAGGGTCCTCCAGGCGGTTGTGCTATGCTTGGCTTCATCTGCGTGTCGCTCACTACTATGAGGATCACGTCGATACCTAACCTTGTTAGCCAGACCTGCCATGAAAACAGCCAGTTTCCAGGAAGGGCTATGAGGAAGCCAAGGTGAGGGTCTTGACCAGTATGTTTTGCCTAACCCTGACTAACATGTCTGATCAGTATATTTTGCCTGACCAGTCGTTTGTCTTCCTTCCCCATCATACCATTTAATCTCTCTTCTACCCAGGCATCCATTTATGAAAGTCTTGCACCATTTTTGATGCTTTTTTTGTTTTTGATCATGTTTCAGAGACATACATTACAATAGACTTAACATTGAAGCTGAAGATTTGTATGAGGTGTCGAAACTATCCACTTCTATACCCAACACTCCCCAGTTGCCTCTAACGATGTGTTTGGCAAGGTAAAGCATTGCTTTCACCTTTCAAGCCCTGGTAACACATGAGCTACATTCCAGCCTACTCAGCTTTAAGTGGGTACCTGACTCACTCCATTCTACCCAGTTGTAAGTAGGTACCTGACTCACTCCATTCTACCCAGTTGTAAGTGGGTACCTGAATCACTTCATTCTACTCAGCTTTAAGTGGGTACCTGAATCACTTCATTCTACTCAGCTTTAAGTGGGTACCTGACTCACTCCAGTCTGTCCAGTTGTAAGTGGGTACCTGACTCACTCCATTCTACCCAGCTGTAAGTGGGTACCTGACTCACTCCATTCTACCCAGCTGTAAGTGGGTACCTGACTCACTCCATCCTACCCAGCTGTAAGTGGGTACCTGACTCACTCCATCCTACCCAGCTGTAAGTGGGTACCTGACTCACTCCATTCTACCAAGTTGTAAGTGGGTACCTGACTCACTCCATCCTACCCAGCTGTAAGTGGGTATTAACTAACTAGTCTAAACAGCTGAAAGTAGGTTTGTGACTAACATTTAGGGAAGGCAAGGCAGCAAGGACAGAAACTGGCCACTTAATCTAAGAAAAGCTGAGACCTTGTACAATGAAGTGTTTAGCACTTTATCCCTGAAATCATTATCTGCTAAGGGACACGCTTTACTTTACCTGTTTGGAATGCTGGTTTTCAAACAAGCAGGTGTATACCTGTTGCCAGGTAGCCAAAGGCTGTACGTAAAAGCTTCATTTTGCAATTTTACTTCATGTAGCTTACTAAGACTGGGAGAAAGAAGGAATTTCACTATGTTTTGCCTGAATAGTGGCCAACAATCTGCTCTTTTTGATTATCAACTGTCCAAGGTTCTTTTATGTGCACAGTATGTATACAGGACCTCCAAGATTATCATTCATCTCCTCTAAGACTAGACACTCGATCTCAACTCCCTTAAAACCAAGGGTCACTTAAAGCTTGTGGGTTTTAAACACCAACTATTTTGTTCCTTTGTTTGTTTCTTGAGAGTCAGGCATCTTACCTATCTGCTTCCGTATTTTATCTATATATTTGTTAAATGGCAACAATGATCAATAAAAGAAATAGCGGGCGAGAGGGGGAGTTGCTATCTGTTGAAGCCACGTGTTTCGGGGACGGCCACTCCTGCGCTTCCAGCCAGCTGGTTGGATACCCATAGCACTTTGAACTACCTTGAGAAGGATCTGGTGAGCTGGAACTTCCTGATCCAGTCGGACATGTCCATACAGGTAAAGGTGACGACGGTCCAGGACTTCTGATACAGTTTCGAGGTTAGTCAAAGTAGAGACCTGGACATTTCATACGAGATCGTATCAACGAATTCCAAAAATACACAGCTGATTGCGCATATGAAAGGACTCGAGTCTTGAGATGCCCATTTTTATCAGAGTCCAGATTTTGGCTCCATACATTAGCACTGAAATCACACACGACTGGTAAATACCCAGCTTTGAACTCAGGGATAATCTACTTTTGTTCCACATGCAGCAGAGATCGTTGATCACCGAAGCAGCAAAGCCAATCCATCTTGATATATCTGGGCTACTGTATCCGCCAGATAATATAGAATGAAAGAAAAAGGAATAAGTAATACTAAAGACATCACTCTTACGTCAGGATTCGAATGCCAGCCTTTCTGAAGAAGTGTCACAATAGGCTTTGGAAATGTGATTGCCATAGGAGGTCGGGTGTTGTGGTAAGCAGTCTCTGCTGCAGCAGCCGCTGAAAGAGCAACCAAAATATAAATACATCAACATGTGTGGGATTTTGATTGTTGTTTTTCAAACTACTTGTTCTTTACTCTTTATAAAATGTATTCTGTAGAGGGGTTACTTAACTTAACGTCTTTATACTGGTTTAGAAGACTACAGAGTCTGTTTACAACCAGTTTCTTGGAGTGGTTTAAACGATGTGCGAGTTCATCTTAATAGACTCAAACACTAGAGATAAGTCAGGTGCCATCTATAGCTGCTCTTAACAAATCACCGGAGGAAATAATAAAAAAGTTTTGGATAGATTTTTAACTTGAATTTTGTCCGGGCAGTGGTCGTTAATCTTACTCTTTTCGATTTCCAGCTGACAAGGAATTTTTAACGTGCTCGACACTGAACACATGAATCTGATCTCACTATCCAGAGATCAGGGGAATTTTTACCAGAAAATCCAGGTGAAAAAATCCCAGTCTCCACCATGATTTGAAACCCGTGACCTCCAGCACCTGAGGTGGACACCTTACCTCGAGACCACTGAGTCCATTGGTTGCAATGGCGCTTCTTACATTTCAGACTCGATAAAACAGTCTGTACTAGTCATTAGTGTAGTCTGGCCAAGGGATAAGGAATGCAACGGTAAAGCAAAACCTGTACGTAAAAAAAGCCTGCTGAAAATAAATGTATTGGGCTGAAAAGCACAGATAACACAAACTCGCTGTAAACTACAACACAACATCCTTTTCAGGATTAACGCTGAAGAAGAGACCGGATATGCCATGCCTAAAGATGCAGATATCGCAGATATTGCTGTAAACTACAACACAACATCCTTTTCAGGATTAACGCTGAAGAAGAGACCGGATATGCCATGCCTAAAGATGCAGATATCGCAGATATTGCTGTAAACTATGGCATAACATAACAAACATAATTTTCAAGATGAATGAAGAAGCTGATGCACCTGTGCGTTAAAGGAGCCTAAAAGGGGAGAAAATAATAATAACACTGTAACCTGCCCTTGAATGTTGTAAGAGGGGCCTAAGAAGGGTTTAGCATTAGGCTGTCTACCATGTCCTGTTTAAATCCGAACTCACCAAAACCTAAATATAGACTAAAGGACCTTGTATTTGTTGAAGACCGACTGTCTACAGAGCTGAAATGTTTTGATTTATCTGTATTTTGTAGAAACATTAACAGTGAACAAACAGTAGCAGAAGAGCATTGACGCGTTTGAAATGTAGATTTATGAGGTGTGTTCAAAAAGTATTAGACTTTGGGCTGAAAAAATACAATTACTAACCTGGAGGTTTCAAACCCTAATCCCCTTCAAAGTACTCTACTTGGGATTATACACATTTATCCCAGTGATCCCACCATTTCAGGAAGGCCTTTTTGGAAATGGAGTACAGCTGGGTTGTCGCATTCCGCATAATGTCTTCCCGCAACTTAAATTGGGTCCCTTACAGCAGAATTTTCAGCTTAATAAACAGCAAAAAAAAAAAAAAAAAAAAAAAAGGAGCCATGTCGAGAGAATAGGGAGCCTGACGAGCTAAAGGAATGTTGTGATTGGCCAAGAAAGTCTGTGACTTGTAAATCCATCAAATTTTGTCAGTGATTATTCCAGAAATAAATAATTTTTAAAAAAGAATGCCAATACATCAACTCACCAAAGAAATATTTAAAAATTTTTTTAAATTACACACCTGTAGTTCAGTAAACAAGACATATATGTATTAGTAAAAATAAAAACTTGTACCGAAAAAACTATATTTTTTTTAAAGATTAACTTCTTTAACATAAATGAACATCAGTTAACCACCATCCACTGCACTTGTCCCAAAAATAATAAGTAATAAGCTGCTTGATCCTAGCCCCTTAAGCAGGAAATCCTCCTCCTGGCTGCATCCAGCGTATGCCAGAGAGCTGGGACCTGCACAGAGGCACCTGTCCCTGTAGAAGTACAGGTAGACTAAGACATAAATAAACAATTTTCTCTCACCTGGTTTTAAATGTGCAAATGGTAGCTCTCCAGCCAAGAGTTCCCACAAGACTAGGGAATAACTGAACATGTCAGCTTTCACGCTGTACCTCGTGCACTGGGTAAATATTTCTGGGGCCATCCATCGCAAATTCTGAAAATAAAATATGAAATTTAACAAACATGACAAAGTAGATTAGATTCTTTTTTGCCCGACACTATAAATATAAAGACAAGTCATTTAATAATGAGGTTAAGTTAAATAAAGTTTAGTCAGAAAGTGGATTGTCGTAAAATAAATGTATATAAATTACATGAAATTCTGACCTGTGCATATTTATAAATTTGCGCTCTTAATTACAGTGTGATTAACTAGGCAGACCAGGGAAGGAAGACTAATGTCTGGTCAGGCAAAACATTCTGAACAGAAATGTTAGTCATGGTCAGGCAAAACATACTGATCAGAAATGTTAGTCAGGGTCAGGCAAAACATACTGATCAGACATGTTAGTCATGGTCAGGCAAAACATACTGATCAGACATGTTAGTCAGGGTCAGGCAAAACATACTGATCAGACATGTTAGTCAGGGTCAGGCAAAACATGCTGATCAGAAATGTTAGTTAGGGTCAGGCAAAACATACTGATCAGAAATGTTAGTCAGGGTCAGGCAAAACATACTGATCAGACATGTTAGTCAGGGTTAGGCAAAACATGCTGATCAGAAATGTTAGAGTCAGGCAAAACATACTAGCCAAGACCCTCACCTTGGCTTCCTAGTAGCCCTTCCTGGAAATGGGCTGTTTTCATGGCAGCCTAGCTAACAGGGTGAGGGATCGATGTGATCCCTGTAGTAGTGAGTGACACACAGATGAAGCCAAGCATAAGCACAACCGCCTGAAGGAGCCCGGTCCACCTTCATCAGCACGCTCTGGATGTGAGGAAAGCTAAGACAACCCTCCACTAAATAATAATTACCCATTGCAAGCAAAAATGGTGACAGTATCAGCTTTGTGATTTGATCTCATATGACTGTAACGTCCATTCCTGGGGCACACATATCAGGAGTTGGCCGTGGGGGGACGTTGTGCGTCCTGTTCTTTCCAACAGCCTGTTTGTTTCTGAACCTTGACGATGTTTCGCTCTGTGATCTGAGCACCTTGTGTGATGCTAGCGGGCTAGGACGAATTCTGTGCAAGCATCTCCCAGGAGGTGACATCAATGTTAAAGCTCCCGAAAGACATTTTTAAGAAGTCTGTAGCATTTTTTCTGTCCCTCTTCTGATGAGCATCTGCCTCTTCTAAACACACTACACAGCAGCTGCTTGGGGAGGCACTCATCGGGAATGCAAACATTTCCCATCCATCTTATCTGGGCTTTTTGCAGTAGGAATGGATTTTCAACATCATCATCAACCCTGTAACACTTTTAAGGGCATAGGCCATTGACAACCCTTCTCTGGCAAGTTCAATCTTGAACTGCCTTTTCTGCCTCTCTCTGGTTGAAGTCGACCAAAGTTCATTTTCCAGGTGTTTCTTAGTCTACTTCTTTTCCTCTTCCCCTGTGGATTCCATGTCTCGGTGTCTGGCTTATGTTTGATGGTGCTTTCCATAAAATATTTCCTATTCAACCCCATTTTCTCTGTTTGATCTGTGGCTCCACTGGTTTTTGTTGGCTCCTTTAACATAGATCTTCATTCATCACCATGTCTTGTCAGCCTATACCCATTTTACATTTACTGATGAAGAATTGGAGTTTTCTCTGTTTTGCTTTTGTCAATTCCCCAAGTTTCTGCTCCGTACAGGAGTACTGACTTGCCATTGGAATTACACAATCAAAATTTGCTATTAGTCTTTACTTCTCTGGATTTCCATATATTATTTAGTAACAGAAATGCTGTTCTTGTCTTTCCAACTCCAGACCGTATATCTGGCTTCTTACATATGCTCAACATATTTGACTTGGCTTCGTTAGTTCTCAATCTCCCGCTACCAAACCCTAAAAGGGCTTAAGTAGCAGAATGTAGTCCAGAGAACGGAAGGTTGTTGTCATAGTTTGTCGTAGCTTGACTGTGATATTTGCACCTTTCAGTCCAACACATCCGACTTCAGCAAGCATTTTTTTAGTACCAGGTTAGCATTTCCTCTACGATCCCTTATCCTTAGCCAGTTTGCCCTGCTGCAGCCTGTTATCCAGGATCACCGCATGGAGGTGTAGAAGGGTCTTGGCAGCTCTGGTTCGCTGGCCCTGATGCTAGCAGTGCGCTGCTCAGCATATTGATCCCAAACATATTTTATTCTAAATACCCTTACTCTAAAATCAATATCTGTTATGGAACTTCCAATAACTTTTATCACTATCCACATTAATATGTTTATCAATCATAATCTGGGATCAAGATGCTGAGCAGAGCATGAGCTGCAGTGGTCAGCGACCCATAGCTGACTGCTAGTGTCAGAGGCAGCGAACCAAAGCTGCCAAGACCCTTCTACACCTCCACGTGGTGATCCTGGATAACAGGCTGCAGCAGGGCAGACTGGCTAAGGAGAAGGGATCATAGGGGGCATGCTAACCCAGTACTCAAAAAATGCTTGCTGAAGTCGGATGTGTTGGACCGAAAGGTGCAAATATCGCAGTCAAGCTGTAAACGATGACATTACGCATTCCGTTCTCTGGACTACATTCTGCTACTTAAGCCCTTTCAGGGTTTGGTAGTGGGGAATTGAGAACAAACAAAGACAAGCCAAGCCAATCGTAATCTACACAATTTTTTTTTAAAACAAAAAAACAACCACATCAATGTAATTATTATCAGTTCAAACGTGACTTACCCCAGGCTGTTTTGTCATGTTGTCCTCGTCATTTGACCGTAAAAACCTAGATTCTAAGACCGAAACAGAAAGATCTTAGTGAGTTATATACAAAATGAGGGCTGCAGTGAGAAACACAAAATCAAAAATCAAGTGTGTCATGTCCCATAGTATTAACGATCAATCCTCTCCACTACCATCTGTCCTTTGAGTAATGCAGCACTTCAGGTGTAATATGTCCTTCCAGTCATTTAATCATGCCATTCCACATCTTTCGTCAATGTCTGCCTCTTCCCCTCCTATTGTCAGAAGGTTTTCTAGGTCAGCCTTTCAGAGAATGTGCTCAATCAACTGGCATGTCTACTTTTTAATCAGTTACAATTTTAAAATTTTGTTTTCTTGTAATATAGGAGGCTGGGATCAAGATGCTGAGCAGCGCATGAGCTGCAGTGGTCAGCGACCCATACCTGACTGCTAGCGTCAGGGCCAATGAAGCAGAGCTGCCAAGACCCTTCTACACCTCCACGCGGTGATCCTGGATAACAGGCTGCAGCAGGGCAGACTGGCTAAGGAGAAGGGATCGAAGAGGGAATGCTAGCCCGGTACTTAAAAAATGCTTGCTGAAGTCGGATGTGTTGGACCGAAAGGTGCAAATATCGCAGCCAAGCTGTAAACTACGACACAACGCATCCCGTTTTCTAGACTTCATTCTGCTACTTAAGCCCTTTAGGGTTTGGTAGTGGGAGATCGAGAATGAACAAAGCCAAGCCATATAGGAGGCTGTGAGGCATAAGTGTGAAGCATCTGTTTCACAATCCCAATGTACCCGATTCGAATCACACTCGTGTTCAGTTTGGCAGACATGGTTTTTTTTCGCTCCACCACGCATGGAACGTAATGGGGACCTACCGTACTGCACATTTGCCAAGAAGCTTATAATAGCCCCGTAGGTTGGCGGTTGTAAGAGGCAACATTTTGAAAAAGACATGCTACTTATTTTATTTGTAATATTTCTTCATTGGAGTTCTTTGCTGTCTAGTGTTGGTTTATCAACTGACCAGGACTCCCACCCATAAAGCAATTTAAGCACTACATAACACATAAGACTCGTTCTTAGTTTGTTTGTTGTTGAATGCCCACTCTTTTATGCATCTTGAAAAAGGTATTAAGTGGGTTGCAGTTGCTTTCCTCACATCCTGAGCGTAATGATGAAGGTGACCTGGAGTCTTCCATGCAGTTGTGATATGCTTGGCTACTTAATATGTGTGACACTGACTGCTACAGGGATCACGTTGACCCCATATATTGTTAGACTGCTTAAAACAGTATATTTCCTAGGAAAACTGCATGGAAGTAAGGTGAGGTCTGGTCAGTATATTTTACTTGACCCTGATTAACATTGTCTTCATAGCACAGTGGGTCATATCCCACTGTAACATTCAGGCAACGAAGAGGCAGACAGACTGGCGAAAGGAGGTAACCGCAACCAGATTCTACTGTCACCTATGAAAAGTCCACAAGGTTTATTAAGCCCAGACACAAGGACAAATGGGGAACAGAGCATACTGGCTACATAAGAAATGATGCTTATTATCAGTTAAACAGAAGAGAGCAGGTGGTGGTCTTCAGACTCCGCACAGGCCATAACAGACTGAGGTACCATCTATTCAATAAACTGAAGATAGATGCTACTGACGAATGCACCTGTGGTACAGGGAAAATGACCGCTGAACATCTGCTGCAAAATTGCCCGACATACAATAACCAGAGAAAGCATATGTGGCCATAACCAGTGCCAACATGAGACAAGCTCTATGGCAGTATCGACAGCCTCAGGATGACCACTGCTTTCTTTCAACAAATTCAAGTAAACGTCTGACAGTGTGTAAAGAAGAAGACTAACATTGTCTGACCAGAAGTTAGTATGCTTCTTAACCTATGGCAGCCAGCTTCAGCTAGTTCCATTCTGCTTTCTATTTCTGTTATAAACCTTCCGCTATGTTAATAGTTGTAGTTGCCCATCGCGAACAAAGATGGCAACAGCATCAGATTTTTGTGGGCAGATATTGCAGCATATGGATCTGCACATGGTGATGCAGTCTTATTCTGGATCTGCACACTCTGCTACACAAGGATGGTGTTGGTAGCAAGTGCATCCAGTGTGGGGACCATTTTTTGGGAGGGTCGCTTCTATCTCAAAGCATCAACAAATTTTCTGCTCAGCCAGATGAGCATCTTGTGTGATCGTGGAGGACCAGGCTTGGCAACATCAATAAAGAGGTCTTTCAATGATGATTTTGGCAAATCCTTGTATCTTTTCTTCACTATAATACAACATGCCAAGTTCACCGAAGATGAACATTTTCCCAACAGAGTGTAGATGCTAAGGAGTTTCGTATTTTGGAGCACTTCATAGTTGGGTACCCTGTCCTGCAATGTTATATGGTACTAAAATACATGTAGTTTGCTGTAATGTCCTTCCTTCAACCTTAACCTCACATTTAATCTAATTTGCATCTTTCGTTTTGTTACGACCATTATTCCCAGTTTGGAGATATTTAGACTTTGTATCTTATTTTTACCAGCTTTGGTAATAGTGTCAACAAGTCTCTGCAAATCTAGTTCATTATTAGCTAACAGAGCTATGTCATCAGCATGATGCAGGCTGTTAATCATATGTTCTACTTTGAATCTTGTCAGATAGCGAAGGCTATCCATAGTATGTTCTTTTTGCGATTTTACTTTCTGTGGCCTACTACGCCTAGGGAAAGATAGATGGCGTATTTGGTAGGTATTTAATTAATTTGTTATAAATTGCATGTCCGGCAGTGGCTAACAGCCTGCTCTTTTAGATTTGTAACTGCAAATGTTCTTTTTATGTGCACAATGTATATACAGGATCTCTCTTTTTATGTGCACAATGTATACACAGGATCTCTAAGTTTTTCATCTATCTCCAAAAGGACTAGGTGCTAGTCTCATCTTTCTTAGGACAAAGGAATGCTTGAAACATTTGGGATTTGAAAACCTCGCCGTTTTGCAGTTTGTTCCTTTCTTCAGAGACGAACATTTTACTCTCAACTATGACAGCCTCCTTATCATAAGTCCTCTGATATTATAAATCCAGGCAAATCCTGTATTCTTCTTCTTGACCTGGTTAGTTCCTTTGAGACTTGACTCCTCATGACTGTGTCAATGGAAAAATTAAAGTGATCTGGTGACAGGACAAATCCTTGTTGCTCTTCTCTTTTTATCGTAATGGACTTGGTGATCTCATCTTCCATCCTAACAGCAGCCATTTGTTGCCAGTACATATTCTGTATGACTCAACATCTTTATACTGGTTTAAAAGATTCTACAGAGTCTTATACAACCAGTTTCAACTACATCCTGCTATATGCAAAGCCCTGTTCAGGACTTGATAGTGGAAGACTGAGAACGAACGCAGAAAAAGAAGAAGAAATACTAGTAACCACTGCCTACTAGCATTAATAATGTAAAAACATAGCGACTGCATCAAGTCAAAATGAAACCAACATTTTTATATATTTTTATAGACTTTTTACATTTAGTACTGCCACAGCCTCAGTTTATCTAATAATAACGTACGAGGAGTAGCAAATACAACATGCATCATACCTCCAAAGTCTGCAACAACTGCATGCCCTGTTTCTTCCAATAATATATTGTGGCTGTTCAGATCACGATGAATAATCGGCAGAGGCATATTGTGCAAGTATTCCATTCCCTTCGCAACATCCAAGGCAATAGTTAACTTTGATTGGATGTCAATTAACCTAAACATAAATAACATGGATAGGAACTAAAATTACTTAACAAATAATTTTGTTGTAGCAATTAATCTGTTAACGGTGCTGTAATTAATCTGGTGAAACATTATCTGAGGAACATCTCAGGGTACACCGTTACACCTCTGATGAGGAGGTGCAAGCAGCTGTACATACCTGGTTTTGGGAGAAGATGTCTGATTTTTTTTCCTCGACCGGATGCAACAGCTTTTCAGACATTTGTGTATAGACAGTGACTATTTTGAAAAATGATGACAAATCCCCTCAACGACATTCCAAGCTTTAAAAAAATGTACAGCTCACGTGTAAATCTTGCACATTAATTGAAACTATCTCCTCAAAGGAAAAACTTTTAAAATCAACCTCGTATTTTTTTTAACATTCAATTATGTACAAAATTAATAACTTATTTCAGCGATGCAATTAATCTGGTAAAATAATGAATAAATTGGCATTGCCATCAGCAAAACTGCAATCTAGGACAGGTTTGGAACAAGTGCTTACCTCTTCTGCTCATGAAGCAAACTGAAAAGAGATCCTCCTGATACATAATGAGTGACGATGGCAAATTGCTGAAACGAGACAGAATAGGTGGATTAAAATGTGACACTGGAGACAACACGGCTGACAACCCGAAGGTGCTGGGTTTGAACCCAAATTACAGCACTGGCTGTTACCTCAGGGAAGCAAACCCTTAGAAAATGCAGGAAGAAGCAGACCCTTACATAAAATGCATGATGAAGTCCAATGCACTGGGCCAACAGCCGAAAAATAAAAACATAGTGGGGAATAGAGAAATAAGGCTAACATCAAAATAATATTTTTTTAAACAAACAAACAACAACAAAAAAACCACTTACTGATATATTCCATCCATACGACATTAGGTTTCAAGCTGTTGTCTAACATAAATTTCCCACAGACACCAATAAACCACAATCTTTCACCTGAGAACAGGTCACTGCAGACTATTGGGTCACTTAATCAGCTCAAGATATCCTACACAAGTCACTGCCCATGTGGAACTGGAATCCAGACCTCTGAACACATCCTACAGGACTCCCCAACATACAGAGACCTATGATGCCAAACCTGACCAGAGGGAGCCGAGGTGACGCAGAAGTTGTGGGGCTACCACCCGAATTTGGAGAGGACTCTGGACTTCGTCCTAGCGACGGGAATACAGATCTAGCATGGCAAAAAAGTCCCCAGCGAAGTTTTCCATTAAAAAGTGAATCAGTTATTTTATCCCTTGCAGATGAGTGTACTATATGTACTATTATGTGCACAACTGAAATGTAGATAAACCATTTATAATTAAAACAGAGGAGACTAATATCTGGTCAGACAAAACATACTTCTTTTCTTCTTCATCGTACGCAATCAGACATCAACCTTAATTTTTTTGAAAAAAGCAGCCGTCATCCTGACGCTGTCGACACTGCCATAGAGCTTATCTAGTGTTGCCACTGGTGATGCCCACATCTGCCCTCTCTGATCCTTGTATGTCGGGCAGTTTTGCAGCAAATGTTCAGCGGTCATTTTCCCGGTACCACACGGGCATTCGTCAGTGCCACCTATCTTCCATTTGTTGAATAGGTGGTACCTAAGTCTATTGTGGCCAGTGCGAAGTCTGAAGACCACGACCTGCTCTCTTCTTTTCAACTGGTAATAGGCATCGTTTTTGGTGTATCCAGTGTGTTCGGTTTCCCATTTGGTCATGTATCTAGCTCTAATAAGCCGTTTTGACTCTTCGTATGTCATACTAGTTTCTGGTTGTGGTAGTCTTGCACCTTCTTTTGCCAGTCTGTCTGCCTCCTCGTTGCCTTGGATGTTGCAGTGGGATGGAACCCACTGTACCACTACCCTTTTTGGTGCGGACACTTGGCATAGTTGACAGAGTACTGCTCTTAAATCATTAAGCTCAGTATTTTTCTGGCTTTTCAGTGCTGTGACTACGGCCAGGGCATCTGTAAGCAGGACTATATGGCTTTCATTCCTTTTACCTGTCACCATTTCTTCCACTGCCGCCCTCAGTGCCTCTGCCTCCGCTCTGAAATTGCTTGTGTATTTTTCAGTAGCGAATGACAGTGTTATTTTTCTGCCATTTGGTAGGTTCAGAAATGCTCCTGCCCCTCCGTTCTGTGTAGTGTTTGTTACAGAGCTGTCGGTGTATGCATGGGTCCAGTCCATGCTTGGGTAGTTTTTCGATACGTAGCTCAGGGTAGTATCTCTTCTTTCTTTTTCAGTCTGGCAGTTTTTGTTTCCAATACCTGGTATATTTTCTACCACCTCTGGAAATATATGCTGCCTCCAGATAGGTTTTCGTACAGTAGGGATGGGCTTTGGTGTTGTTAGTGCGTTCATGGGCTCTTCGTGCATCTTTGCTTTGGCTATTTCTGCAAAGTTTCTCCACTTTAGTTTCCCGTTTCCGAAATTTGTTAGTCTCTGGTGCATTGGATGGTCAGTCAGTCTTCTGAGTTTCTCTGACTGCAGCTGGGCTCTGCAGTCTCTTCTGTCGGTCATGGATTGCAGTTTTGTAATCTTTTCAAGTTCTACAATTGGCGTTGACTTCATGCCCCCTGTTATAACTCTCATGGCTTGGTTTTGGAGTTTACTAATTTTGTCGAAGTTTGCCTTTGCTGCTGTTGTCCATGCCGCAATGCCATACTCGAGAACTGGTCTCACTCTTCCGGTGTACAGTTTCTTTAGTATACTTTCGTCTGCTCCCCAGCTTGTGCCAGTAAGTTTCCTCATGATTGCCATTCTTTCTCTGGCTCTCATTTGGTTTCTCTCGATCTGACTTTTCCATGTCATGCGCCGATCAAATGTGACTCCCAAGTAGTTTTGGTTGTCGTTTGTCTGCAGGTATTTGCCGTTAAGACTTAATTTGGTGTAGACAAAACATACAAATTGGACATGTTAGCCAGGGTTCACATCTATGCAACAATATTGGCTCTACCTTTAGCATGCTACATTTTTTTTGCGAAAATTTTCACGACTTTATATTACGCTATGGTAGTTAACTTTCAAAGCTTGTAACTTGTCTGTTTATTGGTCAATAAATATGATTTTCTTGTTTGTAAAGACACAATTGAATAAAGAACTTGTTGGTGTTATTGTTTTTGCTGTGTTTGTTAGTTTCTGAGATACAAAAAGATGAAGGTAAAAATTTATTGAAAAACAAAAGAAAATTTTGACTCGACCGCTAGGCCTAGTCGCTGCGATAGAAATCCATGGAAACCACAACAACATATCGATATTGTGTTTATAATATCTACACAACTGTTAGCTTCCAATTCAAACATAGTTATTACATTTAAACAAACAAAATAAACAGATCTACTCGATAAAGATCTTTCCCAACAACCCACTTCACTTTTCGCAAAAAGTCGGTCTGCTCCAATCGGTGTAATAAGAAGATAAATCGTTCAAAATCCATTTGTAGTCTAACATACAATACTTTTACCTGCAAAAAAAACCTGTATAGCTGAACATGATGTATTCAGCATTTAAAAAACGGCTATGGGTAGGGTCTCCGTCAAAAATTTTTAAAAAATAATTTCTTATTTGTAGGTCGAGTGTGTCAACTGTCAGTTCACGATAGCGTGCTAAAGGTTAACTTAACATTTTTATACTGGTTTAGAAAACTGCAGAGTCTGTTTATAACCAGTTTCTTTTACATTCACGATTTGAAATGCATTCCAGTGTACGCAGAAGAAGAAGAAGAAGAAATGCATTCCAAGCATTCACTACTCTCTGACTAAAAAAATACTTCCTAGTATATAATCTGGACCTTTCTTTAATTAATTTGTGGCTATGCCCTCTTGTTCTTGTAGGTGCTGTATTTTGAAAAACTTGCTATAGTCTCATCAGTTAAGTTGAGGTACGTACTTGATTCAATTGAATACCAGGAACAACAAGCAGTGGTCAGAATAGCTGGCATAACGTATATAAGGTCAAAAATTATGAAAATTATGACAAGTTCAAGCCATTAACAATCAGCGGGAACAAGATACCAGAGCACAGATATACAGATGACACAGTTGTTCTCTCAAAGAGCACTGTGAAGCTAGAACAGATGCTCCTGTTAGTAAAACAGAACAGTGGAGACCAAAAATATATACCTAAATATAAGTAAATGAGAAAATGAGCACAGACAAGGCAAAAACCAAACCTAAAGTTATTCTAGAACAAGAGAAGATTGAGAAAGTCACAAGTTTCGAGTACCTCGGCTCAATTAAAAGCAACAATAAAGATTTTCTGACGGAAGTCAGATGGAGAATGGCTATGACAATGAAGAGGTTGAATCAAATGGGAAATATGGCAGAAAACTAACACAACAACAAAAATGAAAATCCTGTGAACTTGTCTTCCCGGTAGCAACATACAGATGTGAAATTTGGACCACCACACAAACACTTAAGAAAAAGATTTAATCTTTTGGACTAAAATGCTACAGGAAAGTACTCAAAATACCATGGATTGCAAAAAAGGAAAAATGCAGATATTCTAAAAAAAAAATAGATATAGAGGAAAATTGGTTAGTAAAGAATATCTTGTCTAGAAAACAAAAATATAATGGCCTGGAGAAAACAATACTGGAGGGTATGGTGCCTGGAAAGCGAGGCAGGGACATATCGAGGAGAAGATAGACACAAGAAATCACGGAGGTCCTGAAGATGACAGCGTTAGAGGCTGGAGTTCTGGTTAGAGATTGAGAGTCTTACAGATCGGTTGTTGTGAGGGCAAAGTTCTGTAAAGGACATAACTTAACTTAATTAATGTATTAATAATGGTTTAAAAGACTCTGCAGAGTCTGTTTACAACCAGTTTCTTGGTGGATAGTTTAACCGATGTGCAAGTCCATCTTAATAAACTCAAACACTAGAGCTAAGTTGACCCGCAGCCAGTTAGGTGCTATCTATAGCTGCTTTTAACCCTGGGAAAGGTACAAAGAACTTTTGTAGATTTTTAACTTCAATTTTGTCCAGGCAGTGACCTTTAACCTTACGCACGCTCTTTCCGATCCCTTCTAACCAACTCAGCCTACAAAAATGGTGAACGGAAAAATTTTTTTTTTTTTTGAACGGAGTCACTCCCGACAGCCATTTTTTACTGCTGAATACGCCCTCCATATATACTCGATATTTTGCCGGTTAAAGTATCGTATGTTCGATAACAAATGGCTTTTGAACAGTTTTAATTTTGTATACGCCGTTTGGAGCAAGCCGACTTTTTGCAAAAGGGGAAGTAGGTTGTTGGGAACGATCTTTATCGAGTAGATCTGTTTATTTTGTTTGTTTAAATGAAAGAACTACGTTTAAATTGGAAACTAACAGTTGTGTCGATATTGTAAACACAGTATCGATACGTTGTTGTGGTTTCCACGGTTTTCTATCGAAGCGACTAGGCCTAGTGGTCGAGTCCAAATTTTTTCGAGATTTTCAAAAATGTTCAACTTCATCTTTTTGAATCTCAAAAACTAACAAACACACAACAACAACAATAACACCAACATGTTCGTTATGCTATTGTGTGTCTACACGCCAGAAAATCATATTTATTGACAAACAAACATAAAAATTAAAAATTTTCTAAGACGACTACCAAAGCGAGAAATTAAGAAAATTAATTAGGTCAAATTTTTTCAAAAAACTTCTGGCATGCTAAAGGTTAAGCATACTCTTGCCAATTTCCAACTGCCAAGGAATTTTTGACGTGCTCAACACTGAACACGGGAGACCGATCTCATTCGAACATGCTACATGATGATGATGTTATAATCTAATTTATCCTTTCCATTGATTATCTTATAAAGCTGTATTAAGTCCCCTTGAATTAATACTGTAAGGCTCTTCTTTCTCATTTCTAATGTCAGGATTTGTTTGTTGCAACAACCATCCCCAATATAACAATCAAAAATATAACAATCACCAAGGCAATAAATAACTTACACTAGGATCATCCAGACATGCTCCAACAAAGTTGATTACATAAGGGCTGTTGAGCTTGGCCAGTATTGCCACCTCTCGACAAAACATATCAACATCAGACTTAGCCCCAAATGAACTTGCTCTATACCTGCAATCAAAGTATTGTAAATATAAGAGGGACTGTAGCAAGATTAAATAGGAATGGTGAGTTAATAAAAAGAAAAAAGATGAACACAAGAATTTACTATGAGCTGCTTGCAGTGTCAGAGATGTTGATCCACTGTCTTCAAGATTCAGTCCCAGCACCAAGATTAGTGTAGTGATGATTGATTGATTGATGTTGATTGTCCACAATGAGTTAGTTTACTCTTTTGTGCGCCTTGAAGTGGCGGGCTGCAGTAGTTTTTTTTCACATGCTGAGCGTGCTTATGAATGTGGACCACGGTCCTCCAAGCTGTTGTGCTATGCTTGGCTTCACCTGAATCTTGCTCACTTCTATGGGGGATCACGTCGATCCTCCATCTCATTAGCCAGGCTGCCATGAAAACAGCCCACTGCCATGAAAACAGCCCACTGCCATGGAAACAGCCTGCTTCCAGGGAGGACTATGAGGAAGTCAAGGTGTGTGTGTGTGTGTGCGTGCGTGCGTGTGTGTGTGTGTGTGTGTGTGTCTTGACCAGTATTTTGTTCCGGATCCAGACTAACATGTCTGATCAGTATGTTTTGTCTGACCAGACATTAGTCTCCTCTCCCCTAGTGTAGTTATAAATGAATGAAAAATGTACTGATATACATTCTGATCTAGTCCAAGATAAATTACAAAAGGTCAAAAATGCTTTCATTGCACTGGGGAACTTATGGAAATCTATAATGGTACTAGCTCAGCTTAAAACTAAAAAATCTTTAAACACCAATGTGAAGTCTGTTCTTTTATACATTTCGGTTGCTCGGTGTATGACAAAGGGAAATGAGGGAAAACTTCAAAAGTTAACAAGTCTCAACAAAACAAATGTGCTGAGAAGTGGATGCTACAACAACTCTTAACAACGATAATTATGAATTGACAGCTGTACACCAATTCACATACCATCCTCATCAATGACAAGCTCTCTCTAGATTCAGAAAAATACAATTGCATTGACAAAGGTGTTGCTTCATTTGCTCTTCTAACAAAGGGTGTTTGGGAAATCCAAAAAGTTATAGCTAAAACCAAGGCCGTAGTTTGCAATGCATGTGTCATTAGCATGATCCTATATGGTAGGAAAACTTGTGCAACCTATGCCAAACAAGAGGATAGGCTTAATGCCTTCAATGTACGATGCCTGCAATCCATTCTTGGAATTACACGGAGAGACAGGCAACAAATGCATAGGTGCATTCTCGCACCAGTCTCCCAAGTATGTACACTCTCATCAGACAGCAAAGACTATGATGGTTTGGTCATACTCATTGCATAGAAGATGGCCGCTACCCAAAGATATCCTTTATAGATGGTTGGTGGTTGGCAAACAGTCATTCGGTCACAGCTGAGGTTCTAAGATGTGTGCAAGCGTGACGTGACAGTACTGGACATGACTCTAACAACCCGGTGAGATAAAGCTGCTGCCGATCCAAGTGGAGATGTACCCTAAAGAGCCACTTTATGCTGGGTGATAATAAACTCTTGCAACATGGAGAAGTGAAAGAACAATGCTGCAAGGAAAATTAAAATAAAAAAATTCAGTAGTGAGTTACCACTCCTAGGTCACACAATCCTCGTCAGTCAATTCTACAACTAAGACTTTATTATTAATAAAAATGTCAACAGAATATATAAACACCACTTTTTATGCCATCGTTCACATGCTATTCATATTCGTCTTTGGGGTCACAGATGCAGCGACTCATATCTGGCTGGTTGTATCATTCTGCCTCCAAGCGGCATTAGTGTAATCTGAGTAAGACAGTAGGGATAGCCGTGGAAAGGCAAATCCAGTACCCAAAAAAGCCAAATGAAACAGAATGTGGGGGATCAAGATGCTGAGCAGCACAGTGGTCAGCGACCCATAGCTGACTGCTAGCATCAGGGCCAGCGAACCAGAGCTGCCAAGACCCTTCTACACCTCCACGCTGTGATCCTGGATAACAAGCTGCAACAGAGCAGACTGGCTAAGTAGATGGGATCGAAGAGGGAGGGCAACCCGGTACTCAAAATTGCCTGCTGAAATCGGATGTGTTGGACCGAAAGGTGTAAATATCGCAGCCAAGCTGTAAACTACGACACAACGCATTCCGATCTCTGGACTACATTCTGCTACTTAAGCCCTTTCAGAGTTTGGTAGCGGGAGATTGAAAACGAACGAAGAAGAAGAAGAAACAGAATGTGGTGGCCTGAAAGGTGGAGATATCGCATCCTCACCGTAAACTTCAACACAACTGCACAACCTTTGTTTCAGGATGAACACCAAAGACGAAGAATATTCATATTTGGCCAAATTGTTTTTTATGTTTTTCTATTTGATTAACTCGAAGTGGTTGACTGTTTTAACCTTTAGCACACCACCTTTTTTTAATTGCGAAAATTTGACCTAATTAATTTCTGAATTTCTCGCTATGGTAGTCGACTTTCAAAATTGGTAACTTTTCTGTTTGTTTGTCAATAAATACGATTTTCTTGTGTGTAGAGACACAATTGAATAACTAACATGTGGGTGTTATTGTTTTTGTTGTGTGTTTGTTAGTTTCTGAGATACAAATAAGATAAAGTTAAAAATTCATGAAAATCTGGGAAAAAATTTTTACTCGACAGCTAGGCCTAGTCGCTCCGATTGAAAACCATGAAAACCGCAACAATGTATCGATACTGTGTTTACAATATCAACACAACTGTTAGTTTCCAATTTAAACGTAGTTCTTTCATCTAAACAAACAAAATAAACAGATCTACTCGATAAAGATCGTTCCCAACAACCTACTTCACCTTTCGCAAAAAGGTGGCTTACTCCAAACGGCGCATAGAAAATTGAAACTGTTCAAAAGCCATAACATATGATAACTTTAACCGGCAAAATGCTGTGTATATATGGTGACGTATTCAGCATTAACAAAATGGCTGTCGGGAGTGGCTCCGTTAAAAAAAAAAAAAAAAAAGATTTTTACGCACACCGTTTTTGTAGGCCGAGTTGGTCTGCTAGGATGTTACAAGGGCGCGCTAAAGATTAAATATCTAGGGTCGATTGATCCTAAAGGATCAAAATGTAAGGTGATGGCCAGAATAGCACAGACAATATCGGCGCTTGCACGGCTTAACAAAATCTGGCAAGATAAACGGTTAGCACTATGCACGAAAAATGGATTAATTGCGTACATTGGTTCTGTCAACATTCCTCTATGCTTGTGAGGCATGGACAGTTACAGCTGACCTTCAGCGAAGGATACAGGCCTTGGAGATGAGATATTTCCGAAGACTTTTAAACGTCACGTACAAAGATTGAGTTACAAATGAGGAAATACGAGATAGAATTACAACAGCAATACGGCCTTTTGAAGACCTCTTGGCAACTGTCAAAAGAAGGAAACTCGCTTGGTACGGTCACATATCGAGATCAAATGGTCTTGCAAATACGATCCTGCACCGAAAGGTGTAAGGCAGACAACGAAGAAGCCGTCCCAAAAAGAGGTGGGAGGACAACATAAAAGAATGGACCAATCTCCGACCAGAAGATGCATAGGCAGCGACCGCTGACAGAGAAGGGTGGTGTGAGTTGTGAGCATGTCTTCATGTGTGCCCCAATGACCTCACTGGTTACGGGATGACCTGACCTAACCTATTTTATTATTAAAACCACTATTCGGTTCAGACCTAAAGATAACAGTACCTTTTAATAGCCACAGTTCTGCCCTTGCACTTTCCCTTGTAGACTTTACCAAATGAACCTGAACCAATGGCCTCCTGAAACTCCAAGTCTGTGATTTGAAGGTGAAACTGGTGTGGCAGAGTGGCCCTTAACTGCAATACATCTATTTTTTCTGTGGACAAACAAATAAAAGCAAACTGGATTAACAAACAAACAAAATCAGGTTATGTGGTAACAACAATGTTTAAGATCAAAGAGGAACTCTCTTGTATAACTCGTGCCGTACTTGAAAGAAGGCTTATTTTTGCATGCATAGCTCCCGTGCTGTGCTTTTTAGGTACTACTTCTATTATCTTGCATTTTGAATCTATCCATTGTTCATTCGCATGTCGGCACATAGCACGCATTGCATTGTCCAGCACCCTGTATCCTGAAGTGTTTTTCGCTCATTTTCTTTCTTTCATTCTCCTTATAAATAATCTGTTATCCATACTTGATGATTCGTAAACTCTGTTGTTGGTAGTTTTATTTGCTGTCTGTATGCTTGTTTTTAGACAGCTTCACTTAGTGGTTGCAATGACTTCTGGGCTTTCTCTTTTTCTTGTATATTGTTGTATACTTTCTGACAATATGCTATCATATTATAAGGTATTATAAGGATAAGAGCAGCAAAGATGGGGCCCTACCGACTGCAGGTCTACATTGCCCTGGTGTTTTGGTTCATTATGGATGCCGCCATGCCACTGATTTGCCTGAAATTGAAACTAGTCTACGACTTTCACATTTGTGTTCACGGAAACATGTTGTTTTCCATTTGGACTTGATTCTTCCTTTTTTGTGTTTTCTTCCTTCCGATTGTCCTGGCCTGGACATCAGCTATATGAGTTGGCACTGCGCTTGAACCTGTGGTATGTTTTCACGGTCTAATTCACATGGTTGAACTCCATACGTGCCCTTCGCCCTGGCTGCAGACAACACCGGGATTGGTGTGACTGAAATTTAGATGTGACTATAATGGACTAGAACACGGCCTGGGAGAGATGCCCCTGCGACCTCTTGCGGTTATGGAAAAGGCACGATACACAACGATAAATGTCACCTCCCTCCATTTTCTTGCAGGATACATGAAAGGCTTCTGGAGTAAACCATGAGGATAAATCTGCATCCTGTCTTATGGGTCGGTCGTCTGGTGCGTGTGGGAGGCCCCTGTCAGGCGGTCCTAGGTCGACGGAGTGAGGGACGGGTGGAACAAACCGTCCGTCCGTCCCGTCAGTCGGTCCCTGCGGCCGTCGTCCCAGCGAGGCCTTTTACAAAAACACACCCTTCCTCCGCGCCGACCGGTGTGTGTGCTGTACACAGAACGTCTCCGACAGATATCTGGTTGATCCTGCCAGTAGTCATATGCTTGTCTCAAAGATTAAGCCATGCATGTCTAAGTTCACACTGTCTCACGGTGAAACCGCGAATGGCTCATTAAATCAGTCGAGGTTCCTTAGATGACACGATCCTACTTGGATAACTGTGGCAATTCTAGAGCTAATACATGCTTACCAAGCTCCGACCCTCGCGGAAAGAGCGCTTTTATTAGTTCAAAACCAATCGTCGTTTCCCCTCGCGGGGTTGCGGCGTCCCCACTGGTGACTCTGGATAACTTTGTGCTGATCGCATGGCCTCATGTGCCGGCGACGCATCTTTCAAATGTCTGCCCTATCAAATGTCGATGGTACGTGACATGCCTACCATGTTTGTAACGGGTAACGGGGAATCAGGGTTCGATTCCGGAGAGGGAGCATGAGAAACGGCTACCACATCCAAGGAAGGCAGCAGGCGCGCAACTTACCCACTCCCGGCACGGGGAGGTAGTGACGAAAAATAACAATACGGGACTCTTTCGAGGCCCCGTAATTGGAATGAGTACACTTTAAACCCTTTAACGAGGATCTATTGGAGGGCAAGTCTGGTGCCAGCAGCCGCGGTAATTCCAGCTCCAATAGCGTATATTAAAGTTGTTGCAGTTAAAAAGCTCGTAGTTGGATCTCAGGCGCAGGCGGGCGGTCCGGCTCGCGCCGGTTCACTGCCCGTTGTCTCCTGCCCTACCGTCTGCCGGCTCTCTCCCACGGGTGCTCTTCGCTGAGCGTCCTGGGTGGCCGGCGCGTTTACTTTGAAAAAATTAGAGTGTTCAAAGCAGGCCTCGGCTGCCTGAATAATGGTGCATGGAATAATGGAATAGGACCTCGGTTCTATTTTGTTGGTTTTCGGAACTGGAGGTAATGATTAACAGGGACAAACGGGGGCATTCGTATTGCGGCGTTAGAGGTGAAATTCTTGGATCGCCGCAAGACGAGCTACTGCGAAAGCATTTGTCAAGAATGTTTTCATTAATCAAGAACGAAAGTCAGAGGCGCGAAGACGATCAGATACCGTCGTAGTTCTGACCATAAACGATGCCGACTAGCGATCCGCAGGAGTTGCTTCGATGACTCTGCGGGCAGCTTCCGGGAAACCAAAGTGTTTGGGTTCCGGGGGAAGTATGGTTGCAAAGCTGAAACTTAAAGGAATTGACGGAAGGGCACCACCAGGAGTGGAGCCTGCGGCTTAATTTGACTCAACACGGCCAACACTGAAATGATTGACATGCCGAGACCACTCTTCTGGGGTCTAATATTGAACTGGTGCTGGACTTAGACCCCCAGAATTCTGGGGTTATGCCCCCTGTGGCCCGGTCTTGTCTGCATCCAGTGTTTGATAAAGGAATTGACGGAAGAGCACTATCAGGAGTGGAGCCTGAGACCTAAGTTAATTTAACACGCCAATACTGCAGAATGACTACCAAAAGTACACCTTCGTGGGGTCTAATAGAGAACATGTGCTGGAATTAGACCCTCGAAAATCTGGGACTACCCCCTAAGAAACTTGATTGTCTCGCTAAGGGAATTGACGGAAGGGCACCACCAGGTGTGGAACCTGCGGCTTAATTTGACTGAACACGCCAATACTGTAGAACAACTGACAAATCGAGAGCACTGCCGTTTGGGTCTAATAATGAACGTACGCTGGTATTAGACTCACGGATGACAAGTCAGCTCTCAAACACTCAAATGAAAGAACGCTACGGAAATCGTGTTTAACTCCGCAGAAACCGCAGATTTCAAATACCTGGTCATTGACAAACAAAAGCCCTCAATAAATTCGTCTGACCAAATAGTGAACGGGTGCTGGAAATAGATCATCTGAAGACAGGTCAGTTTTACCCTACAAATGACAGGGCGTTGCTACGGAAAACCAGCTCAAATCGAGAGGAGCCGCAGACACTTTGGTTCACGTACCAGGCTGATAAGCCAAGGGCGCGAGGCTACCATGTGAGGGATTACGGCCGAACCCTTGTAAGCCGCAATCCCGCCCAAAATCTCAGCACCACTGCAATGGGAGGCTCCTACATGCTCGGGACCTGGGGCTTGCGCCCCAGCCCTATCAGGTAGAGCCACAGTAAGAGGTCCTTGCCGTCCGCCAATCAAAGCGGGCGGACAACTGCTTGATACTCACCCTATACGGCGTTGGGGTGCGAAAACACCAACCAAAGACTTAGTACCTGGTCGGGGTGTCGAAAACAGTAGAGCAGCCACCTCACTGTGAACTGTCAAGACTCAACCACTGACCATGAGAGTTGTCTGCACATCAGGCGAACAACATCTCTGTGACATTACCAGGCTTGTCCCCTGGCTGAATGCACTCCGGCTACGATATCTACCTCTGTACGTTATCAGCCATATAACTATCATACTGGACGCAGAAGAGATGCAGACCAGCGGACATTGCACACCTGCCCCACTGTGTCAACACCCCAGGTGGCGGGGAATGCTAGGCGTACCATCCCTGCATAGAAGCCAAGAAAATAAAGGGAAAAAGAGATACCCCACTCACATGCAAATGCTACGTTTCTGGCAGGACGTGACGATCCTGGGATACAGACACACTGGACTGCCTCTCTTCCGGGTAAACCAGTCCATCTCATATATCATCACATATCATCATTGCACCCCATAGACACGAGTAGTGAAGACTCGATAGTCTGGTAAGACAACTTCCATAAGAGAGAAAACTCTGATCGTAAACAACTGCTGCCTTGCAGATAGGCTGGGGACAGCCAAAGGCTAAGGAGGGCATCCCTACAGAAACGCCTGTTGAAATCGGATGCACGGGGCCGCAAGCCTAACAAAACAGTGCAACGTAAATCACAGTATGATGGCAGTACAACCTATTAGAAAAACGTATGGCGCTCATCCTGAGGAGACCCGCCAGGCAGCGATAGCGCCGGGCCTCACGCCTCGAAGGGGCCCACCCTTGACTACTGGTGGTCACCCACCCATGTGTCGTGGAGTCAAGGCACATGGCTATGGGGCAACGTCTATTGGCCAAAACCTCAAGACCCTCAAAATACTACAGTGGAATGCGGAGGGAGTCATTAACAAAAAACTTTCCCTAACACACCACCTGCATGAAGGTAAGATTGACGTGGCATGTATCCAGGAAACGCACCTCAACAATAACCATAAATTCTCAATCAGAGGATATCAGACCTTCCGTCTAGATAGAGAAGGCCACAAAGGAGGGGTCCTGATACTGACCAGAAACAGCATACCGAGTAGCGCGGTACCTGTCAATCACACCGGACAAGCAGAAATTGTAGGAGTTGACATAATGGCTAAAGAGACGAAGCTCCGCATTTTCAATCTGTACGGACCACCAAACAGAGACCTATCGCTCTCGAGTATGGAGGTCAGAGACTCCAACTGCATAGTGGTTGGAGATTTCAACAGCCACTCGGAGAGATGGGGATACTCTGACACAGACAGTAGAGGTGACGAAGTGGAAGATTGGGAGATAGATGCAAATCTCTCCCTAATCAATAGGCCGGAGGATAGCCCTAGCTTCTATTCAAGAACATGGCATACCACCTCGACTCCAGATTTGGCCTTCTCCACACAGGACATACACTATAAAATAGACCGCCAGGTGCTAAACCAACTGGCAGGTAGCGACCACAGGCCGATCAGGCTAACCATTGACATGGAAGTAGGCCCACAGGAAACAAAACCGCTCCCACGTTGGAATTACAAACGAGCCGACTGGGACAGATTTGCAATCCTGACAGATGGGCTGTGTGAAACCATCAACACACGAAACACCAAAATGAAGCCCATGGTGGAGAGCCTAAGCAAGGCAATAATGCAAGCCGCCACTGAAACCATCCCAAGAGGAGCTAGGAAAAACTATAAGCCCTACTGGAATGATGAGTTACAGAAAGTGGAAGATGCAGTAACAAATGCTAGGAACATGGCAGAACGAGAAAAATCCATGGAGGCAAACATCGCCCTCAAAGCCGCCGCGGCGAAGTACAAACACACTCTCAAGCAAACAGCAAGAGAAAGTTGGAAAAATAAAACGGAAAGTCTGAACCTAGACAAAGAAGGGAACAAGCTATGGAAGCTAGTCAGAGCCATGAATGACGAAACCCCGTCAAATAAACAAATTACTATCAAGCAGGGCGAGAACTTGATCACAGGTAAGAAAGCCGCAAACGCCTTTGTCGATCACTATGCCAGAGCAAACCACATCGAGGTCCCTGCAGACAAGCATACAGACATTAGCGAAGAGCTAAAGGGACACGAAAACATAAATACGGCTCCTGAAGAGCACATGATGGCCAAACTAACAATGCGCGAAATGGAAGAGGCCATGAGAACACTAAAGAAAAGGAAATCTCCCGGAAAAGACGGGATAACAAACGAAATGCTGATGGGGCTGGGCCAAACAGCGAAGAAGAAACTACTATCAGTCCTGAACCAAAGCTGGAAAAGGGGTATTGTACCCCAGGCATGGAAAGATGCAATACTGGTACCAGTACCAAAAACAGGGAAGGACAAAACAGATCCAAATGGATACAGGCCCATTAGCCTACTGAGCTGTGTCGGCAAGCTGATGGAACGGATGATAAACACCAGACTGATGTGGCATCTGGAAGAAAAACGAATACTAATTCCACAGCAAGCCGGCTTTAGCCAGCACAGATCCACTGAGGACCAGGTCATCCTCATAGCCCAGGAGATAGAAGATGCCTACCAGGCACAGAAACACACAGTAGCTGTTTGGGTGGATCTGGAAAAGGCATTTGACAAAGTCTGGAAGGATGGACTTAGAGTCAAGCTAAGAAGAAGTGATGTCTGTGGGAAGATGTACAAGTGGATCAACCACTACCTCAAACAAAGAACGGCCAGAGTCCAAGTACAAGGGCAGATGAGCAAAAAGGTGACACTCGAGCAGGGAGTACCCCAAGGGGGAGTACTGTCACCCACACTCTTCCTGGTATATATAAACGATATTACAGAGAATATACCAAGAAGAGTCCATAGCTCAATGTTTGCAGACGATCTGGCTATGTGCACCTCTGAAAAGAATCTCACCATAGCAAGAAATCGGATGCAGACGGCCCTAACATCGCTGGAAGAGTGGGCGAACTCATGGCTGGTCAAAATAAACGAGGAGAAAACCACGTGCACAATATTCTCGCTCTCATTAAAACCCCAAAGTACCAAATTAAGTCTGAATGGCAAAATCCTGCAGCCAAACGACAACCCAACCTATCTGGGAGTCACATTTGATCGGCGCATGACATGGAAAAGTCAGATTGAGAGAAACCGAATGAAAGCCAGAGAAAGAATGGCGATCATGAGGAAACTTGCTGGCACAAGCTGGGGAGCAGACGAAGGCATACTAAAGAAACTGTACACTGGAAGAGTGAGACCAGTTCTCGAGTATGGCATTGCGGCATGGACAACCGCAGCGAAGGCGAACTTCGATAAAGTTAACAAACTTCAAAACCAAGCCATGAGAATTATAACAGGTGGCATGAAGTCAACGCCAATTGTAGAACTTGAAAAGATTACAAAATTGCAATCCATGACCGATAGAAGAGACTGCAGAGCCCAGCTGCAGTCAGAGAAACACAGAAGACTGACGGACCATCCAATGTACCAGAGACTAAACAATTTGGGAAATGGGAAACTAAAGCGGAGAAACTTTGCAGAAATAGCCAAAGCAAAGATGCACGAAGATCCCATAAACGCACTAACAACACCAAAACCCATCACTACTGTACGAAAACCTACTTGGAGGCAGGATATATTTCCAGAGGTGGTAGAAAATATACCAGGTATTGCAAACAAAAACTGCCAGAGTGAAAAAGAAAGGAGAGACACTACCCTAAGCTTCATAACGAAAAGCTACCCAAGCATGGACTGGACCCATGCATACACCGACGGTTCTGTAACAAACACAACACAGAACGGAGGGGCAGGAGCATTCCTGAACCTACCAAATGGCAGAAAAATAACACTGTCATTCGCTACTGGTAAGTACACAAGCAATTTCAGAGCAGAGGCAGAGGCACTGAGGGCGGCAGTGGAAGAAATGGTAACACACAGTGAAAATGAGAGCCATATAGTCCTGCTGACAGATGCTCTCGAAGTAGTCACAGCGCTAAAAAGCCAGAAAAACACTGAGCTTAATGACTTAAGAGCAGCACTCTGCAAACTGTGCCAGCAGTCCGCACCAAAAAGGGTAGTGGTACAGTGGGTTCCGTCACACTGCAACATCCAAGGCAACGAGGAGGCAGACAGACTGGCAAAAGAAGGTGCAAGGTTACCACAAACAGATACCAGTATGACGTACGAAGAGTCAAAACGGCTTATCAAAGCCAGATACATGACCAAATGGGAAACCGAACATACTGGTTACACCAAAAACGATGCCTATTACCAGTTGAACCGAAGAGAGCAGGTCGTTGTCTTCAGACTTCGCACTGGCCACAACAGACTGAGGTACCACCTATTCAACAAATTGAAGATAGGGTGTACCGACGAATGCCCGTGCGGTACTGGTAAAATGACCACTGAACATCTGCTGCAGAACTGCCCGACATACGAGGATCAGAGAGAGCAGATGTGGCCATTGCCAGTGGAACTGCAAGACAAGCTCTATGGTAGTGGCGAGAGTCTCAGGATGACCGCCGCTTTTTTCGAGAAAATAATGGTTACTGTCTGACTGTGTACGCAGAAGAAGAAGAAGAAGAACTGACCATAAAATATCATAATATATTTGTACAGGTCTGAAGCTCCTAACACTAATCCTGACGTACAATCTCAATCTCTACACAAAATATATGTTTTATCATTTTAGGTAAGCTGTAGTGCTTGTTCTGATGATAATCTCAGCTTACGATCAATGGAAGCCATTTTCATCAAACAAATTTTGCTGGAGCAAATCAATTGATCAGCTAATTTCTTAAATTCGAACCTCTTTATCTAAGAAAATGTGGAGTCTCCGCTGGCTGGACCTAGTTCTATGCATAGTAGAGAAGCTACTAGTAAAGTAAAGTAACCCATAGCATTACTGCCGTAGGGGTGTCAGGTGTTAGCGATCTCACATTTCAAAGGCTCGGCTATATGAGGGCGGTAGCCATCTCCTCTCCCTCGCCGCTTTTACTTCCCAGACTGAACCGGTACCCATTTAAGGCTGGGTCTATCCAGGAGCCATTTCGGTCTGAAAAAACATTACCGCCTCAACTGGGGAATAAACCCAGGACCACTCAGATGTGAAGCCAGAGCGCTACCCACTGCGCTACGCGGCTCCACTAAGCTACTAGAGGAACAAATAATGTTCCAATAACAAGTAGAAGATCAAGATAGAACCGAACTTAAGCACGTAAGATCAAGTAAACCTGATAATTCCATCAAAGTAATATATCGTTTTGTTTCTAAAATATGAAATGTAAATACTAAAATAGAAAGTGTCGAATATTTGTAAATTATGATTTGTGAATTGTGACAACCAATTTCAAAATGCATGCAGAATGTTTATTTATAACAAATCCCACATAAAACTTTCCTAACTTCTGTAAAAATAGATATACTCTACAATGATCCTGAATTTAGAAGTTTCTGTGCTGCTGAAGGATTTAAATATTATTCTAAGTGCATTACCTTTTGCACTGTTTTGTAAATTTGTATTTGTATTATCTATATATCTTTAACAAATAGTGTAAATTGTTTATATGTTTAATTATGATCATATAACAGGTCTTTCTTTTCTGTATATTTTTACATACAACACTTTAGTTTATCGTTATAAATAAATATACTAATCTAAAATCAGTAACGGCAGTCAAGTATAAAAAGTCACTGCTTAAAATGAGCTCGTAAAAACATGGTTTTTGAGTAAGTATACTTAGAGTTAATGTGATACTATAGGTAACAATATAACCCATTATGTTCTGATATAGTTAACTGTATAGCTCTTTAATGTGCTTCTATAGTTAACAATATAGCTCATTAAAGTGCTTCTATAGTTAACCACATAACCAATTAATGTGTTTCTATGCATAACTACATAACCCATTAAAGTCCTTCTATAGATAACCCATTAATGTGCTTCTATAATTAACCACATAACCAATTAATGTGTTTCTATGCATAACTACATAACCCATTAATGTCCTTCTATAGGTAACTGTATAACCCATTAATGTGCTTCTATAGTTAACTATATCGACCATTAATGTGCCTCGATATGTAACTGTGTAACTGTATAACTCATTAATGTGCTTCTATAGTTAACTCCATAATCCATTAATGTGCTTCTATAGTTAACTCCATAACCCATTAATGTGCGTTTATAGTTAACTCCATAACCCATTAATGTGCTTTTATAGTTAACTCCATAACCCATTAATGTGTTTCTATAGTTAACTCCATAACCCATTAATGTGCTTTTATAGTTAACTCCATAACCCATTAATGTGCTTTTATAGTTAACTCCATAACCCATTAATGTGTTTCTATAGTTAACTTCATAACCCATTAATGTGTTTCTATAGTTAACTCCATAACCTGTTAATGTGCTTACCTCTCAGCTATAACAACCTCCTTGTACTAATATATGTTAACGGTATACATAAAATTATGGTAGCATGTTACCTTTTGTCATACTTCGCAATTTCCCCAATGGTGAAGGCACTGTGACATATGATCCATCCAAACTTCCAGGTTGTGAGTAATCGCCGCATGCAGATTCATCGCTTGGCCTTTTGTAATGCTTGAGCAAAGTAACAATGGAATCGAAACCTTAAGACAAAATAAAGCAGGTGGATAAAAACAATTGAATGTACTTCAGAGTGGTGGAGCTATTAAAGTGTCTACCTCGTGTGTGAAATTGAGGTAAAGTGATTGTCACATTTCAGTCTTCTTCTTCCACGTTCGTCCTGAAAAGGATGTTTGTGACGTGTCGTAATTTGCAGCCAGGCTGTATGTGGAGGTTAAACTTTGACACAATGAGTCTGTGACCTATCCAACACTCGGCACCGTACATAGCCTTTGTCCCTCACACATCTCATCTGTCCCTCTTTCTGTGAGGACATAGTCATTAAGATGCCACTGCTAAGAGTGGCGCTATATCAACGACGTCTTGTTGTGAATGGACATCCAAAAGCACACCTTCCCAGAACTGATGGTCGGCCCCTACTCTGGCATTGAAGTCATCAAGAACAAGCTTATCAGACTTTGGAACTAACAGGATGAGGGCGTTCAGCTCCTCATAGAATCTATCCTTGATATCCTCAGGATTAGTCATTGTTGATGCATAGGCGCAGATCACTGTAATACTCCTTCTGTGTCCCAGTGAGAGTTGGACAGTCATTAGTCAATCATCGATACCATGTGGTGGTCGAACAATCCCACAGACTAGATGAGATCTGATGGCGAATCTGACACCACCTTCACGTGTTTCTGTTATGTCGCACCCACTCCAGAAGAACGTGTATCCGCCCACAACTTCTTTTATCTGGTAATCTGGTCTCGCGAAGAGCAACGACATCCACATTGTGCTCATAATTTACAGCAATGCTTCGGTAACTGCATCTTTCGACCCGGCACATCCAATTTCAGGACAGCATTTTTAGATGCAGCATTTTCTGGGACTAGTTTTTAGAGGTTATGTTGGCTGTAAGAAACTTCGTCTTGATTTGAGTCTTGTACCTGACATCCATGCATAGGATGCCTTGGGTTATTTGCCTGTTTCTCTCTTTCAATTTCTGAGGTCTACAATGTCCTACATCTTCTAAAGCTTGTAGGGGAGAAATGAGTCTGTTAAAACAACAATATTTTGAGCCTCTGATGGATAGGCATTTAAAATTGTATAAATGCAACTATATTGAGGCACTTTTCAAAGCAGTTACAGGTAGATGGGGAGGTAGTGGTGAGAAGCCTGACACACATCAGCAACAAAATATGGGTGACAGGGAAACTGGCCGGACTTATGGACAAAGTCGATGGTCATACTATTACCTAAGTCTGGAAACCTAAAGCATGCCGAAATTACAGAACAATAAGCCTCATCAGCCACCTTAGCAAGGTCATGCTTAGAATAATCCTCGGACAGATTGAAACCCCAAGCGGAGAACATCATTGCTGAGGAGCAGGCAGGGTTCAGACAGGGAAGAAGCACTATCGAACGGATATTTAATTTAAGACTGCTAAACAAGAAATATCTGGAACAGCAGCAAAAATTATATCATGTGTTTGTTGATTTCAAGAAGGCATTTGATAGAGTATGGCATAAAGCGCTATTGGCAACCATGAGAATGTATAAAATCAACGGAAATATTATACACTTCCTTGAACACCTGTATGACAAGGTGTTCAGCCAGTCCTTGTTAATGGGAGGCGCAGGGATTGGTTTGGCAAATCAGTCGGTGTGAGACAGGGGTGTACACTCTCCCCAATACCTTTCAACATATTGCTTGAGGGAATTATGAGTGAGGCACTTGTGAGGGAAGTACCCATGTTAGACTTCTAACCGTTACCGTAGAAGACACAGAAGGGATGGCTACTGTAGAAACCTCAAACCTCCAGAGGCTGGTGTGTATTTACCGCCCTGGTTATGTTGGGATTCAAGACAACAGCAGAGTGGACACAGTGCCATCACAAGCACCAATTATAGGTTCTATAGATATTGATGGATGGGAAGAAGCCATGCTCAGACTGGAGATGTCCTTGGGGCTGCTCTCACAACACTTGGCTAAAACAGATCACCACCTCCCCGACAGAACTACAGACTGCCTCGGATGTGGTCATGGACATGGTTATTTGATGCGACAAGCCCTGGTCACCTAAGCGTACTATTAATTAATTGAGATATTGATAGAAGTGATATTTTGAAGTTTATCAATGACCGCCTGTTTGACGATGACAGAGCAATGGATGAATCAGAAATTCACAGACTGTAGATCTTTGAAATTTGAATGAGGTTTGAATTAACTGGAGTGCAAGAGGATGAAGTAGAACTGTATACAACTAACAAGCTTCAGTGGTAACAAGGTAAAGTGTTCGCCTCGGTTGCTGGAGGTCACGTGTTCGAATCACGGTGGAGACCGAGATTTTGTTCATGTGGATAATCTGGTAAAAATTCCCCTGATCTCTGGGTAGTGAGATCTGACTCCCATGATCAGTGTCGAGCACGTTAAAAAGCATTTGGCAGATGGCAATGTGGTCCAGAAACGATGACAACATACATACAAACATAGATGGAGCCTAACTGGCTGCAAGTCTACTTAGCTCTAGTGTATTAAGATGACACATTGGTAAAAACCACACTCCAAGAAACTGGCTGTATACAGACTCTGTAGAGTCTTTCAAGCCAGTATAAAGACGTAAACCTTCAGTATCCACACCCTTCAACAGAAAGGTTCTTATTTAAGACTTCTGTGGTTCCCTGACCAGTAAAATATTATATATACATAACCAAAGAGCAGAACTGTTCTTATTTAAGATGTCAATAGTTCCCTGACCAGTAAAATATCACACATGCATAACAAAACAACAGTTCTTATTTAAAACTTCTATGAATTAAAAAAAAAGGGAACTGAAATTGAAGATCCTAAGAACATGCATATTACCAGTGGTAATGTACAGATGTGAGAAAAGACCATAACACAGATATTAAGAAAGAGGATTGAAGCTTTTAAGACAAAATGCTACAAAAGAATCCTAAAAATACCTTGGGTAAATAAAATAACAAATAAAGCCATCTTGCAAGAACAGAGTGTTGAAGAGCACTGGCTTATGAATGTCATGTCTCGGAAACTGAGGTTTTTCAGCCACATCAAGAGCCTTGATGATCAACTGGAAAAAGCAGTTCTGGAGGGCATTGTTCCAGGAACACAAAGCAGAGGCCGACCAAGGCGTAGATGGACACAAGACATCAAGGACACTCTAAGCATGAATCAGACGGGTAGACTAACTGCTGATTGAGATTCCTATCAAATGGCTGTGAACTGGCTATGTGGACCTCTGAAGAAAATCTCACCGTAGCAAACAATCGGATGCAGTAGGCCCTAACATCGTTGGAGGAGTGGGCGAAATCATGGCTGGTCAAAATAAATGAAGAAAAAACAACATGTACGATATTTTCCCTTTCAAATAAACCGCAGAACACCAAAATAAGTCTAAATGCCAAATATCTGCGGCTAAATGACAACCCAAACTACTTGGGCGTCACATTTGATCGGCGCACGACATGGAAAAGTCAGATTGAGAGAAACCGAATGAGAGCAAGACAAAGAATGGCAATCATGAGGAAACATGCTGGCACAAGCTGGGGAGCAGACGAAAGAATACTCAAGAAACTGTACACTGGAAGAGTGAGACCAGTTCTCGAGTATGGCATTGCGGCATGGACAACAGCAGCAAAGGCGAACTTTGATAAAATTAGCAAACTTCAAAACCGAGCCATGAGAGTTATAAAAGGAGACATGAAGTCAACACCAATTGTAGAACTTGAAAAGATTACAGATCTGCAATCCATGACAGATAGAAGAGACTGCAGAGCCCAGCAGCAAGCAGAGAAACTCAGAAGACTGACAGACCATCCAATGCATTAGAGACTAAATAGATTTGGAAAAGGGAAACTAAAGCGGAGAAACTTTGCAGAAATAGCCAAAGCAAAGATGAGCGAAGACCCTTTGAACACTATTACACCAAAGCCCATCCCTACTGTACGCAAACCCATCTGGAATCAGTATATCATTCCAGAGGTAGTAGAAAATATACCAGGTATTGTAAACAAGAATAGCCAGACTGAAAAAGAAAGAAGAGACATAACCCTGAAGTACATAGCGAAAAACTACCCAAGCATGGACTGGACCCATGCGTACACCGACGGTTCTGTAACAAACACAACACAAAACGGAGGGGCAGGGGTATTCCTGAGCCTAACAAATGGTAGAAAAATAACACTGTCAGTGGCAACTGAAAAATTCTCAATCAATTTCAGAGCAGAGGCAGAGGCACTGAAGGCTGCAGTAGAAGCAATGCTGACAGGCGAAAGTAATGAAAGCCAGATAGTCCTGTTTACAGATGCCCTGTCCGTGGTTACAGCACCAAAAAGCCAGAAAAATACTGAACTCAATGATTTAAGAGCAGTACTCTGTCAACTATACCAGCAGTCCGCAACAAAAAAAGTAGTGGTACAGTGGATTCCATCCCACTGTAACATCCAAGGCAACGAGGAGGCAGACAGACTGCCAAAAGAAGGTGCAAGACTACCACAACCAGATTCTAGTGTGACCTACGAAGAGTCCAAAAGGTTTATTAGGGCCAGATACATGGCCAAATGGGAAACAGAACATACTGGCTACACAAAAAATTATTCCTACTACCAGTTGAACAGAAGAGAGCAGGTCGTGGTCTTCAGACTTCGCACAGGCCACAACAGACTGAGGTACCACCTATTCAATAAACTGAAGATAGGTGGCACTGACGAATCCACATGTGGTACAGGGAAAATGACCACTGAACATCTGCTGCAAAATTGCCCAACGTACAAGGACCAGAGAAAGCACATGTGGCCATCACCAGTACCAACACTAGACAAGCTCTATGGCAGTGTCGACAGCCTCAGGATGACAGCTGCTTTCTTCGAACAATTTCAAGTTGACGTCTGACAGCGTACGAAGAAGAAGAAGAAGAAGAAATGGCTGTGATGAGAGCAACGTTCTGCTAAGGACATGCTACATGATGATGATGGTCCCATGAACAGTAAAATAATTTACATACATAACCAAAAAAACAGAACAGTTCTTATTTAAGACCTCCTTGGTTCCTTGACCACTAAAATATCATGCATGCATAGCCAAAAAAGCAGAACAAACCTCGCTCATAAGCCCACATCAAAGCCGTCTGCTCCTCTCTTTTCTCACTGTCTCCGCTCTGATCACTGACGGCTGCCACTAAGTTCATATCTGCCCTGTTCTCCAGCAAGAACTGAACACATCTGATGTGGCCGTGATAGCAGGCACTGTGGAGGGCTGTGTGGCCATCCTTGCCTTGGTAGTTGATATCAATGGATGGTTGCCCAAGTAGGAACTTCACAAGCTCAAGGTTTTTACCATAGCTGCAAGCACTAAAAATGATACAAGTATTTTTGTGTAAGTCCTCCTGCTGACCAATAGCAGACATGGATGTCAGGAATAAGGGTTATTTTACTAATGTAAGTCAGATGGGCTAGAGCAGCTAATTTCAGCCGTAAATGAACAAAACTTCTAGACAAAGAATAGAATCCTTCGAGTCAAAATGTTACAGAAAGATCCCTGGACAGAGAAAAAGACAAATATAGACATTCAGCAAGAGTTGAACATAAAGGAGAACTGGTTTATCAATTCTATTTTGGCCAGAACATGTTAATACTTTGGTCACATCAACAGACTTGGACAGATACAATGGTCTTGTGAGAACAGTGATGTAAGGTATGGTGCTAGGCAAAAGAGGCAGGAATAGACCAAGAAGACGATGGCACCAAGATATCCAGGAATGTCTGAATATGACTGTGGCGGAAGCTGGAGTGAGTTTTTGCAAGGGAAAGAGTTTCTTTCAGACGGACTGTCATGGAAGCGATGTTCTATAAAGGACATGCTACATGATGATGATGATGTCAGGAAGTAGGTCACAAGCTGATATGGGAGAGCTGAAAAATGTAGTTGGTAGTTTCTTAATGTGTCAGCAACATCCAGTTTTGTGGTTACTGTAGACAACAGACGACCAAGAAACAACAGGAGAAAAGACTGAAAATGAACCAGTTCTTGCACCTCAACTGGAAAAATGCATAAAGCGGAAGGGTAGCTCAAGATCGAACTTGCTGGAGGAGGGTCATCAATGGCATATGCCCCGAAAAGAGTGATATGCATTGATTGACTGCATATAACAAGATACGGATCATTGATTTGATACAGAAAGTCGATAGTCCCAGTTATAATGATAGTGTTGTTGAATCCCCTTATACTAATGAGCAATCCAATTGAACTGTCTCGTAGTTTGATGTTGAAAATGACATATCCTTCAATGCTGTAGTCAGACTTTAGGCTCCAAGCACAATTAGTGTTCAGTGATGTTTCCAAGAGTTATAACGTACTTGATTCCATTTGCTACCACTTATCTATGCAAGCCACAACCCTCAGCTCTGGTGCATATTAACCATTCTATTAGGTGAGCATTGAATTCATATTGAATACAGACATAATGATTTAAGATCAGTACTCTGTCAACTATGCCAGTTGTCCACACCAAAAAGAGTAGTGGTACAGTGGGTTCCATCCCACTGTAACATCCAAAGCAACGAGGAGGCAAACAGACTGGCAAAAGAAGGTGCAAGACTACCTCAACCAGATTCTAGTGTGACCTACGAAGAGTCCAAAAGGCTTATTAGGGCCAGATACATGGCCAAATGGGAAACAGAACATATTGGCTACACAAAAAATGCACTTGTGGTACCGGGAAAATGGCCGCTGAACATCTGCTGCAAAACTGCCCAATATACGAGGACCAGAGAAAGCACATGTGGCCATCACCAGTGGCAACACTTGACAAGCTCTATGGCAGTGCCGATAGCCTCAGGATGACCGCTGCTTTCTTCGAAAAAATATAGGTTGACGTCTGACAGCGTACGAAGAAGAAGAATACAGACAAAACAAAAACAAGAAAATAAGAGTAATCCCCAGTATCAAGTCATTCAGTCCTGGGACTGGTTTGCAAGCTCAGCATTCTGTTCTTTTCCTCCTCGTCCTTCTTCCTCCCTTCTCCTTCCTCCTCTTCCTTCTTCCTCCTCCTCCTTCTACAGTGCTTATGCTGAAAAGTATGTTGTGTCATAGTTTACAATATCTGTACCTTTTGGATCAACATTGGATTTCAGCTGGACTTTTCTGGGTACCAAGTTTGCCTTCCCACTGCAATCCCTATTCTCTTAGCCAGACTATACTAGTGCACCCTGTTTCCTGGACCACCTCTTCGAGACGAAATAGGGTATTGGTCAGCTGCAGTTTCGCCGAGCTTGATGCCAGCAGCCAGCTATAAGTCACAGGCTGCTGTCAAATCTTCATTTCTCTACATTTCTTTATGGGAAACAACTCTGCAGTGCTAGAAGTACATTTTTTTATGAATTTTATAGTGAACTCCCTTGTAAGTGAAACTTTCGCTTCCAAAATGGCGAACTATTCAGATTCTCATGTCTTTCTTGCACCAATTTAAAGCCACATGATGATGATATAAAATAATATTACATGATTTTTATTCATACAATTTGTTCTCTATTCAATTTTGTGAAAAGGTACAAAATATTATGAATTTATGATAAATAGTTGTGAAGTTATGACACTTTTAGTACATCATAGAAATATGTGGTATCCAGAAAGGTATATATATGTGTTATCAGGCATGGTAGTTGGAGGGTTAAATCACCTCGATTTCCTATTAGTATCTGTCAAGATACAAGCAACTAGTTACTTGTTCCAGTATCTCCCCATTTACTATGACGATCTTACAAACACTTGCAGATACCACTATATGGCATTGGGCCAAAGGGCAGGAGCCCATAAGGCTGCTGAAACAATAACCAACCAACCAACCATGATGATGGCTGTGGGTCTCACCTCTGTTTGCCTAATTATCATAGCATCTACTACACTTTACTGCTTCCTACCTGTGTAATGGAGTTTCACTGAATATGTTTTCCATGGTAAGGCTATCTTGGCCTGCATGGGCAACTAGTTGTTTTGCTATCTCCAGCTTGCCGTTGCAACAGGCTCTGAAAAGTAAAAATGGTTTTTATATACTTTAAATGAAGGCTGAGATATGAGCAAGGTTAAAAAGAAGTGTTTTTTGAGAACATTTACCCTTTTGCTAAGGAGGGAGTGGGCCTCTCTTTTGAGCAACTCTAGTGTACAAAGTGTTACATGGATCTACTACGCCGGACATACAGGCGTCTGGGACAATGATAAAATTCCAGCTGATGCAGTGGGGGGACAAGATGTGATGAACGACGCTGTGATTACAAGAGAGGTTTGAATTGATCAGGGCAGTTGTGGACACTCTACAGAATGACGAAGAGACAGAAGGTCGGGAAAATGCATATGTGCAGATGATGATAGATTTGGGAATGACTAGGGAAGAGGAGAGAAAGTGTGTCATGTCTGGAAAGATAAACAAAAAACACGAAATCAGCACCTGAGACTGAGTACACATACGCTTGGCTGTCTGCTTGAACAGAGAACGAAACACTTATGGGAATGTCCTCTGGGTGATGTTGGTTCCCAGAACAAGAATTAACCTTTTGAACCATGGCTACCTTGCACATAACACCCAATTAGCAGGGTGCTCAGTAGCAAAAAAACAGGGTTAAAAATGCAGAACACATAAGTAATAAGTAGCTACTGTGAATTGTAGATGTTGAATACCCATGATGAGTATGTTTAACTCTTTGTGCACCCTAAAAAGGGCATTCAGTGATGAGTAGCTTTCCTTGTGTTCAAAGCGTGCTAATGAAGGTGGACAGGGGTCCTCCAGGTGGTTGTGATATGCTTGGCTTCGTCTATGTGTCCTTAGAGAAACTAACAGGTAAATATAAGCAGGTGAAAGAGTTTACTAAAGATAAGGAAGGATAATCGAAGAGCAACACAGATGAGCAGATGAGGCTATAGGAGAGAATGCAGTGACTGGTGCAGTGGGAAAGCGGACTTTGAGGTTGAACGTTTTTCTTGTTTTGTCCTTCTGCTCTGGCCTTGCGGCATCGAAGAGAAGAGGTATGTATAGGCTTCTGGTTTGCTGAAGGCCACTGAGACCTGGTCAACTATTGTCTTGCCTTCAATATTACAAGCAATTTCTCTACACAACCCTTGGCATGCAGATATCATGAGGAAAATTTATGAAAATCGCATCTCGTGCTAATGAAAGTAGACCGGGTTCCTCCAGCCGGGTGTGCTATGCTTGGCTATATCTGCGTGTCACTGACTACTACGGAGATCACGTCGACCCTTCACCTTGTTAGTTAGGCTGCCATGAAAACAGCGTGTTTCCAGGGAGGGCTACTAGTAAGCTGAGGTGAGGTTCTTGGCCAGTATGTTTTGCCTGACCCTGACTAACATGTCTGATCAGTATAATTTGCCTGACCAGACGTTAGTCTTCCTCCCCAGATCTGTGCTATATGGTAAGAAAGTCAGTTGGGACTTCTCTGCTAGAGTGAGAGGCTGGGTTGGTGCTGAGATGAGTAATAAATACTTAACAATGTCCAATGTCGGAATAGAGATCGAGGCAGTGACACTGGCTCTGAGGTGACTTTCTGGGACCTCTTCAATGAAGGCTGTAATCATCTGTGGCTCTTAAGCCTTACTTCAGAAAGTACTGTAGAGCTGGTTGTGGATAGTGGACCTGAAAGCTCCAGAAAATTGTGTGGATCTACTGTCTTGATCTTGATGAGGTTTGCACGAATGAAAGAACTGACATGCTGGCCTCAGGGGCACTCACAGTGGGGACATTGGCAATGCATAGAGGTTACATTTTGAAGATGATCTGCGACCATCATTTGGATGAAGACACTGCATTCAATGAACCAGCAATGCAGAGATTGCAGGATTCTGAAATCATACGCGAGTCCAGCAGAGAAAAACTTTTGAGAGGAGGGAGTAGGAGTGTGTACAACCAATGAGCTACATTTTCTGAGAAGGCTTCAGCACAAATGAGTATATTAGAAAAGAACAGAGATGAGCAACGTTTGACTTTTAGTACTGCTGCAGTTTCAATTTATTTTTACTTATGACCCAAGCTGATCAGGGGACCATGGTTAGTGCACTGGCTTTCCAGTTGAGCGATCAGGTTTCAATCCCCAGTTGGTGCGGAATTTTTTTCTAGTCGCAAACCGGCTCCTGTGGTTGACCTAGCCACAGAAATTGGTACCAAAAAAATTATGGGATTTAAAGGTGGTCGGCGTGATTCTGACCACATCACCAAATAATGTGGGCCTAACACCATATTTCCTATACGCCACATGGCGTGACCGGATCTTTACTTTTTTTTTCTCTTTATTAGATGTTTGCCTTATTTCTCTATTCGCCAAGGCGGTTGCGTTGCACAGTGTTTTTATTTGTGTCTGTCAGCCCAGAGCATGTGACTTCGGCATGCATTTTATGTAAGGGTCTGCTTCCTCCTGTATTTTCTAAGGGTTTCTACCTGGGGAGTCTGTAGGGAGTTCGGTGGACATGCTATGCATGAACACAGCCTCAGCAGTTGGACATGGTAGTGGCCGTTCGACTCAACGGGCCTTTGATGCCTAAGCGAACATTAAGACACTCATTATTGTTATGAATCTTCAAGTGATTTGATACAGACTTCCTGAAAAGTGGTCAGCTGTAATGGGGTGCCTATGTTTTACTTGGAGTGAAAAAGATGAATCAACCTCACACCTGTCCTGAGTCATCTGTTCCAGCTATCACCACAGCAAGGGGGAGGAAGACACAACATACTGATCAAACATGTTAGTCAGGTTCAGGCAAAATATGCTGGACAAGATCCTTACCTTGGCTTCATCGTAGCCCTTCCTGAAAATGGACCGTTGTCATGGCAGTCTGGCTAACAAGGTGATGGATTGACGTGATCACCGTAGTAGTGAGCGACACGCAGATGAAGCCAAGCATAGCACAAGCGCCTGGAGGATCCCGGTCCACCTTCATCAGCATGCTTGGGATGTGAGGAAAGCTACAACAACCCACCACTTAACGTCTTTTTTAGGGCTCACAAAAGAGTAATCCTACTCATTTTGGGCATTCATCAATAACAACCACCTATATTCTTAAGTGCCTTTGTTTGTTCTCCAACATCTGTAGTGATAGCTCTGTACTCCTACTAGTGTGAAAAGGGGACAACAACAACAATGTTAATTTAGCCTTGCTTTTTTGAATACTCAATGTGCATTCATGATAATGTTTATGTTTGGCAGGGGGATTCCGAACAAGTTGAAGTGCTTGTCACACATAGAGCTGATGTCAACCAGACTGGGCACAGTGGTGTGGTTGCACTCCACATAGCTGCAATGTGCGGTCACCATGAGGTAATGAATGTTAACCTTCACCATACCACATTAAAAATTGACACAATTTCCCCTGTAGCTGAATTATTTTTCAGCACATTACATTTTACTATGGATGTTAACTGTTCAAGGTCCTAACATTCTTCTGTAAACCATTTCGCTTTGGCTTCCACAAACTTCATCATCATCGTGTGACATATTCTTTCTAGAACAAAGTCACTGTCATGGAAACTCGGTTTAGGGAGAGTCAGCCTGCATCATACAAAGACATTCCCAGAATGTCCATAATGTCCTGATACCATCTTCGCTGGGGTCGACCTCTTTTCGTCCTTCCAGGAACCATGCCCTCCATTATAGCTCTCTCCAGATGATGATGTCCTTCCATTACAAGTGATGAAGACCACTCTCTTTGTTCAGCCGTGTGGATAGTTTTTTCTCTTGCCGTGTCCGCTGAAATGGATGATTTGCGCTGTGATTTGGATTAAAGTGGGGGAAGAAACTGCGCCTTTTGTCAACCTCACTCTCTGGTCCTGAGCTACCCTTGGCCAGTGGCAAGATATTTATCGAGATGACTGGATATAGCACAGGATGCAGATTTTTCCCTCAGGGTTTACTCCCGTAGACTTTCCCATAAACAGGTAGCTCGCAAGGCAGCTCGCAAGGCAGCATAGGGGGGATGACATCTAACGTTGTGTGGCATGCCTTTCCCATAACAAGAGGTCGTAGGGATGTGAGTGTTTGGCATCTCTCCTCGGCTGTGTTCAGTCCATTTTAGTCGTGTCTAAATTTCACACACCAAAATTGACACTGTTTGCAGCTAGGGCGAAAATTTCGTGAAGTTCAGCCGTGTGAACTAGGCCGTGAAATACGACAAAGGTTTAAGCGTAGTGCTATTCATATAGCCGATGTCCAGACCAGGATAATTGGAGGAAGAAATCCCCAAAAAACCAATGAATTAACCAGTCCAAATGGAAAACAACAACACGTTTCTATGAACACAAATGTAAGTCATCAACTAGTGTGAATTCCAGGCAAATCCGTTGTCTGGCGGTATCCACAATGAACTAACGAACACAGAAAAAATCACATATTGCAGGTCGTACATATGCGACATAATAGCCACGGCCATTCTAGTTAAATTAAAAATGTATGGCTATGTATAAAGTCTGAAAAATACTGCTTTTTAAATTGTAGAGAGTTATAACTTCCATAATGTACGGTTAGATACCAAGAATGGTAATTTTGAAATTAGATTTAGATGTTTGGAAACGATTTCTTCTGTTTTTCACTTGGATTTGAAGACTCACCCATTGTTGAGAATGGGGGAGTCAAGTTTCTGCAATGGATTTTTCTGAGGCAGATCTGCTTAGACTGTTTATGTAGATACAATAATTTCGTTTATAGTTGAATGGGACAGTACGACCATTACAGTAAACACCGATAATTCATTATTAAAGTTTTTTTGTTTATTTTCAATCACGGGCCTCTGAAGACAGGCGAGTTTATGGTTGCACTGTTTTTCAAAATGTTCATATTCACCTTCTTGCACCTCAGAAACTAGTACACACACAACAAAAACAATAATACCAGAAAATTCTTTATTCATTTATTCCTCGACTCACAAACAAAACATATCAATAGACTGTCAAATGAAAATATTACAGTCTACAAGCCACTACAACCATTGTTAAAAATGTGACGCACAGAAAAATAATGGAGCTCCAGGGAAAATTGCATCAATTTTGTATGTAGAGTGGTAAAGGTTAATAATATTACTTACAGATGAAGAGGCGTGTCACCATAAATGTTGACCTCGTGAGGTAGAGCATAATGATCCAGCAAATAGTGCAGGGTGACCAGGTGACCCGACTTGCAACAGAAGTGGAGAGGGGTGTGTCCTTCGTCGTCCTTCACATTTACTGATTGGGGGAGAAAAGGATTTAACGATAAAGGTTAAACAAGAACGTTCTTCGCAGAAACTTTAATCTTCTTCTTCGTCTTCGTACGCTGTCAGACGTCAACCTTTATTTTTTCGAAAAAAGCAGCGGTCATCCTGAAGCTGTCGACACTGCCATAGAGCTTATCTAGTGTTGCCACTGGTGATGGCCACATCTGCTTTCTCTGATCCTTGTATGTCGGGCAGTTTTGCAGCAGATGTTCAGCAGTCATTTTTCCGGTACCGCACGAGCATTTGTCAGTGTCACATATCTTCAATTTATTGAATAGGTGGTACCTCAGTCTATTGTGGCCAGTGCGAAGTCTGAAGACCACGACCTGCTCTCTTCTGTTCAACTGGTAATAGGCATCATTTTTTGTGTAGCCAGTATGTTCTATTTCCCATTTGGTCATGTATCTAGCTATAAAAGGCCTTTTTGACTATACGTATGGAAACTTTAATCAATATAGGTAGACGATGCCACAGAAGATGAAGTAGTATAGACTGTATTATACTAGGTTGAGGTAGCCACATTGTAGATGATGTCACTGATGATGAAGTAGTATAGACTTTATTATACTAGGTTGAGGTAGCCACATTGTAGATGATGTCACTGAGGATGAAGTAGTATAGACTTTATTATACTAGGTTGAGGTAGCCACATTGTAGACGATGCCACAGAGGATGAAGTAGTATAGACTTTATTATACTAGGTTGAGGTAGCCACATTGTAGATTATGTCACTGAGGAGGAAGTGGTAAGAGACTTTATTATGTTAGGTTGAGGTAGCCACATTGTAGACGATGCCACAGAGGATGAAGTAGTATAGATTTTATTATACTAGGTTGAGGAAGCCACATTGTAGACGATGCCACAGAGGATGAAGTAGTATAGACTTTATTATACTAGGTTGATGTAGCTACATTGTAGATGATGTCACTGAGGAGGAAGTGGTAAGAGACTATTATGTTAGATTGAGGTAGCCACATTGTAGATGATGTCAATGAGGATGAAGTGGTAGAGACTATTATGTTAGGTTGAGGTAGCCATATTGTAGATGATGTCAATGAGGATGAAGTGGTAGAGACTATTATGTTAGGTTGAGGTAGCCACATTGTTGATGATGCCACAGAGGAGTAAGTGGTAGAAATTTTATTATGCTAGGTTGAGGTAGCCACAGGAGCCTTGGAGAACTCTCCATCATGTCAAACCGTTATCCAGAGAATTACACTTCATGTGTAGACATAATAAAACAAACAAGAAGAAGAAAAAGAAGAAGAATAAGACAACATTATACGAGGTAGAGGTAGTTCCATATCACCATTGACATGAGCTGTTAGTACTCTAATGATCGAGTTCTGAACTTTTTTGACATGCGGCGATCCTTTCCCTTTCATGCTGCATTGCCTACCCTAATTCTAACATCGAGATACCAACTTAAAATGATATAGGCTACATAGAGGATAAGTGGTAAGTACTTGACTTTATGAGATGGGAGTCACTGGATCCATTTCTCATTTACTTGCTTGATCTAGCTCAGAGCAGAATCAGGTACCCATTTTTACAGGTAGCTGCTCTGAAGCATTCCACGACCATGTTATCTTCTTCTTCGACTTTTGTCCTGAAAAGGATGTTTATGATGTTGTGCTGTAGTGTAAAGTGAGGCTGCAATATCTGCGTCTTTCGGCCGGACTTTCTGATCTTGTAATACTTCATTATCTTTCCTCTGCGGCAATTTAAGAAATAATAGGTGAGTCTAAATGTTTATGCGGTTTTTCATCATTTTCATCTTCTTGCATCTTAGAAATGAACACACACAACAAAAACAATAACACAAACAAGTTCTTTATTAATTTATGTCTTTACACATAACAAAATCATATCTATAGACAAACAGATAAAAATGTTACAGGCTTTCAAAGTCAACAACCGTAGTAATATGCGACGTGCTGAAAAATAATGCAGATGCAAATGGAATTGCATACATTGTTTTGTCGTAAATGTTAAAAATGCTCAAAGAACATAAAGAAAACATTACCATCAGCTTTCTGCTGTGAGGTGCCATCAACAAGCAGCTGCATAATTTTGAGATTTGACTTGGAGCTGGCCAAATGGATGGGGCGATCACCCACACTGCCACTTATGTTGATATCAGAGCCGTTGCTTATTAGCAGCTCAACAACCTGTAAGAGCAGAATATCTTATGATGTAATGAAAGGAAAGTTCAACCTCATTTTCATCAAATTTAGTCCAGGGACTGGCTTGAAACTCCAGACCCCACCATCATCAAATCCTTCATTCATAGGACTGATTTGGGGTCTCGGACCCTATTATCATCGTCATTCAGTCCTGGGACTGGTTTGGACACCGGATTCCACCACCATCATCAAGTCTTTCGGTACTTGGACTGGTTAGGGGCACCGGTCTCCACTGTCATCATCAAGTCATTCAGTCCTGGGACTGGTTTGGGACACCAGATTCCACTGTCATCATCAAGTCATTCAGTACTGGGACTGGTTAGGGGCACCAGACCTCATCACCATCCTTATCATTCACTCTTGAGACTGGTTAGGGGCACCGGTCTCCACCGTCATCATCAAGTCATTCAGTACTGGGACTGGTTAGGGGCACCAGACCTCATCACCATCCTTATCATTCAGTCTTGAGACTGGTTAGGGGTACCGGTCTCCACCGTCATCATCAAGTCATTCAGTACTGGGACTGGTTAGGGGCACCAGACCTCGTCACCATCCTTACCATTCAGTCTCGAGACCGGTTAAGGGCACCGGTCTCCACCGTCATCATCAAGTCATTCAGTACTGGGACTGGTTAGGGGCACCAGACCTCGTCACCATCCTTACCATTCAGTCTCGAGACCGGTTAAGGGCACCGGTCTCCACCGTCATCATCAATTCATTCAGTCCTGGGACTGGTTTGGGGCACTGGATTCCACTGTCATCATCAAGTCTTTCAGTACTTGGACTGGTTAGAGGCACAGGTCTCCACCACCATCATCAAGTCTTTCAGTACTGGGACTGGTTAGGGGCACAGGTCTCCACCACCATCATCAAGTCTTTCAGTACTTGGACTGGTTTGGGGCACCGGTCTCCACCATCATCATTAAGTCATTTGTACCCTAAATTAAGTCATTTGACTGGTTTGTTGCTGCGGACCCCATCATCAAGTCCTTCAGCCCTTGGACTGGTTAGCAAGCTCTGGGTTGTGTCCTTCCATTTCTGCCTGTCATCTGCTGCCGTCTTCAACTCAGCAAGACTTCACCGCCATGTCTCTGCATGTATGTGTCACAAAGGTATTTCTTGGTCTGCCCCTTCCTCTCTTTGTGTCCTGTCTTCCAAGACTTTCTTCACTGGGCCGTCATGATACAGGTTGTGGCCCAGCCAAGCCAGTCATTGTTTTTATATCGTTCGTAGCAGTTTTCTTTTCTCTCCAATTTCCACCAACCCATTTTTGTTTGATTTCCTCACTGTTCAGCTCACTTTATTCATCTTTCAGTAACACCATATCTCAAACCGCACGGTTAGAAACATGCTCAAGACACATCACTCACGCGCTGAGAACAGCTGTGAGATGTGATGACCATATGACTTTTTCCGGTTACGGGAAAGACAAGACAAGACAAGAGAACCCTGACATTATCATCATGGTTTGCTATAAAAAATTTACAGAGAGTCTGCGATAGCTGTGCCTTTTGGCTTCACACATCCGATTCAAGCTGGGTTTTTTTTAGCACAGTGTTTGCCTTCCCATTACAATACCTATTCCTAGTGCAGTCTGTTTCCAAGGCCCCCATGTGGAAACGGAATAGGGTCTTTGTCAGTTATGGTTCGCCAGGGCCACCTTGTGGAAACGGAATAGGGTCTTTGTCAGTTATGGTTCGCCAGGGCCACCATGTGGAAACGGAATAGGGACTTGGTCAGTTATGGTTCGCCTGGGCCACCATGTAGAAACGGAATAGGGACTTGGTCAGTTATGGGTCGCCAGCGCCACCATGTGGAAACAGAATAGGGACTTGGTCAGTTATGGTTTGCCAGGGCCACCATGTGGAAATGGAATAGGGCCTTGGTCAGTTATGGTTCGCTGACCTTAATGCAGGCAGCCAGATATGAGTTGTTGGCTGCTGTCAGATAATGCACTGCTGCATCTTGGCCCCAATGTGACTACTTGAGAGAAAACAACAAAGATGAAGTCACTCATTACCTTTTCATGGCCAAAATGGCAAGCGATGTGCAGCGATGAGAATTTGACAACATCTCCCATATCAATTTTGGCAGCACTCTCCAAAAGAATTTTGGCAATCTGAAAGAAATGGTAACAAAAATATTGATTAAACAAGATTCTAATGATTGTATGTTAATTGCCTATTAAATTTTCTTCTTCTTAACCTTTACCGCACCAGCTCCGCGACGTACAAGAATTCAAGTTTCCTAACCAACGCCACTGCACATAGACAGCACCAATAGTTACTGATTTAACTCTTAGCAACTGTAGCAGACCTTACTGAGTTACAACATAGACTATATAACGTTACGCTTCAATACATATACAACACTAAAACTTGTGTTAACCATAAAACAAAATAATTCATTTATTTACAAACATATTTGTATAACAATATGAAACAAAAGAAAGGAACTATTAACCTAAATAATATCATAAACTAAACTAACACAGAGGATTCAAACATGAGCTGTTGGTGTAATTAATGTATCCAAGTTCTATGACTCCTATCTGCACTAACACAAATTATAAACTTAATCTAATACTATCTTGTTACAATTTAGTAGTTAACTAGCTAACTCGTTGTCCTCTGCCATTCCTCCGTCCGTCATCTAGATGGGGGATGAATATGCCGACCTCCACCCGGCAGACTGTCTTAGGCTGTCAAACGTATAAACATGGGTTAGAAATGAGCTCCCAAAGAAGACTCCAGCTATGACTCACGCTTATTCCAGTTACCCGTTCTCAAGCATTTGGGACATGTCCCTTTGGTGCTCGTGTTAGACCTGTATCAAACAATTGCGTTCTGAGGGCTCTTATTTGGCACCTCCCTTTCCGTAATCACATGCCTTTGGGATGGCAGCCCCTGGGATTTGCACATAATCCTTATTGTACCACTTTTTCACAAGCCACTGGGATCACAGTCCCTAGGAAAGCACGGAATCATTATCGTACCACTTTGTTACGAGCCACTGGGATAGTAGTCCCTAGGATAGCATGGAATCCTTATCGTACCACTTCGTCATGGGCCACTGGGATCACAGTCCCTAGGATTGCACGGAATCCTTATCGTACCACTTTGTCACGAGCCACTGGGATCGCAGTCCCTAGGATTGCACGGAATCCTTATCATACCACTTTGTCACAAGCCACTGGGATCGTAGTCCCTAGGATTGCACGGAATCCTTATCATACCACTTTGTCACGAGCCACTGTGATCGCAGTCCCTAGGATTGCGCGGAATCCTTATTGTACCACTTTGTTATGAGCCACTGCCTTTGATCATAGAAGTTCTACCATTCCTCCAACAGGCACCAATGCAATGGCCTTGGAGAACAAGCCTTCTAGATCAACTCTCAATTCGTACCATGGCAAATCTTTTCACTCGCATGTGATCAGATCTCTTTATCCATATTGCTTACAGGATGTCTATCATTCGTACCTTTGAGCGAAATGCAAGGCTCTAGGTGTATGATGGATAAGCACCCCACAAACGCTCTCTCTCCCGAATATTGAATCTCTCCTCTACCAACTCTTTTATAGATTCTTTTTTAGCCCTAGAAACCCAGTGGGACTGACAAATTGTCCTCCCCAGCTGGCTGGTTAGCCATCAATCTCTTTTGGTCCTTCTCATCTAAAGTCTTATTGACCGAAATCTCTTCATATCACTGTCACTCCAAATATGACAGCCTGACATGTGAACCCTTGTCGTCAATCTACCCCCACCACTATGTCTGGTACCAGTCCGATACTAGAAATGGTTAGATCTAACACCTACCCCCAAACCAGACAAAGTTCCAACTTGCAAAACTCTCACTTTGGCCTGTGCAAAGGCATTGCACTGACACTGGATTGACCTGGTCTCGCTAACTATTATGCGAGCAATTTTTTACTCGCAGAGAATACAGTCACCAGCACCAATCTCTTCTGCTTTAAGCACTTATACTCCACAGGGAACTGTTACACAATGATGTGAGAGTTGTTCTAGATATGTTTGCCAATAATTAATTATAAATTAAATGATACATTCTTAGTACGAAATTTAAGCGGTAAATTAGACTTCTGACAGACATTTTAGTATGAGATTCGGTTGATGATCATATTTTTTTGTGTTTGTATACATTTTGTATGGTAATAAAGAGCGTTCCGATTTCCCAAATATTTTTGTTGCTGCTGTAATACTATGGCAAGTCATTTGCCTACACGTTCTAAGAATCTTGAGTGTATAGTTTACTACAAATATCATGGAAAGAGGGGAGAAAGACTAACGTTTGGTCAGGCAAAATAAACGGATCAGACATGTCAGTCAGGGTCAGGCAAAACATACTGACCAAGATCCTCACCTCAGTTTCCTCGTTGTTTTCATGGCAGCCTGGCTAACGAGGTGAGGGATCGATATGATCCCCGCAGTAGTGAGCGACCTGCAGATGAAGCCAAGTATAACACAACCGCCTGGAGGACCCCAGTCCATATTCATATGCATGCTCGGGATGTGAGGAAAGCTACTGCAACCCATCACTTAACATCCTTTTCACGGTGCACAAAAGAGTAAACCTACTCATTGTGGGCATTCACAAACATCATCATGGAAAGTACAGAGTTGTTGTTTGAAATAGATAGTTTGTCATCAAATTAACTATTTTAAAAAATAAGGTGCAACAAAATTATAAATGGGTATTGTCAGATACCGCACCGAGATGCAAGCATGAACTAAACTTACGTTACAGCCATAGGCCACCATCAGGAACAACGAATAACAATAATTAACTAGCAAATCAAAGAAGGGATTAATACATAAATTGGTGGATATCGATACATGGGGATGAAAAAAAGAGTTCACTCCAAAAGATCACTCCTTTAGAGACAGGGGGCAGGAACCCAAAGGATGGACAAAAGCAGGAAGAAGTAGCCAGGAGGGCGTAAGAAGTGGAAAAAGACCCGGTAAGCCAGTGGTGGCCAGATACAGAAAGATCAAAACGTGATTTAAGTTGAGAGAAAAAACAGAAAAGAGGGAAAAAAATTGATGCAGGCCGGTATGAGATGAGGATTCAAGAAAAAGTGTTGAAGATATTAATGCCATGTGGCTGGAGGCAGCCCATGTGGGGGACCAGTTTGTTTTCAAGGACTAATTGATGCCAATCATCAGAGAAGCAAAAAACTAAGCCTGTGACACTAACATCTGCTTTACCCTGGTGCCCATGACCATTGAAGTGGCTGGCAATAGGGGAGCCTGTGTGGTTATAGATACCATTGAGGTGTTTGCGGAAACACTCACATAGTTCCAGATCAGTCTCCCCAATATATGTCATACCACAGTGGCGTCAGATGATAGAGTAGATGAGGTTGCTGACCTCGATAAGTTCATATTTTTATTATACTATTTTCTGTATTTTCATTTAACATTAATGATTTTTCATCTAAACCAATTCCAGGGTTTTTATTATTGACATACAAATTGTCAATTATATTTCTCTGTTCTCTAGACGTCATTTTGATATAAAATATGTGCATATTCAATTAAATACGCTACACACAATTTAGAATAAAAGAGATCCACTCCACTGTCTAAAACGCTGACCAAAAAATAATTACGGCACAATACGCAAAATAATTACGACACAATACGCAAAATAATTCAGGAGTGAAAGAGTTAATGCTATAGAAACAACTGAACATACATCGTTTGATTTTAAAATAAACTTAACTTCCGTCTGCTCTGGTTTCAACTGTGAAAATGGCTTGCTGGATTTTAACATAAATTTTGAAGCGATTTACTCTCTTTTTCACTCGGATTTGAAGATTATCCCATTACTGCGGGCAATGTAGTTAAGGTGTTGCAACAAATTTTCTGAGGCAGATTTGTTTAGGTAGATGTAATAAATAAGTATGTAGTGGAAACTAACAGATATGCCGATCTTTTAAAAAACACTATGGGGCAATATCTAAAATTGATCAGACAACTGCCTTACCCCGAAATTTGTCTAAAAGTCTAAACATTTGTGCAGTTTTAAAACATTTTCTTGCATCTCAGAAACTACCACACACACACAACAAAAACAATAAAACCAACAAGTTCCTGAATTATTTATATTTTTATACACAACAAACACTCACAGCATCTACTTGATGTTCAGCCAGCGACGTCTTTGATGGTTGGGACATGTTTATCGCATAGAAGATCAGAGGCTGCCAAAGGATATCCTTTATGGACACCTAGCCATTGGAGTTAGAAGAAGAATCAGCTGTCCCACACTGCGATTCAGAGACGTATGCAAGAGGGACATGAAGTCATGCGACATCTCATGCGAGGGCTGGGAAAAAAATTGCACAGGATCAAGCTATCTGGAGGCAGTTGGAGGGGGCATAGTGACTACTGACGCTCGTAGAGGCCTTCTGGCCGCAGAGAAAAGAGAAAGACTGAAAATATCAAGGAACAGCCACGCAAGCCAGCCTCCTCAGCACGGTTGTACGATCTGTGACAGGGACTGTCACTCCCCGATCGGCCTTTACAGCCAGTGTAGACATACAGGAGACAGAGCTGGACAAAACCTACAAGGAGCCACCGCGCATAGTCGATTTAGACTGAGAAGCCTATGAATGAACACAACAAAATCATATCTGTAGACCAACAAATAAAAATGTTTACAGGCTCTCAAAGTTAACCTTTAGCATGCTACATAATGTTTTACAAAAATGTGCATCTCGCTACCGCAGTTGACTTTTCAAAATTTGTAACTTTTCTGTTTGTTTGTCTATAAATATGATTTTCTTGTGTGTAAAGACACAATTAAATACAGAGCTTTGAGGTGTTATTTTTTTTGTTGTGTGTTTATTAGCTTCTGAGATACAAAAACATGAAGTTTAAATTTATGGAAACCCTTAAAAAAGTTTGGACTCGACCGCTAGCCCTAGTCACTCCGAATGAAATCCATTGCAACCAGAAGAACGTATCGATACTGTGTTTACAAAAACGACACAACTATTAGTTTCCAATTCAAACGTAGTTCTTTTATCTAAACAAACAAAGAAAACAGATCTACTCGATAAAGATCTTTCCCAACAACCTACTTCACCTTTTGCAAAAAGTCTGCTTGGTCCAAACAGCGTATAAGAATAAAAATTTGTCAAAATCCATTTGTAATCGAACATACAATACTTTTACCTGCAAAATATTGTGTGTAGATGGATGACGTATTCAGCATTTTTTTTTTTATGGCTTTGGGTAAGGGTCTCTGTGCCCAAAAAAAAATTTTATTTTTAAATTATGATTTTGTAGGTCGAGCTGGTCTAGACCATTGCGCGCTAAAGGTTAACAACCATGGTAAAACATAATGTGCTGAAAAATAATGCAGCTGCAGGGGGAATAGTGTCAATTTTTAATGTGGTATGGTGAAGGTTAACATTCATTACCTCATGGTGACCGCACATTGCAGCTATGTGGAGTGCAGCCACACCACTGTGCCCAGTCTGGTTGACATCAGCTCCATGTGTGACAAGCACTTCAACTTGTTCGGAATCCCCCTGCCAAACATAAACATTATCATGAATGCACATTGAGTATTCAAAAAAGCAAGGCTAAATTAACATTGTTGTTGTTGTCCCCTTTTCACACTAGTAGGAGTACAGAGCTATCACTACAGATGTTGGAGAACAAACAAAGGCACTTAATATAGGTGGTTGTTGTTGATGAATGCCCAAAATGAGTAGGATTACTCTTTTGTGAGTCCTAAAAAAGACTTTGTTGTAGCTTTCCTCACATCCCAAGCATGCTGATGAAGGTGGACCAGGATCCTCCAGGCGCTTGTGCTATGCTTGACATCTGCTCACTACTACGGTGATCACATCAATCCGTCACCTTGTTAGTCAGACTGCCATGACAACGGCCCATTTTCAGGAAGGGCTACAATAAAGCCAAGGTGAGGGTCTTGTCCAGTATATATCTGAACCTGACTAACATGTCTGGTCGGTATATTTTGCCTGACCCAGACTAACATGTCTGATCAGTATATTTTGCCTGACCCAGACTAACATGTCTGATCAGTATGTTGTGCCTGACCAGGCGTTAGTCTTTCTCCCCCTTGCTGTGGTGATAGCTGGAACAGATGACCCAGGACATGTGTGAGGGTGATTTACCTTTTTCACTCCAAGTAAAACATAGGCACCCAATTACAGCTGACCCCTCCTTTTCAGGAAGCCTGTATCCAATCACTTGTAGATTCATAACAATAATGAGTGTCTTAATGTTTGCTTAGGCATCAAAGGTGAGTTGTGTCGAATGACCACTACCATGTCCAACTTCTGAGGCTATGTTCATGCATAGCATGTCGACCAAAATCCCTACAGACTACCCAGGTAGAGCTGAGTACTCCGCTGCCTCAGGATCAGGGCTGCGAGGAGTATTTGTTAGTCCAATATTTGTGTCAAGCTTTCTGTGTCTGTCCATGTCTGACACCCTCATGTTCCGCCCCAGAGACCTCTGGATTGTGCCCATCTTCAGTCAGCGTGTGACTCTTGTTATGCTAAGAATATGAGGTTGGGAGAGGTACGGTGTAACCTCTGGCTAAATGGGGGGGATGCGGCTTCTGTGCGAGCAGGGAGGTCCTTGAGTAGTGGTGACCTAGACTGAATTCTGGGTGCAGTTAAGCGGAACGTTGAACGCCATCTTGGACTGGTTTCCCATGATTTAAGCCAGGCATGGGATGCAGCGAAATGCAGCATATCAAACAGGATAACCAATCGAAAGCACATCAATTCAACAGAATAAAGTCCATTATACCATTTGGTGAAGGAATTGTGAATTATAATCCAAACAGGAACCAGCAAACATTAGAAAACCACACAAACATCGTAGCGAGTCAAGAGCGCAGCCATCTGCTATTCCTCCCGTCATGCAAATTCCAGATGATGACAATTTGAGAAATCTGCGCTCTTAAGGTTGTAGGAGTTTGCAATCAAACATAGGAACAGTAGTGAGGGATGTTTGAATGTTTGAGAAAGCTAGTCAAAAGTGGGTGTATCAAGTGAGCTACAAGGACTTTTAGCATAAACGGCCTTCGTCATCTACTGTAAGAGATGAAGCACCAATGTGTCTGTCTAGGACCTTCAGCATAGACAGCCTTTGTCATCTACTGTAAGAGATGAAGCACCAATGTGTCTGTCTAGGACCTTCAGCATAGACAGCCTTTGTCATCTACTGTAAGAGATGAAGCACCAATGTGTCTGTCTAGGACCTTCAGCATAAACAGCCTTCGTCATCTACTGTAAGAGATGAAGCATCAATGTATCTGTCTAGGACCTTCAGCATAGACAGCCTTTGTCATCTACTGTAAGAGATGAAGCACCAATGTGTCTGTCTAGGACCTTCAGCATAAACAGCCTTCGTCATCTACTGTAAGAGATGAAGCATCAATGTATCTGTCTAGGACCTTCAGCATAAACAGCCTTCGTCATCTACTGTAAGAGATGAAGCACCAATGTGTCTGTCTAGGACCTTCAGCATAGACAGCCTTTGTCATCTACTGTGAGAGATGGAGCACCAATGTGACTGTCTGAAGCACAGTACTGTCAGTTGTACTAATGACCAATAGAAACTGAGGATCGGTAGAACACCTGGGTCACTCAACATAATTGTAAATGATATTGCTCTTCAAAACGACCATGAGTTCAAGTATGTGGGAAGTATTTTTTCAGCAGATGGAAGGATCAACAGGGAAATTGAGACTAGGTATCAGAAAGCATTTGCAGTGACTTATCAACTGTCACCACTGCTTACGTACCCGAGAATTAGTTTGGCAATAACGCAAAAGCTGAAAAACAGTATATTTATGACGATTCTGTGCTACCAGTGCCAAACATGGCTTCTATCCAGGGCGCGTGAGAGCAGAATTTCAACGTGTGAAATGAAGTGTTCGAGGAAGGTCATCGGTGTTACCAGAAAAGACAGAATGCAGAACAACGACATTCACGTTATGACCGGCACTACATCTTGTGCAGAATATATTTCCAGGCAGAAAATAAGTTGGTTTAGTCATCTCATGAGAATGCACCCTCTTCAACTTCCACTGATGGCTTACAACGCTGGTAGATCTGGCTACAGGGCGGCCGCGAGACAGGTGGATGGATGATAATTAGAGTGATTGTGCAGTGACACGGGCTCACATTGACCGACACAATGCACAGCACAGGACAGACAACTGAAGCTCCCCACGACTCTTAATGCCGTAAGTGGACAGAAAACCAACTAAGTAACTTACCAGTATAACACTCTGGCATTCAATCCTTCTATTGTAAGTAAAAACTCATTTATCACATTTTTTATGTTGCTTCTGCTCTTCTCCGTGTTCAGAGCCCTACAACAGTATACACTATAACTATAATTTAATGGATAAAAAACATTTCCAAATATAACCAAAATGATTCTCTTAATAGCTGAAGAGGTGTGCCCCTCCAAGGAAGTGATAGTCAAACTGTATAAATCATTAGTTAGACCTAGATGTGAGTACTGTATACAGGTGTGGAGTCCTTAGAGGTGATATAAAGATGCTGGAAAGGATATAAAAAAGGGCGACAAAGCTGATAGTGGGATTCCAGAATTACAGTTATGAGGAAAGACAGAAAATCGGCCTAAAGTGTCTAGAAAAGAGAAGAATTCAAGTTGCCTTATATAGATTTATAAGATAATCAAAGGAACGGATAAATTAGACTTTAACAAGTTTTTCAAAATTCAACCACCCACATGAACAAGAGGGCATAGCTACAAATTAACTAAAGAAAGGTCCAGATTAGATATTAGGAAATATTATTTTAGCTTGGAATGCATTGCCACAGGAAGTAGTGGAGGCAGAGACAATTAATGCATTTAAGAATAAATTGAATGCGCTTTGCTTTTAGAGCAAGGTAATGCAAATGAAACTGGTTGTATATAGACTCTGCAGAGTCTTCTAAACCAGTATAAAGACGTTCAGAGTCTTCTAAACCAGTTTAAAGACGTTCAGAGTCTTCTAAACCAGTATAAAGACGTTAAGTTCATCAGCACATCCGAGATGTGAGTAAAGCTACTACTGCACATCACTTAACGTTAATTTAAGTTACGTTAAAAGCAACCAAAAAAAAACTAAATTAATAAACAACAAACTTACCCTGTAAGTAGCCAGATGAAGGGGAGTGAAATGGTTTTTGCTCAAAACATTGACATTCTTTCCAATTTGAAGAAGTCTCTCAATCTGGCTACTAGGCGCTGAGGAACAAACATTGAATATTGACTTCCAATCAGTGTTCAAATGAGCATGTCTATGTCTGCTGCCAGGTAGCCAAAGGCTATCCTAGTAGGTTCATTTTTTTTAAACAAATTTTCTTACCTCCTCTTACTAGATCTGGGGGCAGGTAGGTAGTGTATTGGGTAGGAATGTATTATTTCTCTAGTGTTTTTGCCCAGTTGATTGCTATCAGCATGCTCTTTATGATTTTCAACTGTAAATGGCTCTTTTACATACATTGCATATGCATGGGACCTCTGAGTGTATCGTCTATCTCCGATAAGACTAGACACTTCTTCTTCTTCTTCGTTCATTTTCAATCTCCCACTACCAAACCCTGAAAAGGGCTTTGTAAGCAACAGGATGTTGTCCGGAGAAAGGAATGTGCTGTGTTGTAGTTTACAGCTTGTCTACGATATTTGCACCTTTCAGTCCGACACATCCTACTTCAGGAAGCATTTTTTTAGTACCCGTGTTAGCCTTCCCTCTTCGATACCTCCCCCCAGCCAGTCTGCAGTATGTTATCCAGATTACAGGGTAGAGGTGTAGAAGAGTCTTGGCAGCTCTGGTTCACTGGTTCTGACGCTAGCAGTCAGCTTTGGATCGCATCTTGATCCTAGCCGGCTGTTTAACCTTTAGCATGCCATGACGTCATTGAGACAAAATTTTACCTAATTAAATTACATGTATTTCTTGCTATGATCGTCGACTTTCAAAATTTGTAACTTTTCTGTTTGTTTGTCAATAAATATAATTTTATTGTGTGTAGAAACACAATTGAATAAAGAACTTGTGGGTGTTATTGTTTTTGTTGTGTGTTTGTTAGTTTCTGAGTTACAAAAACATGAAGTTGAAAATTTATGAAAATCTAGGAAAAAAATTTGGACATGACTGCTGGGTCTAGTCGCTCCGATAGAAAACCATGGAAACCACAATATCGTATCGATACTGTTTACAATATCGACACAACTGTTAATTTCCAATTCAAATGTAGTTCTTTCATCTAAACAAACAAAATAAACAGATCTACTCGATAAAGATCTTTCCCAACAACCTACTTCACCTTTCGCAAAAAGTCGGCTTGCTCCAAACGGCGTATACAAAATTAAAATTGTTCAAAAGCCATTTGTAATCTAACATACGATACTTTAATCGACAAAATATCGTGTATATATGGTGACGTATTCAGCATTTTTTTAAATGGCTGTCGGGAGTGTCTCCATTCCAAAAATTAAAATTTTTTTACGAATACCGTTTTTGTAGGCCGAGTTGGTTGGCTAGCTCTTGACCTTGGTGTGTTAATGGTTAAATCATGGTCAACTAATCAAAGTTGGTCAAAGCCCTTTTCCCCCCTCCAAGTGGATCGTCATGGAAACAGACTGCACTAGTGTAGTCTGGCTAAGAGAATAAGGATCACAGAGAGAAAGCAAACCCGGGTCCCAAATATGCCATGCTCAAACCAGATCTGCCGCGCCAAAAGGCTCAGATATAGCAGCCCCATTGTAAACTATAACACAACATCCGTTTCAGTTCGAAGGGAGATGAAGAAGGAATGGGGAACAAATATTTCGGTTATTTTGTTTTTGGTGTGCTCCTCCTCGTAAAAAAGTAAAGTAATCCATAGCATTACTGTGTAGGGGTGTGTTAGCGATCTCACATTTCAAAGGCTCGGTTATATGAGGGTGGTAGCCATCTCCTCTCCTTCACTAATTATACTTCCCGGACTGAACCGGGAACACATTTAAGGCTGGGTCGACCCGGGAGTCGTTGCAGTCTGAAATGATGATACATTTTTGGGGGGAAAAAGTGAGCAAGAATTACAGGAGCTTGTGACAACAATATACAAAATAAGTCAAGAGTTTGGATAAGACACAAACATAAAGAAAACAAAGTCTATGATAGTTGTTAAAAGTGACAAGAAACGATGTATGCGGATAAAAATAAAAGATCAACTACTGGAACAGGTACAGAGTTTTCTCCTATCTAGGTCATATAATAACGGAAGAATGCAGCTGTGAAAAAGAATCAGAAAGAGAATAGGTATGGCCAAGATGGTATTCATCAACATGTAACACATTCTGACATCCAATAGGATAAACCATAAGTTGAAAATGACAATTATCAGGTGTTATGCATATTCGTCACTACTTTAAGGAGCAGAAACATGGGCACTGAATAGCAAGTTGGAAATAAGTATTCAAGCCTTCGAAATGTGGGTATATAGAAGATTGGGTGGCATTTCTTGGAAAGAGAAGAAAACAAATGTGGCGGTGTTGAAAGAGTTGGGGATGAAAAGAGAATTAATGACCGAAATCAGGGTTAGACAGTTACGTTATTTTGGTCATATAACAAGACATACCTTCTTTTTGAAGACCATACTAGAGAGTAGGGTGAATAACAGTCGTTCAAGAGGCAGCCAACATTATAAGTTGGTGGATAACATAAGGAAATGGACTGAAAAAGCATGTTAGAGATAAAGTACACCAGAGATCCATTGCAGCCGACCTTCGATGCAGAGATGGTACTGAAGAATGCAGTCTAACCCTTTATGAGATAGAACACACTGTGTGAAAAAGCTGGGAATATCAATGTAACCCTTCGTCTTTCTCTTCTTCAAATCGTTGTACAATTGAGTTATCCTTTAGCACACCCTTGTTCGTTCCCTTGGAACCAACTCGGCCTACAAAAACGGTGTACGGAAAATTTTTTTTTTTTTAACGGAGTCACTCCCGACAGCCATTTCTTACTGCTGAATACGCCCTCCATATATACACGATATTTAGCCGGTTAAATTATCGTATGTTCGATTACAAATGGCTTTTGAACAGTTTTAATTTTGTATACGCCGTTTGGAGCAAGCCGACTTTTTGCGAAAGGGGAAGTAGGTTGTTGGGAAAGATCTTTATCGAGTAGATCTGTTTATTTTGTTTGTTTAAATGAAAGAACTACGCTTGAATTGGAAACTAACAGTTGTGTTGATATTGTAAACACAGTATTGATACGTTGTTGTGGTTTCCATGGTTTTCTATCGGAGCGACTAGGCCTAGTGGTCGAGTCCAAATTATTTCCGAGATTTTCAAAAATTTTCAAATTCATCTTTTTGAATCTCAAAAACTAACAAACACACAACAAAAACAATAACACCCACATGTTCGTTATGCTATTGTGTGTCTACACACCAGAAAATCATATTTATTGACAAACAAACATAAAAGTTTCAAATTTTCATAGCGAGAAATTAAGAAAATTAATTCGGTCAAATTTTTTTAACAAAAAATGTGGCCCGCTAAAGGTTATTAACTCTTTTATTGTAATACCATATATGTTGAGTATTACATCTAGAGCTTTCTATCAAACCCAAAAGGTTCATTCTAATTGTCTCTTGTTAGGTAGGTAACATATTAGGTTGATAGCCATCTACATTATAGGGGTTAGACCACGTTATTAGTTGCCTCTTATAACACTGTCTCATGTGGACACTAGTCTATTGCAGCCGACCTTCGATGTGAAGATGGCACTTGAACTGAACAAGCTACAACCACTATAGTAACTACACATAACTGACTGACTGCTCCTGTATTAACTACACATAACTGACTGGCTGCTTCTGTATTACCTACACTTGACTGACTAACTGACTGCTCCTTTATTAACTACAAATGACTGACTGCTCCTGTACTAACTACACATAACTGACTGATCACTCCTGTACTAACTACAAATAACTGACTGACTGCTCCTGTACTAACTACACTTAACTGACAGACTGATCCTGTACTAACTACACATAACTGACTGACTGCTCCTGTACTAACAACACATAACTGACTGACTGCTCCTATACAAACTACACATAACTGACTGACTGCTCCTGTACTAACTACACATAACTGACTGCTCCTGTACTAACTACAAATAACTGACTGACTGCTCCTGTACTAAATACACATAACTGACTGACTGCTCCTGTACTAACTACACATAACTGACTGCTCCTATACTAACTACACTTAACTGACTGACTGCTCATGTACTAGCTACACATAACTGACTGACTGCTCCTGTACTAACTACACATAACTGACTGATCCTGTACTAACTACACTTAACTGACTGACTGCTCCTATACTAACTACACATATTACACCAATTAGCAAAACCATTGGCTATATTATGTTCTCAATCACTTGCACAAGGGATTGTTCCACGGGATTGGAAAGATGCGGGAGTGATCCCCTTATTCAAAAAGGGCAAAAAGGCAGATCCAGCAAACTATAGACCTGTGAGCTTAACGAGCATAGTCTGTAAATTGTTAGAGTCAATAATCAAAGAAAACATTGTAATGCATTTAGACAAATTTAATCTAATTAGAAATAGTCAGCATGGGTTTACCAGAGGGAGATCATGCTTAACAAATCTATTAGAATTCATGGAGTAGGTTACCAAAATGTTAGATAAAGGGGAGCCAGTGGATGTTATTTATCTGGATTTTGCAAAGGCCTTTGATAGAGTACCTCATCAAAGATTATTTCAAAAATTAAAATCACATGGAATAGGTGGGGAAGTTGCCAAATGGATTGAAAATTGGTTAACGGGAAGAAGGCAAAGGGTGGGTATAAATAAGGAGTACTCTGAGTGGTGTGAAGTGAAAAGTGGAGTGCCACAGGGCTCGGTTTTGGGACCAATTTTATTCTTGATATATATAAATGATTTGGACATAGGTATGGGATCCATTATTGCAAAATTTGCTGATGACACGAAACTATGCAGTAGTGTCTCATCTAAAGCAGAAGTAGATATATTGAGGTCGGATTTAGATAAAATTCGAGAATGGTCTGTAATCTGGCAAATGGAGTTTAATGTAGATAAATGTACAGTCATCCACATGGGTAGATCCAATATGGAATATAATTACAGAATGAGAGAGAACAATATTAGAAAGATAGATAAAGAAAGGGACTTAGGGGTTATAATAGATCATACATGTAAGGTGAGGGAGCAAGTTCAGGTAGCAGTAAAAAAGGCAAATGCAATGTTAGGGATGATAAAAAGAAATATTAAACATAGGAGAAAGGAAGTGATAGTCAAACTGTATAAAGCATTAGTTAGACCTAGATTGGAGTACTGTGTACAGGTGTGGAGTCCTTATCAGAGAGGGGATATAGACATGCTGGAGAGAATACAAAAAAGAGCGACAAAGCTGATAGTGGGATTCCAGAATTAAAGTTATGAAGAAAGATTAAAAAGAACTGACCTTCAGTGTCTAGAAGAGAGAAGAATTCGTGGTGACTTAATACAGGTGTATAAGATGATCAGAGGAATGGATAAAGTGGACTATAACAAGTTTTTTAAAGTACAACCACCAACAAGGACAAGAGGGCACAGCTACAAGTTGACTAAGGAGAGGTCCAGATTAGATATTAGGAAGTATTTCTTTAGCCAGAGAGTAGTGAATGCTTGGAATGCATTGCCAAGTGAGGTGGTGGAGGCTGGGACGGTCAATGCATTTAAGAACAGATTGGATGCGTACAGCTTCTAGAGGAAGGTGTTGTAAATGGAACTGGTTGTATACAGACTCTGCAGAGTCTTCTAAACCAGTATAAAGATGTTAAGTTAAGTTAAGTTATAACTGACTGACTGCTCCTGTACTAACTACACATAACTGACTGCTCCTATACTAACTACACTTAACTGACTGAGTGCTCATGTACTAACTACACATAACTGACTGACTGCTCCTGTACTAACTACACGTAAGTGACTGCTCCTATACTAACTACACTTAACTGACTGACTGCTCATGTACTAACTACACATAACTGACTGACTGCTCCTGTACTAACTACACGTAAGTGACTGACTGCTCCTGTACTAACTACACATAACTGATTGTTCCTGTATTAACTACACTCAACAGACTGACTGCTTGGTTAACTACAAACCTCCAGCAATACATGCAATGTGAAGCAGCGTCAGCCCAGTGTCCGTTCTTTCATTACAGTTGGCATCATTCAGTAAATGGCTCAGGATAGTGAAGTCCTGTGTGCTGGATGGTTAAAGAGAACATATATTAAAATATATTTATGTTTTTATGCTATATTATGTTCTTAGGCGGTTCTTGTTCGACCTGTACTTCCACAGGGGGTAGACGCATCTGTGCAAGTCCCACCTCTGGTATGATTGGATGAAGGGTTTCCTGCTTAGCGGGCTAGGCTCGAACAGCTTAAGACTCCGCTGCATTGGGACAAGTACTTACAGAGGTTGGTTAACCGATGTGCAAATCCATTTTAATAGACTTAAACACTAGAGCAAAGTAAACCAGCAGCCTGTTAGGCATCTTCTATGCTGCTCTAAACAAACCACTTTACCATGGCCGGTGTTATGCCATATCACACAGTTACACCTCTTACGACATGCTCTCTGTGTGGCAGTGATGCTATTCTTGTCCTTGTCATACACAAGGACACCGGCAGACCACTCAGTATATTATGTTATGTTAAATAAACAGACATTACTGCATTCTTCTTCTTCAGTGTTTGTCCTGAAATGAACATTGTGGACATTGAATCATAGTTTACATTCATTCATTGGCTCTTTCCGTCTTGTCCAATGATAGTAATTGTGCTTTAAAGATATAGTAGAGAAGGTCCCAACCCACTGTGGGATCCCTGGAAACAAGAAAGCAGATGAGCTCGCAAAAGCCGGAAGTGACGGCACACAGACCCCCCATCAACAGAGCTATAAAGAAGCAAAGACACTCATTAAACGATCTACGAGGACAGAATGGAGAGACCAGCACAAAGAATACAAGCCAGAAAATGACAGCATAGACATACTTGGCAGAGATGGGCAGACAAAGATATTCAGACTCAGACCAGGACATTGTAGAATCAAGGTCCACCTCCACAGGATGAGTCTCAGAGACACTGCCACGTGCGATTATGGAGCACCTAAGCAAACACCAGAACATTCTGCAAGAATGCCCTACCTATGCAGACCAAAGAGAGGCAGTCTGGCTCCTGAGGAAGCGAGCATGCTCGAAAAGCTATGGGGGACTGGGGAAAACCTGAAATGCACATTCTCCTTCGTATATATCACCGGACTAGAAGCATAGCATCAGTTGATCGGTGAAGAAGAAGAAACGTGCTCCGAAAAAAGGGATGTAACTACAGTTCTTGACAATAACGAATGTGACTCGTAAGACCAATCTGAACTGACATGCGTCTTCCAATGGGTGCAAGGAAAGTCAGAACCATTTGCGACATCGCATGGTGTCTTCTCAAACATTGAGTCTAGCCTATCAGCAATGAGTTTGTCCTTTGTCTGTATTCTGTGCTTAATCATGCCCCTCTATGTAACATGAACTATGACTAGGAGATGCTTGCACAGAACTGCTCCCCCTGGAGCACTTCCATCGCACAAGGTGCTCAGATCTCATAGCTTAACTTCATCACAGAGGCTCAAAGAAAGCGCGCCGCCCAAAGGAACAGAACACATGACATTTCCACGACTGACTTCTCACATGTGTGCCATGGATGCTTCAGTGTCTTCCACGCCAGTTAGTCTTTGTAGTCATATGAGAAGACATCTCGCAGCACAAGTCTGGTGCTGTGACCATCTTCACTTGTGATGGTTAACTATTATTTTTTAACAAGGAGTACCGTCATCATGCAAGTCTTATTATCTGAGAAGATTTCCCAATAAATCAAAAATATTCCTAGATATATTCATTGTTCACTTAAGCAAGAATAAAGTATGTCATAGCTTAAATTTTCTTTAGGGATCAAGATGCTGAGCAGCGCATGAGCTGCAGTGGTCAGCGATTCATAGCTGCCAAGACCCTTCTACACCTCCATGCAGTGATCCTGGATAACAGGCTGCAACAGAGCAGACTGGCTAAGAAGAAGGGATCGAAAAGGGAATGCTAACCCAGTACTCAAAAAATGCTTGCTGAAGTCGGATGTGTTGGACTGAAAGGTGCAAATATCGCAGTCATGCTGTAAACTACGACACAACGCATTCCGTTCTCTGGACTACATTCTGCTATTTAAGCCCTTTCAGGGTTTGGTAGCGGGAGATTGAGAACGAACGAAGCCAAGCCAAATTTTCTTTATTTTTTATCTATTCTTATGTTTATTTTTCTTTTATTTCTGTTTATTTAGGTTTCACATGCATATGCAGGTGTTATTTAGTTAGTTATTTATGTTTTTGAGTGGCCAAAATGCATTATCAAACTAAATAAAGGGTAAACTTTTACTTTCACCCTTACTCTGGTCCCTAAACAGATGATAGTGTAATGTATTGCTGTAAAGGTAAAGTCAATGGCAACACATGCTGTAGGGGATGAAAATAAATTTTCATGGACTAAGCCGCAGCCTATGTGAAATGGGGTGGTCAGTTCCCTTCCTTGCTGTTTTTACCTTTCCCAAATCATATGTCAGGTACCCATTTACAGTTGGGTCAACTGGAAGAACGGTCATATCAGGCACGAACCAAGGTCTACATTTTTTTCTGTCTGTCTGTGAATTCGAACCTTGGCGCGCTGTAATCCAAGTCTATCAATCCAGCTCATTGTTGACTAGGCCACACGAATGTACTCCTTCACAAATTATCTAACAATTAACGACAGCTCAAAAAGTAACGAAATTACAAACTTTGCTGCTGCCAGCTGAACTTCTGACCAATCTGTCTCTCTCGGACGCAGTTCTTCAATGACTTTTGATCTGAACAAGGCATAGCTTTCACTTATCTTCTTCTTTAGTTCATCTGTAATAATACGTGTAATTGCACTTTAGAAAATACTGGTGCCCATGATCAAATCACATATACCCAAAATTCACAATGTCATACTGGTTAGTCTTTAGTACAACTGACAATACTATGCTTCAGGCCTTGGACCAAGGCATATATATATATTTACTACAAACTATAGACACTCTATCCCTTTTAGTTTTAGCTTTTATCTATATAAATATAACTTTAACCTGTACACCGTACTACTACTGCACCCCATCAACTCGCCGTAAGGCGTATTGTGTTTTTTATCACATTTTTTATCCTATTAGTATTACTAATAGTATTAGTATGCATAAATAGTGTTACGTTTACTGTACTAATGAACTAATGTAGCCAACACAACAATACAATGCTTGCATGACAATATTAAAATAGTGAGTACAAATCATCAAATCTGACATGATTAATTTATATGAATGAATCTGTCATAATCATTAATGATATGATATGATGAATTATTGAGTACAATTTATTTGTTTGTGATTTTGATTTGTCATTTCTCATTTGATATTTAATTTAGATGCATAAAACTACAAAAGTATCAGGAAGTGAAACCTTTACTGACCTGTACAAGATATTGTTGGTCGAGACTTGTAATTTCCCATTACAAGTCTCTAAAGCTACTGCTTGAATGTCGCCCTTAATGAAACTAAGAATCCCGACATCCTTATCTTAACAATAACAAGCCCAAGGCAAGCTCGTCAACTATAAAACTATTAAAACCGGTAGTTTTCTCGCTTTTGTTTTTTTTTCTACATTTTGACCTATTCAAGGAGAATCTATCTGTACTGAATTAAGCGAGATTCTTGTGCTTAACAGATAGTCTAGTAGTAGTATCTAGCTGTTTTTGTGGTTAATGAATTTGGGCCGTTATAAAATAAAAATAGTGAAAGCGGTTATTGAAAACACTTCTATATGAATAACTTCTCAAATTTCTTTCATTCCATTCTTTTTATTTCGTTAGTCTAAAGTAAACGAAGCATAGGAAGTTTGATTGATCGCCTTGTTTTGTGTAACTTTTTCAATCAATTGTTTCGTTACTTGCTTTGATTAGTATTCAGAGATGTAACAAGAATTGAGTTTGCTACACTTCTTGTCATCAAATATTTTCTAATTAAATAAATTATCAACTTTAAATAAATTTAATTAAGTTTGATATACGTTTTTACACGAAGAGTTATAAATATATAATTACATTTAGAATCATGGGGCGGTCACAATTTTGTATAAATAGTCAAGAATAATGATAACGCATGAAATGTAAACACTTGAATGAAGTAATCATTGTAATGCAAATCAGTCCGTAATATTCGTTCCAGGTTCAAAAGACACATTCCTTATTTATAATATATTTTTCCTTGATTGAGATGGATACAGCTGTGCTGAATTTTAATGTTGGTGTTTTGGGCCATGTTGACAGTGGAAAAACTAGTTTATCGAAGGCGTTGAGCACTGTCGCAAGCACGGCAAGTTTTGACAAAAATCCTCAAAGCAGAGAACGGGGAATAACACTAGATTTAGGCTTTTCGTCTTTCGCCGTTGAAATTACAAACTTAAAACGAGATGAGTTGAAAGGCTACAATACCATCCAGTATACACTTGTAGATTGTCCAGGTCATGCAAGTCTTATTCGTACTATTATTGGAGGTACGTTATTTGTAAAAATTTGTTGTCTTACTAATAAAATAATTATAATTTAAAATATTAAATAAAGTAATAAGTATTTAGTATGTATAGATAGTATAAATATTGTCCAAAGTAAAAGTTGGCTGCCAATCTAACTGAACTGGCTAAACTACTGAGCGTCATTAGGTCTTTTCATGTGGGCATGAAAGTTACAGTGCTGCAAGATGGTCAGAAATCTGAGGCCTTTGACATTCAACACATTGGTCTCATTAGTATTTAATTAGCACCGGAGTTAAACAAGGTTGTATAAAGTATCCTGGCCCCAACTCTATCCTGCATTTTCTTTGCCATCATGCTAAAACACACTTTCGGAACTGCTGCAGAAGGGGTCTTCCTGTATACTAGGTCAGATGGGAGATTATTCATTCTAACCAGTTCCTGCCACTCCACTTGGTTTTGTGCCAGGATATATTGTGGATTCCGTGACGAAGTGGTTAAGCCATCAGCATCATGATCAGGTGGTGTGGGTTCGACTCCGGACTTCACCCTCTTTTTCACGCGTGCTTGACGCGAAGTCCCCTGCATCTCGTAGTCGCCCCCTATAGTCGTCTTGTCCTTGACTTGCCACTAGGGTCGGGCGGAACGAGACGAGAGAGTGAGGATAAAAATTAGCGCAGTTAATCCTTACTAAAAATAGCGCTAGCAAATAAATTATGCCATCATCGTCTGCGATGGATGGCAGCCTTTGCATTTGCCTTTTTTTATTATGACACATACTCAAATTTTCCGTAGACGGGTTAATTTCAGTGGTATGATTGTGATGTATTGAGATGGCTGGTGCAGTTCTGATTTTTCTAAATGTTTTCTGCATTATTGGTGTGGTCTTCGGCCGTTTTGCATCTGGTGTAACCCTACTCTCTCTAGGCAACATAAAAGGGAACCTGAACATTTTGAATTTGTCTATAATCTCCCTGTCTACTCAAGCATGGTGTCACAGGTTCACTCTGATGGTTGTGCATGCTTTTACAAAAAACACATTGCTCCACAATATTATCTAAGAGGAATCATAACACTGCAATTGCAGACCTAAAGATGACAGAAAAGAACACATAATTGGGGACGGCGGGGGCTAGTGCTTATTAGAAAATGCAGGAGGAAGCAGACCCTTACATAAAAATACATGCTCAAGTCGGATGCACTGGGCCAACAGGTGCAAAATAAAAACCACAGTGCAACGCACACCGCCTTTGGAATTTGAGAAATAAGGCGAACGCAAAAAAAAAAAACACATGATTCAGGAGCGAATCAGATTAGCAGCCATCTTGGCGCTTGACCGGAAGCACCATTTCTTTTTACAGATTGGACAGACTGTGCTAAGGTCTGCTTCTTGCCCTCTTGCTGTGGGGTACCCAGAATAAAGATTGCCGGGGAATACTATTAGAAGGCCTCCTTACTGTGTGTCCAATATAGCACCAGCATCTCCTTCTATGTCGAGCTCTACTGCTGATTGTCCAGTTCTATTACACAGTTGTGCATTTGGGATCTCATTGTACCAGGGTACAGCAAATCCTAGATAGGTTGCCATGGCACATAACGTTACTTGATCAGTATTTTATTTACTCGCACAATTTCCCTCATCGTATATATCCAGCACTTTACCTGGCTCATAAATCTTAGTCTTAGTATACCGACACTAAAATCACGTTTTTACACCGTCTGTTTCATCATTATTTTTTTTAGGTTAGAGTTACATAACACATTTTATCATAATTTTCTCATTTTAAACATTACATTAATTTATCTCATTTACAGATGTGCAGAATTTAATGGGCTATCAAACAGAACTACTTTGTGTCTTTATATTTAAAAAAATAGATAAATAGTAATTTATGTTTATTGTAATATATTTTTTATTTAAAAATTGTTTTTGTTTTTAATGTTATCTTCCCATAGAATATCAATTTTGTGCATGTCTGAAGCTCCCAACATTAGCCATCACTGATAGAATATCCATTCATACACAACATATACAAGTTGTATCATTTTCTGGCAGTAAATAAAGATTTAGTGTGCATTTGTATTTTTGAAATGACATTGTGAAAGAAAAGTCAGCAAGGAAAACTATATAAGTTGAGGTTAAGTCACCATAATATATTGTAACATAATTTTCTCGCTTTAACATTTTGTTAATGCATTTCATGTTCAAAATTGAATAGGCTATCAAATAGAACCAATTTGTCTTCACTTATGTGAAAAATAGATAAATAGTGGTCCACAAATACATTTAAAACTAAATATTTTTTTAAATGTTTGAACTGACCAAATGGGAAACCGAACATACTGGTTACACCAAAAACGATGCCTATTACCAGTTGAACCGAAGAGAGCAGGTCGTTGTCTTCAGACTTCGCACTGGCCACAATAGACTGAGGTACCACCTATTCAACAAATTGAAGATAGGTGGTACCGACGAATGCCCGTGCGGTACCGGTAAAATGACCGCTGAACATCTGCTGCAGAACTGCCCGACATACAATGATCAGAGAGAGCAGATGTGGCCATCACCAGTGGAACTGCAAGACAAGCTCTATGGCAGTGGCGACAGCCTCAGGATGACCGCTGCTTTTTTCGAAAAAATAATGGTTACTGTCTGACTGCGTACGAAGAAGAAGAAGAAGAACTGACCATAAAATATCATAATATATTTGTACAGGTCTGAAGCTCCTAACACTAATCCTGACGTACAATATCAATCTCTACACAAAATATATGTTTTATCATTTTAGGTAAGCTGTAGTGCTTGTTCTGATGATAATCTCAGCTTACGATCAATGGAAGCCATTTTCATCAAACAAATTTTGCTGGAGCAAACCAATTGATCAGCTAATTTCTTAAATTCGAACCTCTTTATCTAAGAAAAAAATAGCAAATGGCTCTTAAATTGTAAAGTTCATCAAAAGGAAGTGACATTAAAAATGTTGAATTGGTCTAAGCTTCAAAATTTGTTTTCTAAACTTTCCTAATAGAGATCTAACATGACTAGCCACTTTAAGTGGCTTATATAAAAATGAGTCCAAAAATACGCCACCTGAAGTGGCTCAGGTAGTCTAAGAGTTAAACAAATATGTTACCCCTGAATTATACTTCTTCTTCTTCGTACGCTGTCAGACGCCAACTTGAATTTGTTCCAATTATAATGGGCAATGTTTTATACTTTCAGGAGCTCAGATTATTGACCTGATGATGCTAGTGATAGATATCACCAAGGGTATGCAGACTCAAACAGCGGAATGTCTGGTTATTGGAGAAATCACTTGCAGTAATATGATTGTGGTATTAAACAAACTAGACATGATACCTCAAGACAAGCAGCCTTCATCAGTGGACAAGGTAGCTCAGCAGAATATCTATTCTATGGCATTCTCACTCTGTGGGCTCAACCATGAGCATGTCTGGTTATAATTTTTTTTTTCTTTCTGAAAGTGTGTCCAATTCATCTGAACATTCTCTCCCCAATCTCAACTTCATATAATGTTCTTTCATTTTGCACCAGGCTCTGGCATTAACCCAGCTAAATATAGTTAGTATCGGAAGCAGAGGTGACTGTGTGATGCTGACTACATCACCCCCAGTGTGATCAAAGAAAGAAAAGGCCTAATACCATATTCACAATATGTTAAACAGTGTGTGTAAAGAGGACCTCATTGTTTTGTTTTTTTATTTTCTTCGTTGTTTTTTTTTCACTATTGCTTTGTCTTGTTCTTCCCCTTTTTTGGGACTTGGGGTTGTTGTTTGCGAATGCCCATAATGAGTAGGTTACTCTTTTATGCGCCCTGAAAAGAATGTTAAGTGGCGGGTTGTAGTAGCTTTTCTCACATCCCGAGCGTGCTGATGAAGGTGGACTGTGGTCGTCCAGGCGGTTGTGCTATATTTGGCTTTATTTGCAGTTCACTCATTATTACGGGAATCCCTCACCTCGTTAGCTAGGCTGCCATGAAAACAGCTCGTTTCCAGGGAGGGCTACTAGGAAGCCTAGAGATGAGGGTCTTGGCGAGTATGTTTTGCCTGACCCTGACTAACATGTCTGATCAGTATATTTTGCCAGACCAGACTTTAGTCTTCCTCCCCAGGACCTGGGGTAAAAACAACAGAAGAACTGCACCATACTTTGCATGTTAAATTTATTTAACAATTTTTACATAAGTTTGCTAGTAAATCTGTAAAAACTGACTGTCGTGCGACTTTATCTCCATTGCTTGAGTAGTCGAGGGGATTTTAAGCAGAGGACTATAGGCCTCTTTGCCACTGTTCTCACCACATCGTCTGCTGGCTATGTTTATTTATTTTATCCCCAACAGAAAAGACGAAAGATGGCCTGGTGCGGGCACGTCGCGAGGTCCAACGGAATTTCCAACTCGATACTCTTTGGATCCGTACCACGTCAGAGAGGGCGAGGACGTCAAAGGAAGAGATGGGTGGACAACATCACTGAGCGGTCAGGCCTTCGTCCCGGTGAGATACGTCAGGCGGCGACAGACAGAGAGAGCTGGTGTGGAATTTTCATGTCTTCATGTATGCCCCAATGACCTGATGGGTTACGGGATGAACTGAACTGAACTGAACCTTACCTATTGGGGATTTGATCCACTGTCCTCCTTTTCATCAGGCAGGCATCGAAACCATTCAGTCATGCGCTCCTCGCTAGCTAATCAAGTAAAACAAAACATTACAGAACTCAGCCCAGGGAAAGTACATACATACTTTGGTGCATGTTTCTTTTAAGAAGGCCAGCTTCAGTGGTGACCCTGAGCTCATGTTCTTGTTCGTCTATCATGACTGATGAGGACCTTTTGCTTTTTTCACTAAGCCAGTCCTTCCAGCCGAATATTCTGTAATTTCGGGTGCTGAAATGGCTGACGTGTCAGATTTGAGATCTGCATACTCGCAGTCAGTGAAAGCATGGAAAGTTCGCTTCGTGAGACGGTGAACATGATTGTCAGCAAATCCATGTATCTCATCCGCTTTATTACTCAGCCAGGAGTCCCGCAACCGACACAGCTTTTTGACTGTAGTTTAGCTTGCCAGGAGACTTACGCTCGCCCGTCATCACAGGACTCGACTGTGTTCGTACTGGATAAATGAAAAGAGAATGACTTGCCATAAATGAGCATAGAAGATCTATCTTTGTTACTTCCATTGGCAAAGATATTTTGCATAGAATATCCACCATTTTCAGAAGTGTTGTTTTTTGTTTTGGCTTTTTTCTTATTTTTAATTTTGTTATTGCATAGCTAAGCTTAATAGATACTGTTGCAATGATGTTTGGTTATGGTTAGCAAGTTAGTTTTCTTTCCACTTGTGCCGTTGAGCGTCATGGGGAGCTTAAGTCGTCTATCCTGTGCCAAGTGCGTTGAGTCAGTCAGTGTGAGCCTGTGCCACTACACAATCACTCTAATGTCATTTATCCACCTGCATCACATCTGTCCTCTTGCCCTATAGCCAGATCTGCCAGCATTGTAAGTTGAAGTTGATGAGGGTGCATTCTCATGAGAGGACCAAACCAACTTATTTTCTGCCTGGAAATGTATTTGGCACAAGACGTAGTATCGACCATACTTCGAATGTCGTCGTTCCGCATTCTGTCTCTCCTGGTAACACCAATGATCTTCCTCAAACACTTCATTTCACACATCGAAATTCTGCTCTCACACGCCCTGGAAAGAGGCCATATTTGGCACGGGTAGCACAGAGTCAGCATAAATATACTGTTTATCAGCTGTTGCCTTATTGCCAAACTAATGCTTGGCTGCCTAAGCAGTGGTGACAGCTGATAAGTTCCAGCAGATGCTTTCTGACACCTAGTCTCAATTTCCCTGTTGATCCTGCCGTCTACCGAAAAAATACTGCCCAAATATATTAACCATGTGCCTGTTGAAGATCAAAATCATATACAGTTATATGGTTATTCCTTTGAAATGTTTGTAATAATGATATTTGGACATTATTCTATGTCTCTTGTCTCATTTTTCTCATAATTTTAAGAGGTCGTAGTGACATCGCATCTCACTACTGCTTCATTGTTCAGTGTGTCTTGCACATGTTTCGAACCAGGCGGGGTCCAACCCTCTCCAGGTTAAATGTGTGAGTTGGCTTGTGTGAATATTTCATAACCACATCAAAATCGGCATTGTCAGCAAGCAGGGGGAAGGACACCATTTTCATCAAGTTCAGTCATGTGCACTGGACTGTGGAAATAGAACACAGGGTAACTGAAACAGCTGATGGCTTTGCCAGGCTAATCGGAGAGAAAAACATAACAAAACAAATTAACTAATTAATTCAAATGGAAAAACCACATCACATTAATGTGGACACAGATGTAAGTCATCGACTACTGTGAATTTCAGTCAAACCACCATAACTTGTTGGCTTCCAAGATAGACTCAAACATGAAAGCAAAATAGATCCGCAGTCAGTGAGACACCATCTTTGCTGCTCCTTATTTTATGTACACATTGCATGCTGTAATATTGTTTTGTTTTTGCAGTGCATGTACTGAAATAATGGTTCTCTGTTGTGCTTCTTGCAGATGAAAAAAAGGATGTGGAAGACTTTAGAGAATACCAAATTTGCAAATTGTCCGATTGTGGCTGTAGCAGCAAAACCTGGTGGACCTGAAGTAAGTTATGGTTTTAGTTTGTGGGCATCACAGGAAAGAAGGGTTTAGCGTGATCATCGTCGGTCCAGTAACCTGAACAGTCATCGGGGCACCAATACTGCAGATTGTTGAACCAGTTCCCACCACTTCACTTGGTTTTGTGCCGAGATATTTATTCTAGCTATTCTGCTCTTTGTAAGTTCCACACCTCACAGCCATGTACCATGGCTGGAATAACCATAGTGTGAGCTCTTGTTTATCATTTCTCATTTGCTGAAATCTTGATTTGATATAATTAAAGGTGAGCCATCCTGCTGCCCTCATTCATGAAATCCTTACAGGAAAGATAAAGATGGTCCCATACCAGATAAAGTTCTAGAGATTTCTTTGTTCGTCTAGGCCCCAACTTTTTATAAGATGGAGTGAGCATTTCCCGGCATGGCTATTTTTGACTAAATCAGGTATCCATTTACAGCTGGGTGGACTAAAGCATGTTGCTACCAGTGAGCTAAACTGGTATCTTTGCAGGGAGAAATAACAGCTCTAACCACTCAGACACAATCTTACAGAAAGCATGTACGTGGGTGATTGTAGTTGTGGTTTCTGTAGCAATTTGGTTTACATGATGAGTTTGCTAGCCCTATGTAAAACCATCTTTAGTCACTTTTCAAGGCATGTTTTAAAGATTATAAGGTTATATTTCTTTTCTCTTTTTGGAAGAAGCTAAAGGTAGTCCTATAGCAGACACTGCTGTTAGGGATCAAGTGTTAAAGATTTCATTATACAAGGCCACAGCTTGTTTATAAGGTGGGCTGACTAGTTCCTTTCTTTGCTGCCTTTATAAAAATGCTCAGATAAAAGATGTTTGCAAGGCATCAATGATAGACATTTCCACCGACGACAATAATTGGGAAAACTCAACGACAGTGCGAATCACATGGAAGACATCAATCCTAAATGGCCTAACAACATTTGAAGCTACTCGGAGAGAGAAACTTGAAAATAATCGTTAAAGGCCGAAAGGAGAAAAGACCTAACTAATGGAAAAAAGACATACCTGTATAGACGAAAAAAGCCATTTATTTATCAATTTATTGATGAACGGCTGGAGTTTCCTCTGTATTGCCTTTGTTCTCCTTCAATTTTCTACTCCTTACAGGATTACTGGCTTGACAGAATAGAGAGCATAGTCTGAAACTCTCATGAACTTGTTCATGTCATGGCAATCTCTTTGGTCGTATTCAGCACCCCTGAGTTCATTATAGGGTTTGACTAGTCAACATCTGCCTTGTCCGTGTTCCACAAGTGTTGTTTGTACTGCACTAAAGTGTCTTACATTGTGACCAAGCCAAGATAATCTTCAACTTAGGATTATTGTTAGAAGTTGTCTTGTTTTATCAACTGCCCCTAGCACCATTGTATTTGACTTCGTCAAGTTAAAGGAACAATTATTGTCCGTAGCCTTCACTATTTGCTAAGAGAGACTGATTGGTTTGCAAGGATATTAATCCTGTATAATATAATAACTATTACATTCCATTCTCATGCTGGTGTGTTTTCTTTCATGTTAGGCTCCTGAAGCTGAATCGATTGGTATAAATGACCTCATCTCTGCCCTTCAGAACAGCACGTACCTTCCTTCAAGGTCTGAGGATGGACCCTTTATCTTCTCTGTTGATCACTGTTTCTCCATTCGAGGGCAGGGAACTGTCATGACGGGAACAGTGTTGAGTGGCAAAGTGTCTGTCAATGATGTAAGTAATATATTTATGTAAGTAAAGATCCTGTCACGCCATGCAGCGTATGGTGTTAGGCCCATATTATTTTGTAACCCACAGCACATAGCGGGTGATGTGGTCAGCATCACGCCGGCTGCATTTACTTACCAGATTTTTTCTGATACCTAATTTCTGTGGCTGGGTTGACAACGGGAGATGGTTTGCGATATGAAAAAAATCCTGCACCAACTGGGGACTGAACCCCAATCACTTCACTGAAAAGCCAGTGCACTGACCACTGCTTTATCATGACTCCACAAACTGTTCATGAGGGTGCTTCAAATGAAAACCTTATTTTTGTTGTTGTTCAATATTATTTTTTGTAACCTTTACCACACCACACAAAAAAATGATGCAATTTCCCTGTAACCTGATTTTTAAAAAAAAATATGTTTTAATATGTATATGATTTTGTGTGTACAAACATAAATTTATGAAGAACTTGTTGATATTATTGTTTTTATTGTGTTTGTGTGTTTGTTTCTGAGTTACAAGAAGATGAAGTTGAAAATGCCCACAAATACATCACAAACACTTAGAAATTCAGGTCCGCCTGGCAATTCCAGAAAAAAGTTTAATTTGTCACAGAGCAGTGCTGCTGTTCTTCTATAAGATATATCTGTTAGTTTCTACTTCAAATATATTTATTACTTCTAAATAAACAAATTAAGAAGATCTACCTCAGAAAAATCTGTTACTTACAACACCCTAAAAAATGGAATAACGTTCAAATCCGATTGAAAAGGAAGAAGAAATTGTTTCCAAATTCTCTACTATCAAATCAACAACAAGCCATTGCTTCACAAGAAACAAGCGGATGGAAGTTTTATAGTGTTCAGTATTAAAATGCCTGTAAGTTCAGCTGTTTCTATGGCATTAACCCGGAAAAAAACCGAAGGCTATGAGTTGGGTACCGGCAACGCCAACAGTCACAACGGAATATTTTTTAGCAAGCGTTGGGCGAAAGGGGTGCTGAACGTTAAAACTATAATTTTATGAAAACTATAATTTTTCTACATAGTCTCCATTGCATTCCATACAAGTCCCTCGATGTCTACGAAGGACATTGATTCCTCTATGAAAAAAGTCTTTAGGGCGTGCGAGTAACCAATTGTGCACCATGTAATTTTTTGTTTCTATTATGGAGTCAGCTGCCGTGGCACCCACCTTGCAGACACTTTGTGAAACTGGTGCACATCATGAATGATGTGGTGTGCTGAACCTTGACTGATGCTCAGAAGTGCGGCTGTTTTATTCAGTCACTAAATCTTTACTCATGATACATTCAACTAATATAATCTACTCTGGTGTCACTATGTGATATGCCTGAACCAGTCAACAACAGTTCATGACGATACACATTCTGTTACAGAGCTTCCTACTCTACTTGTGTACATGCTGGAGTGACAGGCATGCATTGCCGTACTGAAACTACATTCGATGCTCAGATAACATCTTTCCAAAATCATAGTACAGTTTATTCAAACACTTTTGACTTTATTGTCCGGGAAGGAAGACTAACGTCTGGTCATGCAAAACATACTTGCCAAGACCCTCACTTTGGTTAACAAGATGGGGGATCAACATGATCTCTGTAGTAGTGAGCGACGCGCAGATGAAGCCAAGCACAGTACAACTGCCTTGAGGACCCCGATCCACCTTCATCAGCACGCTCAGGATGTGAGGAAAGCTACGAAAACTCAACACCTAACGTCCTTTTTAGGGCGCACAAAAGAGTAATCCTAATCACTGTGGTCATTAAACAATGACTTTGTTTTCCTTTTTTGACAATCTCATTACACAATATTTTTTAAATCATCTTTTCATAGACTGTGGAAATCCCATCTCTTGGCTTGAGTAAAAAGGTGAAATCAATACAGATGTTCCGGACACCCTTTGAGAAAATAAAACAGGTTAGTCTTGTGAGGTTGTTTTCTTTTCAATTTGAGCTTCTTCTAATGCCCAAAACAACGGGTATTCACTCTTATGTTCCTGTAAAATTAATTGCAAATAAAAGTTTGGTTTGTTTTGACGTGTCTTTTCCACTTGTGCCGTTGGGAGCCATGGTTTTCTGTTCATGTCGTCACTGAAGTAGTCATCATCCCATGACGATTTAGAATAGCTGCAACAATTTCTATTAATCTAGTTTTTGGTCTGTCACGGTTGCGAAAACCCGATCGGTGTGTGTTATAGGCACACAGGGGTAGTTGGTCAGGTTGCATTCTCATTAAGTGGCCGTACCACTTGATTCTTTCCTCATCAATATATTCAGTGCACTGTCTTGCTTCAAGGATGTTTCGCACATCTTTATTGCGCAGTCTTTCTCTCCTAGTTACATTGATTGTTTTCCGGAGGCATCTCATCTCACATGTCGTGATCTTTCTCTCTAGAGATTATGTTAATGCCCGCATTCCCACTGGTAACAGAGAGTTGGCATGAATTAACTGTTGATCAGCATTCTTTTTGTTGACATGTTTATGCTAAGGTGTTTCAATAATGGTGACACCTGTTATGTAATTGCATTTGCTTTTTAGCACCTGACCTCAATCTCTCTATCTTCTTCTTCTTCTTCGTTCGTTCTCAATCTCCAGCTACCAAACCCTGAAAGGGCTTAAGTAGCAGAATGTAGTCCAGAGAACGGAATGCGTTGTGTTGTAGTTTACAGCTTGGCTGCGATATTTGCACCTTTCGGTCCAACATATCCGACTTTAGCGAGCATTTTTTTAGTACCGGGTTAGCATTCCCTCTTCGATCTCTTCTCTTTAGCCAGTCTGCCCTGATGCAGCCTGTTATCCAGGATCACCGCGTGGAGGTGTAGAAGGGTCTTGGCAGCTATGGTTTGCTGGCCCTGACGCTAATAATCAGCTATGGGTCGCTGACCACTGCAGCTCATGTGCTGCTCAGCATATTGATCCCCAATCTCTCTATCTAAACCTCCATCCTGTATGAAAACACTGCCCATGTACTTTAATTTCTGCACTTGTTTGATCTTGCTCCCGTTTACCACAATGTTCATGTTTTCAGGCGATCTGCCTATCTGGTGAGTTTCTATTTCGGGGGTGTTCTTTTAAATACTATGTTTTTCACACATAGAATTGAGCGCAGTCAGATCGTGTTCACTTTCGTAAAGTAGACATTGTTCATCTGCAAAAAGGAACTCGTTTAACTGATCAGCCTCTGTCCTTTCTTCCTTAACATTTTTAATAGATGCTTTTTTTTTGGTCTCCAGAGTTATTCTGTACAAGTATATGTGTTGAAGAGTAGCGTACCTTCAAATAGGACAACTCATAATGATTTTGACAGTCTGCAAAATGTGCACTCGGGGGGGGGGGGGGGGGGGGGGTGATCTATTATTGCAACGTGGGCTATGAACAAACAGTTGGAAAATAAAATAGAGGCCCTCATTGAGTATGATAAAAGCACGCAAGCTCACGGGGTATGGACTTGTTTCAAGATCGTCTGGATTAACCAAGACAATTTTGTAAGGTACTGTGCCTGGGAACCGTAAGAGAGGGAAGCAGAAAAAGAGATGAGAAGACAACATCAGAGAGTGGACGGAAATGTCCATAGCTAGAACAAATATCCTGGTACAAAACCCAGTAGAGTAGCGGGAACTGATCCAACAATCTGCAGTATTGGTCCTCCAATGACCTTTCAGGTTATGGGACTTTTTTTTTTTTTGCGTTCGCCTTATTTCTCTATTCCCCAAGGCGGTTTGCATTACACTGTGGTTTTTATTTTGCGCCTGTCGGCCCAGTGCATCCGACTTCAGCATGCATTTTATGTAAGGGTCTGCTTCCTCCTGCATTTTCTAAGGGTTTGCTTCCCCGTGGTAACGGCCGGTGCTGTGATGGGGATCGAACCCAGCACCTTCTGGTTGTGAGCCGTGTCACTTAACCACTAGCCCACACCGTCCTCAGGTTATGGGACTGATGATGATTGCAAAAAGATGACTGGATGATGTCAAGTAAATCTAATCTTGAAAAGTTAAGTCACTTTATGATGATGATTGCCAAAATATGTCGCTGTATGATGTAAAGTAAATCTAATCTTGAAAGGTTATCTCACTTTATGATGTAAAGTAAATCTAATCTTGAACGGTTAAGTCACTTTATGGTGATGATTGCAAAAATATGATGCTGGATGTCAAGTAAATCTAATCTTGAAAGGTTAAGTCACTTTATGATGATGATTACCAAAATATGTCGCTGTATGATGTAAAGTAAATCTAATCTTGAAAGGTTAAGCTACTTTATGATGTCAAGTAAATCTAATCTTGAAAGGTTGTCACTTTATGATGTAAAGTAAATCTAATCTCAAAAGGTTAAGTTACTTTATGATGTAAAGTAAATCTAATCTTGAAAGGTTCAGTCACTTTATGATGATGATTGCAAAAATATGTCGATGGATGATGTCAAGTAAATCTAATCTTGAAAGGTTAAGTCACTTTATGATGATGATTACCAAAATATGTCGCTGTATGATGTAAAGTAAATCTAATCTTGAAAGGTTAAGCTACTTTATGATGTCAAGTAAATCTAATCTTGAAAGGTTGTCACTTTATGATGTAAAGTAAATCTAATCTCAAAAGGTTAAGTTACTTTATGATGTAAAGTAAATCTAATCTTGAAAGGTTCAGTCACTTTATGATGATGATTGCAAAAATATGTCGATGGATGATGTCAAGTAAATCTAATCTTGAAAGGTTAAGTCACTTTATCAGTTCAGTTCATCCCGTAACCCATCAGGTCGTTGGGGCATACACGAAGACACTCCCAAAATCCCACGCCATCCCTCTCTTTCTGTCGCCGTCTGACGTATCTCACTGGGACAAAGGCCTGGCCACTCAGTGATGTTGTCCACCCATCTCTTCCTTGGACGTCCTTGCCCTCTCTGTCCCGGTACGGAACCAAAGAGTATCGAGTTGGTAATTCCGTTGGCCCTCACGACGTGCCCGCACCAGGCCATCTTTCATCTTTCGATAGCTATGAACAGATCTTCAAAAGGACCAATAGCGTCTTCAACTCTCTGACGTATTACTACGTTCGTGACACGATCTTTATATGATGTAAAGTAAATCTAATCTTGAAAGGTTAAGTCACTTTATGATGATTCTTTCTTCTGTTCCAACAGGGTGATCGAGCTGGTGTTTGTGTCACACAGTTTGATCCAACACAGTTAGAACGTGGACTTGTGTGCTCCAAAGAAGCCCTTGTGACTGCTGAAGCCGTCATAATTTCTGTGGACAAAGTCATATATTACAAAGGGCCTGTCTGTACTAAGTCAAAATTTCACATCACTCTTGGCCATGAAACTGTCATGGGAAGGGTCTCAATATTTGGGTTGTCTCAAGAAAATGAAACGCTCAGAAACACCCCGGCTGTTTTGCAAGGTTTAAATTCATTAAATTTAGCCAGTAGTACTTTTGATTTTACCAAAGAGTATTCATTCCAAGACGAGCTCTTCAGCGCTGGCTTGAAATCTGCAACGGGGGATTCGGCTGCAAAGGAAAATTTAGGAAGGCAATTTGCACTGATAGAGCTTGAGCACCCTGTTACATGTACCCCATATTCTCTTGTGATTGGTTCGCGCCTGGATGCAGACGTCCATACAAGTGCTTGCCGAATAGCTTTCTTTGGCAAGATTTTAGAGGCTATGTCTGATGTCAAGTACAAGGAAACTGTTCTGCCGAAGCTGAAGGTTTTTAAGGCGAGTAAAATATTTGCTTTTTGTTTCTAACTTTACTGTCGCTAATTTCCAAAACAAAAACCATTTGTGATCTTTATTTATTTGTTACAGGGGTGGTCCAACTTCTCCAGCGTCAAAAGGGGTTATATGAGCCAATAATGTAACAACTATTTTATTTCTCCCCCATTTGCCTTGATTCCTAAGGCATGATGCAGTGCACTGTCTTTTTGCGCCCTATGGTCCAGTGCATCTGAATTGAGCATGCATTTTGTTTAATAATAATGTTTGCGTAAGCATCAAAGGTCCGTTGCGTCGATCGACCACTACTATGCTGTGCTTTGTTCATGCGTAGCGTATCAACCGAAATCCCTACAGACTCCCCAGGTGGAGCAGAGTACTCCGCTGCTTTGGGATGAGGGTCACGAGGAGTGTATTAAACCAATGTTTATTCCAGGCTTTCCGTTTCAAACTTCCTGTTTTTCCGTGTCCCACCCCCTAAGCTTCTGATTGTGTCCACCTTTTGGTCAGCGTGACCTTTGCTGTGCTGAGAATACTAGGTTGGGAGAGGTATCGTGTAACCTCCGGTGGAGGGAGGGGCGGGCAGGAGGAAGTCAACTTCAGTCCGAGCAGGAAGGTCCTTGAGTATTGGCAACATGAACTGAATTCTGGTGTGCAGTTAAGTAGAATGTTGAACTCTATCATGGACTGGTCTACCACGGCTTGAACCAGGCATGAAATTCAGCGAAATGCAGCATAAGAAACAGGAAAGCCAATCAAAAGCACATCAATTCCACAGAATAAAGTTTGCATTTTGTTTCATGTGTTTAATTCCCATAGGGGCACAACCTTCCTAGTTCAAGAATCTGAACGCATGCAGGCTTGGCTTATGAGATGTGCCTCTAAGCACTACACTACCTCTCTCTCCTCTACATTCCTTCTCTCCCTCCCTGGGCCATATGCACCAAAAATATATTGTCTATTTGAGCCAATAATGTAGCGTCCATAGTTCAGGGGGTGGGTCTATCGTCATTGGTTGGTTCTTTACCTTTTACTGAACCATTGGCGAAAAAATTCACTCATGACATTGTCTCTGTATATTTAATAGTGTATTCTTTGAGCTAACACCGGTTTTGCTATAGAAAACGAGACCATTTCCACCCACCCCGATAACAATAATAATGTTGATAATAATTGTTTAATGATTTTTGTTTTGTTTCATATGGATTTGGAAGGTTATCTTAATATTGATTGGGATGAAGTTAAGTTGTTGCAACAGATTTTTCTGAGGTAAGTCTGTTTAGTTTGTTTATGAAGATGTTATAAATACGTTTGTAGTGGAAACTAATAGATATCGATATGGTTAGGAACACTACCAGTGCTTTATGACAATACTCACAACGATTACACTGCCGGCTCCCTACATATGTGCCCTGCTGAATGTGGCAGGATGTGCCGTTTCAGGATTGGTTAGAGAACACATATTTTGCAACAATGGTCTGATGCTGTCGACATCTTCGCTTGAGATAGGTAACTATTATTTTCAAATAATTCCTTCTTTCACCTTTTTGCTCCATTTGAAGCATAGTGCCACTACTACAGTTAGCCCCCTTATTTTTTTATATTTTTTTTTGCGTTTGCCTATTTCTCAATTTCCCCAAGGCGGTGTTCGTTGCACTACAGTTTTTATTATGCGCCTGTCGGCCCAGTGCATCTGACTTTGGCATGCATTTTATGTAAGGATCTGCTTCCTCCTGCATTTTCTAAGGGTTTGCCTTCCCCGGGGTAACGGCTGGTGCTGTGACAAGGAATGAACCCAGCACCTTCGAGTTGTGAGCCATTTCACTTAACCACTAGCCCACGCCGTCCCCGGTCCCCTTATGGAAACTCATATTCAAGCATCTGCAGTGGGGGCTTCAAATGCAGTGGCTTTTTATGATAAAGTTGCTAGTCGCATGCACAACCTTGATTAGTTTGACGACATACTTGGACAGTTGCAGCAGTTCTTTTCTGTCCACCTCGGGTACAGTTTGGGTGAATGTGAGCTCAAGATCATTTTATTTCTCCTGTTGAAACAAAGAAATGATTGCAAGTGAAACTTATCTTTATCTCAACAGATAAAAACAAAAGATGGACAGATTGAGAGGGCCACTGACAAGTACACAGTTATTGCAAAGAACCTGTTCAAGAAAGAAACAAACATAGCTGCATTTTCCAATCTTAAGGTTGTTCTTTCTTCTGGAGAGAAGGGAACCATAGAAGGTGGATTTGGTCAAAGTGGGAAAGTCAAAATTAGAATTCCAGGTAGTCACATATAACTTAACTTAACGTCTTTATATTGGTTTAGAAGACTGCAGAGTCTGTATACAACTAATTTCATTTACATGTTTTTTTCTCTGAAAAATATACGCATCAAATATATTCTTAAATGCGTTGATTGTCCCTGTATTTCTGGAATCCCACTGTCAGCTTTGTTGCTCTTTGTTATATTCTTTCCAGCATGTTTATATCTCCTCTATGATAAGGAGTCCACACCTGTACACAGTACTCTAATCTATCCTTCTTTACAGTTTGATAATCACTTCTTTGCTCCTATGTTTATTATTTCTTTTTATCATACCTAACATTGTATTTTCCTTTTTCACTGCTACCTGGACTTGCTCACTCACTTTATCTGTATTATCTATTATAACCCTTAGGTCCCTTTCCTTTTCTATCATTCTAATATTGTTTTCGCCTATTCTGTAATTATGTTCCATATTGGATCTACCCATATGGATAACTACATTTATCTACATTAAACTCCATTTGCCAGCTCACAGACCATTCTCAAATTTTATTTAAATCCGACTTCAATCTATCCACTTCTGCTTTAGATGAGAAACTATTGCATAGTTTTGTGTCATCCACAAATTTTACAATCATGGATCCCATATCAATGTCCAATATGTTTAGATTCAGTATCAAAATGTTGCTTTATCTTTAGTCTGTTTAAAAAAGCATGATAAAATCACTAAGGAAGTCAAAGATGCAGCAATGCATGAGCAAACAGTGATTCATCGCTACCCTAGAGTAGAATCACGTCAAGAAATGGCGCAACAAACAACAGACACCATAGATCGGATCAAGATGTTGAGCAGCACATGAGCTGCAGCGGTCAGCAACCAATATCTGATTGCTAACGTCAGGGCCAGTGAACCAGAGCTGCCAAGACCCTTCTACGCCTCCATGTGGTGATCCTGGATAACAGGCTGCAACAGAGCACACTGACTAAGGAGAATGAATCAAAGGGGGAATGCTAACCCGGTACTAAAAAAATGCTTGTTGAAGTCAGATGTGTTGGACCGAAAGGTGCAAATATTGCAGTCAAGCTGTAAACTACTACACAACGTATTCCGTTCTCTGGACTACATTCTGCTACTTAGGCTCGTGTCAGGGTTTGGTAGCGGGAGATTGAGAACGAACCAAGCCATGCCAGGCCCCATAGATAAAGAGATAAAGCTACAGGAAGAGACTGAGCCAGGAGCACATCTACCATATCCAATATAGAGAACCTGAAATAGACTTCGGTCTGGGGGTCACCCTATGCAGAAAAAAAACATGATCAAATTGGGCAGCGTTATCTAGGACCAGGAACAGATCATGACATTCCTAAATCTACTACACACGTTTTATTTTGTGTTTGCCTTATTTTTCAATTCTCCAAGCCGGTGTCTGTATAACTATGTTTTAATTTTTGTGCCTGTTGACAGCATTCTTTCTTTCTTGTTAACGCCGATGACCTTCCTCAAACACTTTGTTCCATGTACCAAAATTCTGCTCTCATGCGTATTTATTTTGGGTTTTTTTTTTTTTGCGTTTACCTTATTTCTCTGATCCCCAAGGCAGTATGCGTTGCACTGTGGTTTTTATTTTGCGCCTGCTGGCCCAATGCATCCGACTTCGGCATTCATTTTATGAAATGGTCTGCTTCCTTCTGCATTTTTTAAGGGCTTGCTTCCATGGTGCTGTGATAGGTAGCGAACCCAGCACCTTTGAGTTGTGAGCCGTGTCGCTTAACCACTAGCCCAGGCTGTCTCCATACACATGTATGATGGATGACCTGCTAGAGGGAAACAACAAGGGGTCGGTGTGGCAGAACACTAGACCTCTGCTGTATGACAGGGTGCTATGGATAAGGGAAGTAAGTTAGTACTGGCTCTGTTTCGGATAACATAGGGGACAGCATGCTAGAGTTTGCTGCAGACTTCTGTCTCTCAAAAAGCACACTGAGTGTGCCTTTCTCCGTTGTGATAGATATATTTGGCTTTCCCATTTCCTTCCTTGTTCATTTTGGGGTGAGGTGGGGTGTCATGTGGGGTTCACAGAGTGCATTCCCCGCTAGCCACAAGTGCTCTCATTACAGATCACACTTCTTTACTCTGTATTTAGGCCTTTTCCTGTGGCTTTGTTACGTTCTGCCGACTATGCCTTCATGATCTTCCCTATGCCACAACAGCTCCTACCTACTATCCAATCAGATTCAATGGCTCCGCCCAACATCTACACTCTTAGAGTCAGAGGGTAGTCAACTGTCAACAATTGCCATCACACTACGGAGTAGTGAAACAACTGAAGAAGACCTGTATCTGTATAAGAATGAGATAGGGCCACCAAGAGCAGACTTGCTCAGCAGCTATGGTATAACAACAACATATATCCAATATGCCATGCAAACTGGATTTTTACTTGCCGGTTACTTGTTGACTCCCCTCATTTCTTTGTTATTTAAAACTACAGTTTCTTTCCCTGTTCGGTCATGTTGTCCGACTGGACAAGGAGGTCCCAGCTCACCAGATTCTTCAAAAGACAGTCAACAGTGCTAACGGCCCCCACCCTGCTGGCTGGAAGCGCCGGAGAGGTTGCCCTCGAAACACGTGGCTCCAACAGGTAGCAGCCTCCCCATCTGCCTTAGAGGAGGCCTGGCAGCACACAGTTACAACTGGACATGGTAGTGTTCATCCGACGCAACGGGCCTCAGACGCCTAAGCGAACATTATTATTATTATTTCTTTACAAATTTGTGATATTTATTTATTTCAGAGGGCTTGACAAATGAAACGTTCCAACGATACACAGCGAAAAAGAAAGGAAAAGGCAAAGAGGATGATGTAGCCGATTCAGAAGAAGGGATCACATCTGATAGCAAAGAGCCTGTGAAAGTTTACCTACATTTCAAACGTTATGTTTACGATCCAAACAAGAAAATTATTCAGTCTGGGTTTTAAAAAATGTTATTAGTCCTTTCTAGTACTGAATAATTTTTATGATAAGTGTCTATCAGTCTGGAACAAGTGCTGCAACTCTGTGTGACAAATAGTGAATATCCACACAAAAAATTAATACTTAACAAATTGAGCTTAAGCTGCGATTATAAGAATCTTAAGACACATAATTTAACTATCTATGACATGAAGTATTCATTATTAAAACATATATTAGTAAAAGTACTTCCGAAGACGGATGTGTCAGACCGAAAGGTGCAAATATCGCAGTCAAGCTGTAAACTAGCAACGTGACACATTCCGTTCTCCGGACTACATCCTGCTACTTTTAAAGCCCTGTTCAGGGCTTGGTGGCGGGAGATCGAGAACAAACACAGAAGAAGAAGTAAAAGTAAAATTAAGATCCCATTTCACACCATGCGCGAATGGGAAATATCGCTTTACGCCCATATTATTTGGTGACCTACGGCGCATAGTGGGTGATGTGATCAGTATAACGCTGGCCGCCTCTACTTCCCAGATTTTTCTGGTACCCAATGTCTATGTCTGGGTCGGCAAAGTATATATTAGTATGAGGTTTTAAATGTCATTAATGCGAAAATGTAATTTTCGCCGTGCACCAGCCTCCCCCCAAGCCCCCTCCCTTAAAAAAATCACAATGGCATGAGTATTTCTGCTTTAAATCCCTCGATCCTTGCCGGTCCTTGGTTCCTGTATCTCAATCTGAATCAGATATGTGTTGAATGTCAGCGTGTAATCCACATACATGATCGTTTGTCTGATTCAAATAATAAATCATTTCTCAGGTCTTGAAGACTGGTTTCCCTTGCACGTAATCATTCAGCTTTAAAACCATGTTCTTAAATATTTACCTATCAGAAATAACAGCCTACGCGTGTGCAGATCATCGGCCATCTTGTAGGTCACGTGAAAATCTTAAATCCTGCGAACTTCTTCTCTTTCAGCATTCATCCTCAAAAGGATGTTGTGACGTATTTTACAACAAGGATGCGATATCTGCACCTTTCAGCCCTACACATCCGATTTTGGCTAGTTTCTTTTGGGTACCAGGTTTGCCTTCCCCCCACTCTGATCCTATACTCTTAGCCAGAATACACTACTGCACTACTGGAGGTGAAATAATGTCGCAGTCAGCTGTTGTTCACTGATCCTGATGCAAGCAGCAGCCAGTTATATGAGTTGCTGGCTACTGCCAGCTTATTTACTGCTGCATCTCTGGCCCTGAAATCCCACAAACTAATTAGGATAGAATGCAACACATGTGTTTAGAAGTCGGTGTTGGATGGAAATGGATATCTTCCAGGTGGCCGGTGCTGAGCAATACAAGCTGCATAAGGTTAGCAGAAAATGGTTTAGTTTTGGTTTTTTTAGAATGTTATTAACAGCTTTATAGAAATTTTCATGATCCAAAGAAGAAAATGGCTTAGTCTGGCTCTTTAAAAAGTAATTAACAGCGTTATAGAACTATTCATGATCCTAAGAATAAAATAGCTTAGTCTGGCTCTTTAAAAAGTAATTAACAGCTTTATAGAACTATTCATGATCCAAAGAAGAAAATGGCTTAGTCTGGCTCTTTAAAAAGTAATTAACAGCTTTATAGAACTATTCATGATCCTAAGAATAAAATGATTTAGTCTGGATTTTAAAAAATGTTATTTGCAGCTTATAGAAATATTCATGATCCAAAGAAGATAATGGTTTAGTCTATATTTGTGTTAATTCTATTAACAACTTTATAGAAATATTCATGATCCAAAGAAGAAATGATTTAGTCTGGTTTTTTTTAATGTAAATGGTAGTTGTATTAACAGCTTTATCAAACAATTGAAAATCGAAACGAGAATATGGTACTAATCTGAACATGAGATGTTTGCTGAAGATTTTATTTCACTGATTGTTTTATAAGTTTTTAGAAAAACTATAAATTGTTTAGTCTAGAAAATAAATTACTTAATGGAGTCTGTCATTAATTAGATTTCTTCTTCTCCGGCATTCGCCCTGAAAAGGATGTAATGTCGTAGATTACATCAAGGCAGTGATATCTGCCCCTTTCAGCCAGACGCGTCTAGTTTCAGCATACCATTTTTGGGACTGAGTTTGCCTTGCCTTTGCAATCCCTATTCTTTTAGCCAGTCTACACAAGTGCAGCCTGTTTTCAGGGTTGACAGTTGGAGATGGAATAGGGCTGGGTCAGCTATAGTTCTCTGACCCTTGTGCAAGCAGACCGCTATAAGTTGCTGGCTTCTGTCAGCTCATTTACTGTGCTGCATCTTCGACCCCATTTAGATTTGAAACTATTCATGGTTCAAACAAAACAATTGATTCTGATAAGGGGATGAAGATGCTGAGCAGTGCATGACCTGCAGCATCAGTGACTCATAGCTGACTGCTAGCATCAGGGCCAGCGAACCAGAGCTGCCAAGACCTTCTACACCTCCATGTGGTGATCCTGGATAACAGGCTGCAGCAGGGCAGACTGGCTAAGGAGAAGGTATTAAAGAAGAGAAAAGGGTAACCAGGTACTCAATAATGCCTGCTGAAGTCGGACCAAAAGGTGCAAATATCACAGTCAAGCTGTAAACTATGACACAATGCCTTCCGTTCTTCGGACAGCATCTTGCTACTTGCAAAGTCCTTTTCAGGGCTTGGTAGCAGGAGATGGAGAATAAACGAAGAAGAGGAATTATTTACTGTTGGGTTTTGGTTTTTTTAAACATGATTTCATCTGAAACCTTGTTAGGAAAACAAGTAGAAAATGGCCCAGTCAAAATGAAGAAGTATTTAACCCTTTACAATATGAATCGCCTGCAGTTCTTGTCATTAGTACTACTTACAGTCTGAAACGCTCAAGAATGTCTGTTAACTCAATGTTAATTGTTGTCACATAGCAACAAAAATTGTTATATTTTGCCAAATTTGATTTATAAACATGCTTGCAGTCTATGCACAGGGTCTGATAATATGTTGTTGTTGCTGTTATCCCATAGCTGCTGAGCAAGCCTGCTCTTGGCAGCTCAATGCCATTCTTAAATAGATACAGATTTTCTTCAGTTTTCTGATTCATACAGTGTGTTGGCAATTGTCAGCAGTGCTTGTAAGAATCTTTTCCTCATGTCCGCAAGTGCCTTGCACTCGAGGAGTAGGTGCCTTACTGTTTCATCAGGATGAGAGCAATGTTTACACAAAGACAGATGCTAGGGATGGATGCAGTTCAAGTGGCTGCTGACTCGGGTGTATCCTGTTTGGAACTGAAAGATGAGACTTTGGTCTCTTCTATGTAGTTTATAGAATAAACTTTTTATTATAGAATAAAACATTGGTTAGCAATAAGCACAAAAATTAGATTAATGCGTACATTGGTCCTGTCAATATTGATGTATGTGTAACAGTTCCCGCCGGAGCAAGGGGAGTTTAGGATGCCTGAACATGTTAAAGCTTAAAGCTACCTGAATGCATGTCAAGGTCACTCACCGTCTCAGCAAAGGAGAACAGAGTTGGGTTAAGGAATGTGGACAGATAGAAACTGACCACTGGCCTTCCGATTTTGGTAGGGGGAGATTGATTGACAGACGAAATTGACAGCGGGGCTTGCTGCGAGAGAAATGGAGTGACAGGTGTGCAAAGTGTTTCGGTCCAATTGGGATTGAAGATGACCATACCTGAGATCGATTGGTCAAGCTCTGGCCTTGCTTGAGGATATATAACTCGAGACAAAGTTTAGCTCGAGAGGCTGGATAGAGGGATGGAGAGTGAGAGAGAGAGAGACTGAATGTAGATAGTATGTTTAACTCACCGACTTAGGTAGAGGAGCGATTGATTGACGGTTGGACGAATGTTTAGTGATAGAACAGGATCGCTCAAATAGGTGTGTGAGATTTGCATTAATAGATAATCTGAACATGTGTTTGTAAGCAAGGACACATTGTGAACGAGTTATGTCGAGATCGCCCGCCTGAGGGGATTTCAGTGAGGAAGAGCATTTGATAAGGTGTGTTGAAGACGCAATTAAGGCGATGTGTGTGTGATGTAATTGCAAGGCAATAGAACTGGGTTTTTAGTTAGTTGGGAATTCCATCAATAGCTAATGCTTACAATTCCCGTTTTAGTATAATGTTTAGTTAAGATATGTATTATATTGTGTTTGTAATTTCTCTACTCATTGTATGATATGAGTATGATATAATAAATATGCCACGTGCTGTTTGATATGTCATTTACTGAGTATGGTCATGATGATGTGGATGAGTGTGAGAATGTTCTAAGTTAGATCACGGCCAGGGCAAAGAAATAGAGGATCTGCTACATATGCTTGTGAGACATGGACAATTATAGCTGACCTGCAGCGAAGGATACATGCCTTGGGGATGAGATGTTTCTGAAGACTTTTAAACGTCACATACAAAGATCGAGTTACAAATGAGGAAATACGAGAAAAAAATTACAACAGCAATATGGCCTTTTAAAGACCTCTTGGCAACTGTCAAAAAAAGGAAACTCGCTCAAAATCAAATGGTCTTGCAAATATGATCCTGCACAGAAAGGTGCAAGGCAGACGATGAAGAGGTCGTCCCTAAAAGAGGTGGGAGGACAATATAAAAGAATTGAGCAATCTCCAACCACAGAAGGCGCAAGTAGCTACCGCTGATAGAAAGGGATGGCGTGGGGTTGTGATGATATCTTCATATGTGCCCCAGCTACCTCGTCGGTTACGGGATGACCTGACCTGATGTAGTTTATTTATATGTCATCATTACTTTTTTAATGTGACATTTCGTTAAAAAAACTGCCAACCGCTGATCCTGTCACGCACCTGTTCATTCTATATCTTCCTGGTACTATTCTTAATAATTCGTTGTACTGTGTGGTCACTGCAGGGTCTAACCAATTGTTGTTTGGTAGCTCCTATTTTTGCCAATCTGTCAGTATTAAATAAAGTATTTAAATATTTATCTTTGATTACATGTTTGATGAAATTTAAAAGCTCGAGGAAATGCAATTGAGTCTTCAATTCACTACCCTATAAATGATTTTGTATTTAATCAGGATTGTGATTGTATGTCATATATGTTATATGAGATGTAATACACCATCAACAGATTGGTTTTCCAGTCATGGTATACGGCTGCAAGGTGTTTAACCAACGGCAAGCTGATGCTGATAGACTCCGCTTTGCCCAACGAGCGATGGAACAAAGAACATTGAAAATCTCCCTTTGAGAGCAAATTTGCTGCAGAGAGATTGATACATCGAACTTCCTTCACTGGCATCATAGATCTCACGCTGTTACAAAAATGCATATTGGTCGGCTATGTGGTGAGCACGCCTGATAAAAGATGGACACGTAGAGTGACACCCTGGTGGCCCTACAACTTCAGACTCACTCGCGGACAACCGAGATTGAGGTGGAATGATGGCCTAAAGGAGCCCTGGGTCCAACATGGTACACCAAGGCAATAGAGCGAAATGAGTTTACTCAACATTTGACTACCTGGCATCAAACACACATGCCTGATTGAATACCAAGATTTAGAGATTTGAGTCTGCCGAAGATAGATGTGTCGGACCAAAAGGTGCCAATATCGCAGCCAGTGTAAACTAGCGAAACAACGCATTCCGTTCTCCGGACTGCATCTAGCTACTTGCAAAGCCCTGTTCAGGACTTGGTAGTGGGAGATTGAGAACAAACGCAGAAGAAGAAGAGATTTGAGAGATATTTAATGCATACCAAAATTTTCATTGGAGAAGTGTAAATATAAGTAATATTTATAAGATAACACAACAGATTTAAGAAAAACGAATTAAAAAATTGAGCTGTAATTATTTCCACTACATTAAAGACAATCAGATTGTATTGGGAGACAGAACTACAAGAAGTAGAATCATTCATATATCTTGGTATCAATATAGACACTTAACATTTGTATAACTTAACATTTTTATACTGGTTTAGAAGACTATGCAGAGTCTGTACACAACCAGTTTCATTTACATTTCCTTGCTCTAAAAGCTATGTGCATCCAATCTATTTTTAAATGCATTAATTGTCACTGCCTCCACTACTTCCAGTGGCAATGCATTAAAAGCATTCACCACTCTCTGACTAAAAAAAATATTTCCTAATATCTAATCTGAACCTTTCTTTAGTTAACTTGTAGCTATGACCTCTTGTTCTTGTAGGTGTTTTTTTTTTTAAAACATGTTATAGTCTAATAATTTATCTGTTCCCTTGATTATCTTATAAACCTGTATTATGTCACCTCAAATTCTTCTCTTTTTTATACACTGTAGGCTGGTTTTTCTGAGTCTTTCCTCATAACTGTAATTCTGGAATCCCACTATATGCTTTGTCGCTCTTTTTTGAATCTTTTTTTCATGTTTATATTCAAACATGTCCGAAGGTACTGATAAAGATAGCAAATTAAGAATGCCAAAGGGGAAAGGAGTTTTCTTTGCTTTAGGGAAATTGTGGAAATTTAAATAAATTAAATCAACCAGCCAAAGGCCGCCGTAAACGATGATGGCATAATTTATTTTGCTAGCACTGTTTTTAGTAAGGATTAACCATGCTACTTTTTATCCTCACTCTCTTGTCTCGTGCCACCCGACCCCAGTGGCAAGCCAGGACAAGACGACTAGGGGGCAACTACGAGATGCAGGGGACTCCGCATCAAGTACCCGTGAAAAAGACGGTGGAGTTTAGAGTCAAACCCACACCACCTGATCACGAGGCTGACGGCTTAACCACTTCGCCACCGAATTCCCCAAAATCAACCACAAAAATACACATCTTTAACTCCAATGTCAAGTCCATCCTATTGTATAGCTCTGTGATGGAAACAAAGAAAACTGCAACTAAAACGGCTAATGCTTTCATTCAATGCTGCCTGCACTGAATAGAGAAAATAAAATGTAGTGAGAAAGACAATAATATAGAACTGTGGGATAGAACGAGACAGATGGGACTGGGACTTGACATAAACAGTAGGCACTGGCAATGAGTAGGGTACACATTATAGAAAACAGCTGATAGTGTTACAAGACAGTCACTGTTCTGAACTACTCAGGGCAAAAGAAGTAGGGGCAGACCTAAGCACTCATGGAGAAGGAAAGTTGGGACAAACGTAAGAAACAGCATGAAAGTCGTGAGCATAGTTGGTAATGACAGGAAGACTTGACGAGACTTAGACAACCTATGCCAAACAAGAGCACGGGGTCTGCGTGGCCTAGTGGTAAAGTGACATGGCTCACAACCAGAAGGTGCTGGGTTCGATCCCCATCACACCACTGGCCATTACCCAGGGGAAGCAAAACCTTAAAAAATGCAGGAGGAAGCAGACCCTTACATAAAATGCATGCTGAAGTCAGATGCACTGGACCAACAGGCGCAAAATAAAAACCACAGTGCAATGCACACTGCCTTGGCGATTAGAGAAATAAGACGAACGCAAAGAGAGAGAAAAAAAGAGTCCATACTTACCTCCAGTCTCCCAAGCTTGTACACTTTTATAAGGCAGCGAAGACTACGATGACTTGGTTGTTCATCACATGGAAGATTTTTGCATTCCCAAAGATATCCTCTATGGACAATTGGCGGATAACAAAAGAACAGTTGACCGACCACAGTTGAAGTTCAAAGATGTGTGTACACATGATATGAAACTCCTGGACATGAGTCTGACATCCTGGGAAGTCGAAGCTGCAGACCGATCCAAGTGGAGATGTACCCAGAATGGTCACCTCACGCTCAGTGAAGCAAAGCTCTTGCAACACAGAGAAGTGAAATGACAACACCACAAGGAGAAATTAAATAACAGAAGCTAAGTTTCTCTAAATTTATATGATCCTGTATTCAGTCATGACTGAAAGCAGCTACTAGCTACCACACCAGGACAAAAACAAAACACAACCCATATCCAGGACAAAGAACAAACAAAAACAGTTATAAAACCACAATAAAATGGTATTTTATTGTTGTGATTTGCTACTGTTTCTTCTTTGTCAATGATGAAAACCTTACTTATACACGTTTTAATCTTCATTACCACTACAGCTTCGATTTATTTATTTATAATTCAACTCTATGTCTTTAAATGTAGCAATCATTACTTTAGATCAATTCGTTTATTTGTAAATAATTTTTTGTTCAGAAAAACTACTTGACAATGTGTGTTACTGTTCTTGCTTTGGGCAAGCAAAACATAAATCTAGTGAATTATGTCATATAGTAAATGGAGATGAGATTATATTTATTAATCAGATAAAGATGTTATGTTATATGTATTATGTTATGCATAGAATCATCATAATTGCACTCTGGGCAGACTAAAAAGGTTACGTCTTCTCAGGGTATGAATACTAGCTGTTCTATAACTTGAACACCTTTATGGCAAGGTATCCAGAGCATCTTTTGTTTCGTGCATCGGTCGGTGTGAGACAGTGTTGTACACTCTCCTCAACACTTTTCAACATATTCCTTGAGGGAATTATAAGTGGGGCACTTGGAGATCATGTTGGTACTGTCAAGATAGAAGACCGAACGATTACCAACCTTTGTTTTGCAGATGATATTGACAGGTTGGTGGACACTGATGCAAAATTCCGGTAATAGGTCGGAAGACTAGAAGAAACAATTCTTGACTATGGTACGGAGATTAAAGTTGGAAAGACAAAATTAAATGATCAAAAATGCTGAGGAACTCGAAGTGGTCGACCATTTTAAATATCTGAGCTCGATTGTCAGTGATGAAGGATCAAAATGTGAGGTGGTGGCCAGAACAGCACAGACAATAGTGATGTTTGCACAGCATAACAAAATTGGGCAAGATAAACGTACATTACGAGTTGCTGGCTGCTATCAACTCGATCATTTCTTCATCTTTGATTCCTCTTCTTCTGCGTTCGTTCTCAATCTCCCGCTACCAAGCCCTGAACAGGACTCTGTAAGTAGCAGGATGTAGTCCTGAGAACGAATGTGTTGTGTCGCTAGTTTACAGATTAACTGCGATATTTGCACCTTTCGGCCCGACGCATCCGTTCTCGACAGATCTTTGGTTTCATTGACCTTTCCATCATTACTTCAATAATTTTCTCAGCTCTCAAAGGATCATCTAGTTTTTAGATTGATCATTTTGAAATTATAGCAAATATACTTAAGATGTTTAAAATTAATTCCGTGCTTGAATATAGACTTATTTCTGGGGCCAATTTAAGGCTACAACAATTGATGCAGCCGCACGGGACCCTGGCTGCATTCATATATTTGTTTTTTTGCGAGATAAAATACCATTTCACCTATAAAACTACAATCTGTTTAAATGGAGTTTCATGTTTGAGTGTAGACTTGTGTCTGGTGCCAATTTAAGACTACACCAATCAAAACAACCACACCGTGACCTTGTTGGCGTTCAAATGGTTGTATTTTTGCCGGGTAGAATACTGTTTCACTGTAAAATCTACAATCTGTAACATTTATTCTTCACTTGGTTAATGGGGATACAATGATCCCCTTCTTTCATCAGCCGCCGACTTAAACTCTTTAGTCAAGGACTAAACTAGTGGATTACACTATAAACATGCAGGTGAAAGACGAGAGGAAACTGTCATAACATTATCCCTAATACAGTCATAATTCGACACAACTTACTTAGCTTAACGTCTTTATACTGGTTTAGTAGAGTCTGTATACAACCAGTATTTTTTACCTCACTTGATCTAAAAACTGTGCATCCAATATATTCTAGAAGGTATTAATTTACCCTGCCTCCACCATTTCCCATGGCAATGCATTCCAAGCATTCACCACTCTCTGGCTAAAGAAATATTTCCTAGTATCTAATCTGAGCCTTTCTTTAATTAATTTGTAGCTGTGCCCTCATGTTCTTGTAGGCGGCTGTACTTTGAAAAACTTGTTATACTCAAATTCATTCTTTCCCTTGATTATCTTATAAACCTGTATTAAATCACATCGAATTATTCTCATTTCTAGACAATGAAGGCCAGTTTTTCTGAGTCTTTTCTCATTTATATAATTCAAGAATCCCACTACTATCAGTTTTGACAGAATTGTGCTGATAAACAGCCCGAAGAGCACAAAGTTGTTGAAATAGCTGTCTGTGTGAAGAATGTTGCTTTTTGAAGCTAGGAAGAGGAAACTATTTTTTTCAAATAATTATATCTTATGTAGAATGTTAATATGAATAAAATAAATGTATTACAAATTCATTGTTGACACTAGCTTGTTGGAATGAAATATTCATAAATGGGATTTATGGGAATGAAAATTGTGTTAGAGTGACTGTAAATGACCTAGGTTTTTGAAGTGGCTCACAGAGGGAAGGTTTGAACCTTAGATATGTGTCTTCTATGAATGACCATCGGGTTGGAGTGACTCACAGAGGGAAGGTTCGAATCTTAGATGTATGTCTGTGAATGACCATCGGGTTGGGAGTGACTCACAAAGGGAAGGTTCGACTCTTAGATGTGTGTCTGTGAATGACCATGGGGTTGGAGTGACTCACAGAGTGCAGGTTCAAATCTTAGATGTGTGTCTGTGAATGACCATGGGGTTGGACTCACAGAGTGCAGGTTCAAATCTTAGATGTATATCCTGAATGACCATCGAGTTGGGAGTGACTCACGGATGACAAGTTAAAATGTGAGATATATGTGAATGAATATCATGTTGGAGTGACTCACATATGTGTGATGTAGGTGAGTGAATATCATGTTGGAGTGACTCACAGATGTGGGATGTAGGTGAATGAATATCATGTTGGAGTGACTCACAGATGTGTGATGTAGGTGAGTGAATATCGTGTTGGAGTGACTCACAGATGTGGGATGTAGGTGAATGAATATCGTGTTGGAGTGACTCACAGATGTGTGATGTAGGTGAGTGAATATCATGTTGGAGTGACTCACAGATGTGGGATGTAGGTGAGTGAATATCATGGAGTGACTCACAGATGTGGGATGTAGGTGAGTGAATATCATGTTTTAGTGACTCACAGATGTGGGATGTAGGTGAGTGAATATCATGGAGTGACTCACAGATGTGGGATGTAGGTGAGTGAATATCATTGAGTGACTCACAGATGTGGGATGTAGGTGAGTGAATATCATGTTTTAGTGACTCACAGATGTGGGATGTAGGTGAGTGAATATCATGGAGTGACTCACAGATGTGGGATGTAGGTGAATAAATATTGTGTTTGAGTGACTCACAGATGTGGGATGTAGGTGAGTGAATATCATGTTGGAGTGACCCACAGATGTGGGATGTAGGTGAGTGAATATCATATCTTAACGTCCTATCGACACTTTAATCCCCATAGTTATGAGTTTTGCTGAGGAACCTCACATTCAAATAATGACAGAAGGACCACTGACCATTTTCTCAAGTGTGTCTCGGAATATAAGAATAGCCCATGTACCCCACTACTAAAGAATGTAGGAGTTTCTTCTTCTTCGTTCGTTCTCAATCTCCTGCTCCAAACCCTGATAGGGCTTAAGAAGCAGAATGTAGTCCAGAGAACGGAATGCGTTGTGTCGTAGTTTACAGCTTGACTGCGATATTTGCACCTTTCGGTCCAACACATCCGACTTCAGCAAGCATATTTTTAGTACCGGGTTAGCATTCCCTCTTTGGTTCCTTCTCCTTAGCCAGTCTGCCCTGCTGCAGCCTGTTATCTAGGATCACCGTGTGGAGGTGTAGAAGGGTCTTGACAGCTCTGGTTCGCTGGCTCTGATGCTAGCAGTCAGCTATGGGTCGCTGACCACTGCAGCTCATGTGCTGCTCAGCAGCATCTTGATCCCGTGTAGGAGTTTAAATCGAGTGTAAGCTTGGCTTACAATCTCAACATATTGGGTTCGAAATCAGTTTGAATGGGCATGCCGAGGATTTTTCTTTGTATTACCACTTCTTCACGTACAAAAAAGGTTTAACAATACTACTGTACTGCAAAACTGCCATAAAGCCCATTACAAACAGATACACACATGCATCCATACACTGGTCAATACGTCCACAGTAAGCTGAAAGCAAGTAAGCTGAAAGTTAGTAAGCTGAAAGCAAGTAAGTTGAAAGTGAGGGAGCTGAAAGTGAATGAGCTAAAGGTAAGTGAGGTGACGGTAAGTAAGCTGAATGTGAGTAATCTGAAAGTAAGTAAGCTGAAAGTAAGGGAGCTGAAAGTGAATGAGCTAAAGTAATTGAGGTGAAAGAAAGTAAGTGAGGTGAAAGTAAGCAAGCTGAAAGTAAGTGCGGTGAAAGTGAATTAGCTAAAGTAAGTGAGGTGAAAGTAAGCAAGCTGAAAGTGGATGAGCTAAAAGTAAGTGAGGTGAAAGTGAATGAGCTAAAAGTAAGTGAGTGAGCTGAAAGTGGATGAGCTAAAAGTAAGTGAGGTGAAAGTGAATGAGCTAAAAGTAAGTGAGCTGAAAGTGAATGAGCTAAAAGTGAGGGAGCTGAAAGTGTGGGAGCTGAAAGTAAGTAAGCTGAAAGTGAGGGAGCTAAAAGTAAGTAAGCTGAAAGTGAGTGAGCTGAAAGTAAGTAAGCTTCGAACAGCCTTAAGTACAATGCATCAATGAAATAATACAATAGATTCCATATTGTTCATTTGTGTCCGTTTAACTTTATTCAGAACTCCTTACATGTCACTGAACAGATAAGATACTACAAATAAGACATGCCCAACATCATTTAAATGGTGCTGTTTATATTTCATACTTAAAGGAAATCATGACATTTCAATGAAAGAAAAATATCTACTACGCAAGCATGCACTATACACAAGATAATATGTATCAAATATACAATATACGATTTTAAAATGGAAACGGTCTTTAACCCTTTCCACTCCAGTGCAGCATCCGTATCACTTTTTGAGCGGCCCATTAGCGCAGTGGTAGAGCGCTCGCATTTCATGGCAAAGATACAGGGTTCAATTCCCAATACTGACAGCTTTAGTTGATGCATCCGTAAATGGGTACCTGGCTGACGGCTAGGGGAGGAAGAGGCAAGGAAGGAAAATGGTTTCCTTCCAACCCCACGCTCCCCCCCCTCCTCTCTCTCTCTCTACCTCTACCTCACAATGCTGTGGCTTAGTACAATGAAGGCTCTAACACTTCACCTGAGACGGCAGGGTCTAATATGGGACTACCTTTACCTTACAGATGAATTAGGGCCAAAAAATCAGTTTCAGTCACATAGGGGTGAAATAGGAATTAAAACACTAGAGCCGCCCATTGTTACACAACAACAAACTCTCATTGATTATGGAGTCCTAAATTATAACCAGACATTCGATGTACGCGCATCTTTCGTATAATGTATAATTCGCGACATTCCATCCAAAAATGTACACGTGTGGTGAATGTTTTAAAGTCAGTCTTTCTGTTCGATGAAAGTGGGGCATCAAGACCCAAGAAATGTATTATTTTATCAGACTACTGATAATGCATCTGAATTACATTGGATATGGAACATATGACAGACTTTGACTGGAACACAGAAGTGAAGTACTGATAAGGATATCGATGGATTGAAGGCAGACATACTCATGGCATCTTGTGCAGTAATTATTTTTGTCCCTCATATTTTCCCCATCTGCATTAATGAAAAAAAAACCTAAGTAAAAGTGTATCATGCTGTAGTGTTAACCGTTGCTGCATGTGTGCGAATCACGGATAGTGTATAGCAGACACGCCAGACAGTCAAACTATTTTCATACAAACTGTCTGCACAAGCTGATCAGGATCAGGTGCGCGAGACAAAGTATCCAACTCTTAAATTCTTAGCAAGTCAAACATGCTGAGAATCCACATGCTTTTGCAAAAAGTCCAGATAAGATGGACGGGGTATGCTGTTCGCATATATGAGTGCCTCCCCAATCAGCTGCTATGCAATGAATTCAGAACAAGCAGACGCTCATCAGGGGGTCAGAAGAAATGCTACAGAGACTCCTTAAAAATGTATGTGAAAAGCTTCAACATTGATGTCACCTCCTGGGAGTTGCTTGCACAGAACTGTTCCACTTGGTGCGTTAACATCACATATGGTGCTCAGATCGCAGAGGCTCAGAGAAAGCGAGCCGTCCGGAAAAAAAAAACAGCACAATCACATGACTCCACAGCAGACTTCTCACATGTGTGCCCCAGAGTCTGCCATGCCAGGATTGGATTTACAGTCATGTGAGATCATATCTCGCAGCACATGTCTGATGCTGCCGCTATCTTCGCTTACAATGAACAACTATTAACATCTTGATGCAAGAAAGACACTTGTTAGGCAATTTGGCCAGGTGTATCTTGCTGACTGAATCACCTAATATCTTCTTTGCAGTGAGGAGCATTCATCTGGATATCAATACTTCAATCTCGGATTGCCTATTACCTACTGGTAGCTGACTTGTGTTTGTACATTTCTGTCCAAGAATTTATTAAACAGGAACGAACGGGGGGGGGGGGGGGGGGGGGGGGCACAGACGTGCCACTGTTGGGAAAACAAACAGTAGAACCTGTTCTCAAGTCTGTCAGCTCAACTAGATGAGCAAAGTGACAGCATGGATCACTCCAACCCATTTGGAGATCACCTGTAAGGTCATTGTAGATTACCAAGCTCATAAAGGAAACAGATGTGATTATTAGACAGTATACGTCAAAGAAGAAACTATCACATTCTTTCACTACCTAAACCATTAGTTGCATTGCACTGAATTTACTTTTTATCTTACAAAGTCACTAAGCTATTTTTTTTTTTTTTTTTGCATTCACCTTATTTCTCTATTCCCCAAGGCGGTGTGCGTTGCACTGTAGTTTTTATTTTCAGCCTGTCGGTCTAGTGCATCCGACTTCAGTATGCATTTTATGTAAAGGTCTGCTTTCTCCTGCATTTTCTAAGGGTTTGCTTCCCCTGGGGTAATGGCAGGTGCTGTGATGGGGATCGAATCCAGCATCTTCGGATTGTGAGCCGTGTCACTTGCCCACGCCATCCCGTCACTAAGCTATAATGCAAGCTATTTTTGTTTCTAAAAAATTTTAAGTAAACAAAAAAGTTATAAATCACTACGTACTCAACGGTAATTAATACTTACACAATCGAGGTGGTCAATGACACCGAGTCGGTCACACAGTCGTTCTCCTGATAACATTACTTTAACTTAACTTCTTCATACTGGTTTAGAAGACTCTGCAGATTCTGTATACAACCAGTTTCATTTACATTTCCTTGCTCTAAAAACTATGTGCATCCAATCTATTCTTGAATGCATTAATTATCCCTAGACACTGTAGGCCATTTTGTCAGAGTCTTACATAACAATCTTGTCTACAGCAAGAGACAAGACAAGAAATATGTGGATGAGAGAGTTTGAATCAAACGTTAAGGAGATAGGGAAGTGGTGTAATAAACTGACACTGTTGGCTCAAGATATGACAGTTTGGTAGTTGTTTACTGAAGACATATGCTTCGCTAAGAGTTGAAATGCTATTAATTTATTGACCTACACAATACAGTGGCAACAATGGTATGGACAAGCATATTTTAAAACAATTTGAAAAAATATACACGAAAAAACAACAGGAGGTCTGTAGATTCAAGCATGTCCCATTCAGATGACTAATTCACCTCTGCATTAAAAAAAAGGCAAGTTTGCATATTCAACTTGCTTTTCATGGCAACGATATGGAGTATAAATCCTGCTATTAGTACGCTCAAGTTGAACCAGCTGTAATTTGATACTTGGTATAGGGAAGTTAAAGTCAGGGAAGAAATGAACTTGCCACTCTACCTCATACGAGTTGTGACTTAGTATACTGAAGTCTCTAACAACTTCAATCGCCGACAGTAGTTAAACTGCTATGGGACAAACCTTTACTGAAGTCTTTAACAACTTCATTTCCCGACAGTAGTATAACTACTATGAAACAAACCTTTACTGAAGTCTTTAACAACTTCATTTCCCGACAGTAGTATAACTACTATGAAACAAACCTTTACTTTTAATCTTGGGATACCTGCATCGCCTTACTGATTGTTGCTAGTTTTAAAAAACATTTTAAACACAGGCAAAATTCATTGGATACATGTATACACAGTATGCACAGTTAATATCCTCATTATGTAAAACAAATTACTACTGAAACCATCACCACTGCTATAGCAGATAAATGTGCTTTGGTATTGGCTTCCATATGGGGCCAACTGCAATTGTAGCCCTATGCTTAATAAGGAGGAAAATAGAAGAAAGAAGAAGAAAATATTGTAAGACATTTGAAAACTTTGTGACAAAGTGGAGAAAAAGTCAAAGAAAGGCATTTAAGAGGACATAAGATTGATAGGAAAATGCCAAAACAAGAACACAGAAGGCATTGCATTGGATAACTTATGGAAGTAAAAAGAAATCAGGGGCCTAAGATACAGAACAGTGAATGAGCTGGCAGTTGACGACTAAATAGCTAGCTGCTTGCATCAGGGTCAGCAAACCAAAGCTGACCAAAACCATATCCTGCCTCTAGTGACGGCCCTCAAAACAGGCTGCACTAGTGTAGTCTAGCTAAGAGAACAGAGATCGCAGTGCGAAGGCAAATTATGAGACTACGTCATAACATCCTTTCTAGGACGAACGCTGAAGAAGAAAAAGGAACACACACTATCTGAATAAGTCCTAGCCTGCCAGCTCTTGAAGCAGGCCAAGGATATTAGGTGTGGCCAGTGACACTCTCCGACATGGTCCCACCTCGCGGGCGCTCTCACACTTCCTGGCAGAGACAAAAGGAATTACTTTACACTCACTTTGCGCAGTCTGGGCCACAGCTATTCATTGTGGATACTGTCAATTGGTGTGATGGGCCTTCATTGCCTAGACGGATTACTTCTACTACAAACACAAAATTTCCAACTCAACATAAAATTTGTTCTATTCTATGGCTCTGATATACTGAGAACATCAAAAACAATAATAAAAAAAGTACAAACTTTCATAAACCGAGTGCTTGTGCAGAAAATAGAGAATGAAATGGTTTGATAAGATCACTAATGTGGAGCCGTTGGAAAGAACCAGATATATATCGATGGATGATAACGCAAGGAAAAAGAGCTGGGGATAGCAGACCCATTAAGGAAACCAGCTGATAGCATTGTGAGGCTGTCTCTGTTCTGGAATCCCCAGGGAAATAGAAGTAGAGGCAGACCAAAACAATCATGGAGAAGAGAGTGCAAGACAAACATAAAGGAAACAGGAAAGACAAGGAGCAGAGCTGGAACTAATGGTACAGGACAGGAGGACATAGCATGAATTTGTTGAAAGCCTTTGCTCCCTAGGGAGCTGAAAGATTTTGATTGAACAAGATTGGTGGAGAAACCAACACATGAACTGCTTGAAGGACAAATAGTTGTGAAGAATATTGATTGTCAAAGCAATGAGGTAGAACACATGATGATAATGACATGAATCAAATCAAAATCCAAAACCATTACGTCTGTAAAACGCTAGAATTAGCCATCCCGTAACCTGTGACGTATGCTGTCAGCAAAAATAGGAAAGGTAGTCCCCACATCATAGATATTCCCATCGGGGACGATGTGACTTCCACTGTATGAGATCTCAGTTTGTTTTAGTTCTGAGTGGCCAGCTACAAATTACAAATGATCAGGTGGTGTGTATACTCGACTGTATGACATAGAAACGTGGACAATGAACAAACGGATGGAGAAGAGAATTGATGCCATTGAAATGTGGATATATAGGAAAACGAGGTGCATCTTACGGACACAAATTCTTCTTCTTCATCGTTCACCTTCAGACCTCGACTCCAATGAAGGCACCAGTTGATTTGAGGCTCCGTGTACTTCCATACAGCTTCTCGTGGAAGGACACTGGCTGTTGTCAAATGCTACTTCTTTTATCGGTATACGATAGATAAAATGCTATCTGCTGTCATGGGGACTATGCCGCAGGTACAAAGGTACATAGTGTCAATCTTGGAACTTATTGTATAATGGAAAGAAATTAAAACAAATAAGAAAGTCTTGTGAAAAAAGAGGTGTAAAGAGAATTTATGAACAAAATTAGAGTCCAACAATTAAAATATTTTGGTCACATAAAAAGGTATATAACACCTGGCTGAAAACAATATTGGAAGGAAAGGTGGAGGAGGATAAATGTGCTATAGGTAAACAATGCTATAAGTGGGAGGATATCATCAAATGATGGACAGAGAAAATGTTTGAAGATTACATCATCAAGGCAAGAGACAGAGAATGTAGGAGATCCACTGTAGTCAATCTTCAACGTGGAGATGACGTCTCAAGTGACCCAGTTCCCTTTTCTTGCTGCCATGACATCACTTTTATTTGGTTAGTTAGATTTTTTTTGCTTTGTTTTGGCAAGGAACACATGTTTTTAAACCACAGACCATCCTTTAACATTGCATTCTCTAACTGCGAGGTACCCATTTATAGCTGGGTAGTACAGATTAATGCTGTAAGATGCGACTAACCGTGTGACATGGCAAAACACCAGCCATGGTTAGGATGTTGGTTAAGAGCAGCATAGATAGCGCCTGACAGACTGTGAGTATACTTTGCCCTAGTGCTTAAGTTTATTAAGATGGACTCACATCGGTTAACCACCCTCTGCGGCACTTGTCCCAACACAGCATAGTAATAAGCTGTTCAAGTCTAGCCCGCTAAGCAGAAAACTCTCGTCCCGGCTATATTCAGCTTACGCCAGAGCTGGCACCTGCACAGGAGCATCCAGCCCTGTGGAAGTACAGGTCAACTAAGACTAAGTACATATTAACTGACCAATTGTCCACTTCTTATGGAGCGGAAGTGGTGCTCCAGTGGATACATGGCCATGTCGGAGTCCCAGAAAATGAGAAGTTTGATGACCTGGGCAGAAGCATCAACGCTACCACAGCCACTACCTAGCATGATGCTGCAAACCTGCAAGCAGATCCTAAAAAACAATTACAGACAGGAGTGGCTAGATCAGTGGGCCACATCCCAGACAGGCGAAATACATTTCAGACACCAAGCAAAACCAGGACCCAGTCAAGAAACTGAAATGAAAAGACCAGAGTTTGATCTTCAAGCTGAGAACAGGACATGTCCTTCTCAACAATCATCTGAATAGAATAGACCCACTGCATGAACCAAATTGCAGATTCTGTCACAACCACGAGGAGTCAGTTATGCCCCTCCTGACTTTATGCCCAGGTCTGGTCGATCTGCAAAACTGGCTGCTCCCACCACATCCCACCCTACACATCACTGTAACAATTGAGGAGGACATGTGCTTTTGTCCGGGAAGCATTGGGCTGTCAAGAGCTCCTAGATCACGGATAAAGGGATTATATTATCATCATCATAGCTTGGTAGGCTGGAGCATGCCGAAAACAAGGAACAAGCCTGGGTCCTTTGTAATGAGAGGCACTCACAAGTGTATAACTTTAAGAGTACATTAAATTTCCTCCTTTGTGTGAATCAACTCGCATGCGAAAGAAAATAGACAACCTCTATGCAAACTGCTGACTATTGACTGGATTATGAAGACATCAACTAACAAAAATGATTCATTGTGCTTTGGTAGCCAATCAAACATGAAAAACAGGAGCATGACCCAAGACACCAAATGTTTGGACATCGGGTACAGAGCACAATACTTTAATCCAGACATAATAATAATAATGTTCACCTAGGCATCTAAGGTTCGCTGCGTCGACCAACCACTACCATGTTCAACTGCTGAGGCTTGTTCATGCATAGCGTGTCGACTGAAATCTGTACAGACTCCTCAGGTGGAGCACTCTGCTGCCTTGGGATGAGTGCCCAAGGAGTGTGTGTTGGACCAATGTTTGTGTCAGGCTGTCTTTGTCTGTCCGTGTCTGACTCTCTGTTTTTTCGCGTTCCACCCGAGGCCTGTGGATTTTGTCCACCTTCGGGTCAGCATGACCCTTGCTGTGCTGAGAATACAAAGTTGGAAAAGGTATCGTGTAACCTCCGGTGGAGAGGGCTACGAGGAAGGCAGCTTCAGTCCAAGCAGAAAGGCCATTGAGTAGTGATAACATGGGCTGAATTCTAGGGTGCAGTTAAGCGGAACATTGAACACCATCATAGACTGGCTTCCCACAGTTTAAGCTAGGCACAGCCGCAGCAAAACAAACGGGATAACTGATTGAAAGCACATAAATTCCACAGAATAAAGTCCTTAATACCACCAGGGGATTCCATGGTGAAGTGGTTAAGCCGTCGGCCTTGTGATCAGGTGGTGTGGGTTCGGCTCCGGACTCCGCCGTCTTTTTCACCGGTGCTTGATGCGGAGTCTCCTGCATCTTGTAGTCGCCCCCTAGTCGTCTTGTCCTTGACTTGCCACTGGGGTCGGGGGCACAAGACAATAGAGTGAGGATAAAAAGTAGCGCAGTTAATCATTACTAAAAATAGCGCTAGCAAAATAAATTATGCCATCATCGTATACGATGGACAGGGGCATTTGCCTACCACCAGGTGACGGAGTTGTCAATTATAATACGAACAGGAACTAGCAAACAGCAGAAAACAACACAAACACTGGATCGAGTCGAGAGTGGAGCCAGTCATGCGTGGCCATCTTACTTACTATCCAGACATAACTTCCTAAAATCAGCAAAGCAAATACGGACAAACCCTGAAAGTTGCTGCATGGAGAGATGGCACGAATTGATGCAGGCCTCAGAACTTTGGGAGGAACCTGCCCCTGGACATCATCTACCATACACAACATGAAAGTCGCTGAACATCCATGATTTTGAACCTTGGCATGCTGTAATCCCAGTCTTAGCCAGCCAGCTAACTGTCGAACAGGCTACACGCTCCACAAGAGCTCGCCCAATACAAACATTAAGGAAACAACAAGGAAGACATGAACAGAGCTGGAATAGATGGTACAAGACAGGAGAAATTAACATGTATTTGTTAAAGAAAAAAGGCCACATTCCTTTTCTGATCTCTGAAGAGCTTGTGAGTAAAATGGAGTATGATGGTGAAGAAATTTTAAGGCTTTGAACCATCAATAGTACGCTTAGGCGACCAGGGTCCGTCGCGTCGAATGATGTCCTTGAGCACATCTGATGGCCGCGTCCCAGTTGCCTGCAGTTCTGTTGGAGAGATGGCCATCTGTTTAAACTAGGTGTTGCAAGCGCGGCCCCGAGGACGTCTCCAGGTTGAGCATGGCTTCTTCCTGTAACTCGCTTCCCGCTGCCTGTCGGAGCATCTCGTGGGCTGGAACTTACTGGGAAAGGTCAGCACGTGACCGAAGAGGGAGAGATGACGGTGATCCTTCGTTGAGACAATGCCTGCAAGTTGAGTATGTCCAACTACTTCACTGTTGGAAATCATGTCATGCCAACCGATCCCGAGAATGCGTCTCTGGTTGCACAGCTGGAAGGCCTCAAAACGCTGCCGGTCCTGTTGTAGTAAAGTCAGGACTCTGACACGAAAACAGGAGAATGGGAACGGGTGTATAGATGAAGCTGGTAAGCCCCGGGTGATGTCGTGGCTGCTGAGTTCGTCAGAGAACTTTCTGCTGTCTAGGTAGACAAAGTCCTTGGTTTGAACCATCCTAGCATGTATTTGTGCACACATCACATTTGAATCCTGGTATTCAATCAGACAGGGTGTGCATGATGCCAGATAGCCAAAAACCATTTGAATTCATGTCTTTCCTTTGCCCTAGGGTACCACAACGGTCCAAGATCATTACATAAACCATCTTTCCATCTTGTTGATGGGTGCTTGCATGGGCATCTGTAGTTGTACAGCTAACAGAAGATCCCCTTTTGTGTTTGTCCATCTATTGTCCGCCATGCAGATGGCATAGCCTATTTTAGTGATGCACAACCAGTGACGTCCCTGAATGTTGCTAGGTAGCAGATTTCAGTGTTGTAGATTTTATCCTTCTGAGAGATATTTAAGACTACGTTTTATTGGCCTTTCTGTACGATGGAGCTTATCTGTGACTAACTTGCACATTTTCCAAGCTTCTCAGTGATATATCACTGTAATGCATTGATGTTCAATGAAATAGCAAAATATTCATTAATAATTTTTTATATTAAATATTTAATTAAACAAAGGGACTTTGAAAATATGCAAAATAAACAACAGCTTTCAAGAAGGTCAGAGTGCACAGTAACCCACCAAAATTAAAAAGTTTCAACATAGGTTTACAAACTTCAATACAACACAGTAATATATACATATGTCAGAAAAAATATTTCATTTTTAGAAATGACATTACCAAATTAACCTTTCAGTCTTCAAGACTATTGTAAAATATATTTCAATATATTACATATATCTGCATGTACGTTCCACATTACTAAAGAAAAGGATAATGTTTTCACGGAATGTGAACCAATTTGGTACTTTTGTATACAACTAAACACAACATTTTGCACTTGTTTTAGTCATAAAGTTAATATATTTCAGTATAAATGTACCTGTCAGCCATATCATAGGAGATAACTAGGGAAGGTTGCACATTGAGTTGGTTACCCTTTCCTGAAGAAATTTCAAGCCACAAGAAAAATAAAAAAACATCCATGCACAATAGGATAGCAGAGAAGTGACAATGGGAGAATATAAATATTGTATTATCTTAAGCAGAACTGACATTACATAATTACAGGCAGACCCACAGGTGCTTAATAATATCTATCAGTAGATGATGAATTAATTACTGAAATCAGGGTTAGACAGTTCAGTTATTTTGGTCATATAACTCCTTGTTGAAGACTATACTAGAGGGTAGGGTGGAAGGCAGTCATTCAAGGGGCAGAAAACGTTATAACATCAGGAGATGGACTGGAAAATGCCTGCCAGATTGCACCATTACGACAAGAAATAGAGTACATTGAACATCCATTGCAGCCGACGTTCGATGCGGGGATGGCACTTGAACTGAAGGATATCAAAACCGTTGGTAATTGTAGCTTCCTGGTTGTATACATTCCTGACCGTCCTCACTGCTTTGCCTTCCTTAAATGAATATCAGGTACTTATTTGCAGCTTGGTATACATGGCCAGTAATCAACTCTGTCCTTTGCCATGAGATTCAAGCACTCAAATGGCTTGTGTGCTTCATAACAGAACTCTCAAATATTAACAAAAACATCCCACACTACCAAATCATTGCTATTTTATTTTTTAATCAATGCACATTTCATTCCTTTTGTAATCAATGCACATTTAATTCCTTGTTTAATCAATGCACATTTCATTCCTTGTTTAATCAATGCACATTTCATTCCTTTTTTAATTAATGCACATTTCATTCCAAAGTTCTGCAATAAGTGTATTGCTAAAACACCAAAGGCCAATGCTGATCTCTGTACATAGGCCATTGACCAATGTTCGCCAGCTTACACAGTCCTGGGTTACTCTTTCTACCTCTCTCCAGGTGTAACTATTTAATCATAACCCCCTCTCCCATTCTCTTCTCATGTATTTTTTTACCTATTCTCTTTCACTTGAGTATTCCACGTAAGAGCCTATCTGGTTATATTTGATGACATCTTCCTAAGCGTTTGTCCTACCCAGTCTCACTGTCTTTTCTCAATTTGTTGTTCTGGTGGCTGTTGTTGGCTCCTTTCCCACGAGTCTTTATTCCTCACCATGCCCATTATCCTTTATAGGCATCTGTTAACGAAGGACTGGAGTCTTTGTTGTATTGTTTTGGTCAATCCCCATGTTTCGGCTCCTTACATCAGCACCGACTTGACACTGGTTTTGAATATTCTAACTTTGGAGTGAACCTTGATTTCTCTTCATATGCTGTCTGGTATCAAGAATACCATTCTTGCCTTTCTGGAACCTCCAAGGTAAATGACATCAAGGCTGACTAAAACATACTTGACGGAGACAGCTCAGGACAAACATCAAAGAAACAAGGAGAACAAACAGTTGGCCCACAACAAGAAGGCTTGGTGAGTATTTGTTTAAATCATATGATCCAAAAGCGAGCTAAAAGGGTTTTTGTTTTGATGATGGCCCCCAACATCTAAGGTCTTTCATTGCCTTGACCAAGGGTAGTAGATCTACACAATGGTCCATTATCCTTCATTGGCATCTGTTAACGAAAGACTGGAGTCTTTGTTGTTTGGTCTTGGTCGTTCCCTATGTCTCTGCTTCATGTAGCAGACACTGGCATTAAATATTCTAACTTTGGTGTGAATCTTGATTTCTCTGGATCTCAATATATTGTTTAACGTCAGGAATGCCCCTCCCTCCACTCCACTTCTGATCCTTACACTGCATCACAAAGTTACCAAACAAAATATAATTTTGAGATTAGAACACCAACCATAAAAGAGGGACATCTCACAAACCTTGGAGCCACACTTGATCGACAATTCAATCTCAATTCAATCCAGAATGTGAAGAATCACTGAGATGTCCACAGCTATTGAAGAGGCATGCTGTTACATCATTGGTAGGCTTGTACCTCAATATATCTACACAGCAATAGAATAGAATAGTGCGCTCTTAACAACTTGTTCAAAATCTAACTTGCAATCCATGGACAAGGTGAAGAACAGTGCTGTGCATTTCATTCGGCAATGAAGTTAACAGCAACAGTGGCTTATAAAATCCACACAAATGTCGAACCATTTGAGACGCTGAGGGATAAAGCTGTTTTGGAACCTTATGAACAAGCAAGTGATAGTCAAACTGTATAAAGCATTTGTTAGACCTAGATTGGAGTACTTTGTACAGATGTGGAGCCCTTATCGTAATGGATAAATTAGACTATAAGACATTTTTCAAATTATAACCACCTACAAGAACAAGAGGACATAACTACAAATTTACTAAAGTTAGGTCCAGATTAGATATTAGGGAATATTTTGTATAGTCAGAGAATGGTGAATTCTTGGAATGCATTGCAACAGGAAGTAGTGGAGGCAGGGACAATTAATGCATTTAAGAATAGATTTAATGCGTATAGCTTTTAGAACAAGGAAATATAAATGAAACTGGTTGTATACACTCTGTAGAGTCTTCTAAACCAATATAAAGACGTTAAGTTAAGTTGCAGAATGAAAAGGAATAATTCCAACACGAAACTTGTGAAAAATTGGCAAATTAAATGCAGAATTATACAAAACTCTGTCCTCCACCATGTTAGTGAAATCAAAGACAGAGAAAAAGAAGGCAAGAGTTACAGTTAGTAAAAGATGTACCACCATATTCATTCCATTTACGACCAGAAACACTGACAAAATTAATAGATGATACAACCAAAAGTTTAGATCCAATTACTCTCATGCGGGCAGCTCAATGAACTAATAATGCTTATCCCAATGAATCCATGCATATACTGATGTATTCAAGATCACCATCAAAGCAGTTTATAACATCTACATAAGCAAAGGCCGCCGTCATTGTAGATGATGATTGCATAATTTATTTTGCTAGCGCTATTTTTAGTAAGGATTAACTGCGCTACTTTTTATCCTCACTCTCTCGTCTCGAGCAGCCCGACCCCAGTGGCAAGTTAAGGACAAGACGACTAGGGGGTGACTATGAGATGCAGGGGACTCCACATCAAGCACCCACGAAAAAGACAGCGGAGGCTGGAGTCGAACCCACACCACCTGATCACGAGGCCAACAGCTTAACCACTTCGCCACGGAATCCCAACATCTACATAGAATACTCAAGACAAATCATCTGATGATGATGCTTGTGGGGAGATCTGCTCCAACTATGAAGCTGGAATCACTGCACTGAAAGCAGTGTTGTACCATCTCAGAACCAGTTTAGATACCTTTCACTCAAAGGCTCAAAGCATTGTTATTTGTACAGTCCCAATGTCTGCCTGTCAAGCTTTCGAAAATACTAGACATTGTAGCAGTATTACACAAATGACTTTTGATGCTGATCCCATTATCACCGTACATATCATGAAAATAGTCATGCACTGGATCCCTGGACACTCCAATACCTCTGTTAATGACAAGACATGCATACTAGTGAAGAAAGGATCAAAACAAGAACAGTCGCACACAGCAACAACACTAGAAACAACCAGACAATTCATTAGAACAGCAAACAATTCAACTTGGCTGAAGAAGAGATAGGTCATATGAAATAGAGCGTGAGGTCTAGAGACAATATGGTTAGCCCTAACTCAACTGACAGCATCAATAACAGCAAACAATTCAACTTGGCTGAAGAAGAGATAGGTCATATGAAATAGAGCGTGAGGTCTAGAGACAATATGGTTAGCCCTAACTCAACTGACAGCATCAATAACAGCAAACAATTCAACTTGGCTGAAGAGATAGGTCATATGAAATAGGGAGTGAGGTCTAGAGACAATATGGTTAGCCCTAACTCAACTGACAGCATCAATAACAGCAAACAATTCAACTTGGCTGAAGAAGAGATAGGTCATATGAAATAGAGCGTGAGGTCTAGAGACAATATGGTTAGCCCTAACTCAACTGACAGCATCAATAACAGCAAACAATTCAACTTGGCTGAAGAAGAGATAGGTCATATGAAATAGGGAGTGAGGTCTAGAGACAATATGGTTAGCCCTAACTCAACTGACAGCATCAATAACAGCAAACAATTCAACTTGGCTGAAGAAGAGATAGGTCATATGAAATAGAGCGTGAGGTCTAGAGACAATATGGTTAGCCCTAACTCAACTGACAGCATCAATAACAGCAAACAATTCAACTTGGCTGAAGAAGAGATAGGTCATATGAAATAGAGCGTGAGGTCTAGAGACAATATGGTTAGCCCTAACTCAACTGACAGCATCAATAACAGCAAACAATTCAACTTGGCTGAAGAAGAGATAGGTCATATGAAATAGGGAGTGAGGTCTAGAGACAATATGGTTAGCCCTAACTCAACTGACAGCATCAATAACAGCAAACAATTCAACTTGGCTGAAGAAGAGATAGGTCATATGAAATAGAGCGTGAGGTCTAGAGACAATATGGTTAGCCCTAACTCAACTGACAGCATCAATAACAGCAAACAATTCAACTTGGCTGAAGAAGAGATAGGTCATATGAAATAGGGAGTGAGGTCTAGAGACAATATGGTTAGCCCTAACTCAACTGACAGCATCAATAACAGCAAACAATTCAACTTGGCTGAAGAAGAGATAGGTCATATGAAATAGAGCGTGAGGTCTAGAGACAATATGGTTAGCCCTAACTCAACTGACAGCATCAATAACAGCAAACAATTCAACTTGGCTGAAGAAGAGATAGGTCATATGAAATAGAGCGTGAGGTCTAGAGACAATATGGTTAGCCCTAACTCAACTGACAGCATCAATAACAGCAAACAATTCAACTTGGCTGAAGAAGAGATAGGTCATATGAAATAGAGCGTGAGGTCTAGAGACAATATGGTTAGCCCTAACTCAAATGACGGCATCAATAACAGCAAACAATTCAACTTGGCTGAAGAAGAGATAGGTCATATGAAATAGAGCGTGAGGTCTAGAGACAATATGGTTAGCCCTAACTCAACTGACAGCATCAATAACAGCAAACAATTCAACTTGGCTGAAGAAGAGATAGGTCATATGAAATAGGGAGTGAGGTCTAGAGACAATATGGTTAGCCCTAACTCAACTGACAGCATCAATAACAGCAAACAATTCAACTTGGCTGAAGAAGAGATAGGTCATATGAAATAGAGCGTGAGGTCTAGAGACAATATGGTTAGCCCTAACTCAAATGACGGCATCAATAACAGCAAACAATTCAACTTGGCTGAAGAAGAGATAGGTCATATGAAATAGAGCGTGAGGTCTAGAGACAATATGGTTAGCCCTAACTCAACTGACAGCATCAATAACAGCAAACAATTCAACTTGGCTGAAGAAGAGATAGGTCATATGAAATAGAGCGTGAGGTCTAGAGACAATATGGTTAGCCCTAACTCAAATGACGGCATCAATAACAGCAAACAATTCAACTTGGCTGAAGAAGAGATAGGTCATATGAAATAGAGCGTGAGGTCTAGAGACAATATGGTTAGCCCTAACTCAACTGACAGCATCAATAACAGCAAACAATTCAACTTGGCTGAAGAAGAGATAGGTCATATGAAATAGAGCGTGAGGTCTAGAGACAATATGGTTAGCCCTAACTCAACTGACAGCATCAATAACAGCAAACAATTCAACTTGGCTGAAGAAGAGATAGGTCATATGAAATAGAGCGTGAGGTCTAGAGACAATATGGTTAGCCCTAACTCAAATGACGGCATCAATAACAGCAAACAATTCAACTTGGCTGAAGAAGAGATAGGTCATATGAAATAGAGCGTGAGGTCTAGAGACAATATGGTTAGCCCTAACTCAAATGACAGCATCAATAACAGCAAACAATTCAACTTGGCTGAAGAAGAGATAGGTCATATGAAATAGGGAGTGAGGTCTAGAGACAATATGGTTAGCCCTAACTCAACTGACAGCATCAATAACAGCAAACAATTCAACTTGGCTGAAGAAGAGATAGGTCATATGAAATAGAGCGTGAGGTCTAGAGACAATATGGTTAGCCCTAACTCAACTGACAGCATCAATAACAGCAAACAATTCAACTTGGCTGAAGAAGAGATAGGTCATGGGAAACAGGGAGTGAGGTCTAGAGACAATATGGAAAGCCCTAACTCAAATGACAGCATCAATAACTCACAAGGAGGGATCAGATTATCATTTTCTGACTAAGAACCCAACACATCCCACTTAACAAGCACCTGCATAGAATCCAATCAAAACACTCCAGCATGCTAGCCATGAACACACCCATACAAAACCATTGATTGTCTTCTCTCTTAGCGCTCATCCCTCAACAATGATAGGTAAGTAGGTAAGTTCTTCTTCTGCTGAGGCCAGATAAATGGAACACTTTATATCATACTTAACAACATCTTACAAACATGTGCAGATACCATTTATGGGTTGTAGGGAGAAAGCCCAAATGCTGCTGGATTCATAACAACAACAACAGCTGCAATAAAGTATTAATTACACAACAACTTGTTACAGATTAATAGACCCAGTGATTAGTTGAATCAAAAAGTTCACATAATTTGGTTTGAAGCAACAAGTCATTTCTTAACTTAGCAATTGGAAGCTCTATAGGAGAAAGAGGCAAAGTCCTCATCGAAGATCAAATAAATGTATGACAGTCAAACAGTCAACTCATTCGTTCCAGAATTCTGGGATCTCTGGATTAATTTATTTGGTAAACTCCCTTGCAATGCCATGTTCTTTAATTTAGACAGATTTCAACGACAAATTTTTTTTTGATCAGAGTGGTGGATGCTTGGAATGCATTACCACAGGAAATAGTGGAGGCAGGGTCAATTAGGGCATTCAAGAATAAATTGTATGCACATAGTTATTCTTTTTCTTCTTCTTCTGCATTTGTTCTCAATCTCCCACTACCAATTCCCAAACAGTGCTTTGCAAGTAGCAGGATGTAGTCCAGATAACGGAATGTGCTGTGTAGCTAGTTTACAGCTTGACTGCAATATTTGCACCTTTCAGCCAGACACATCCGTCCTTGTCAGAACCAGTCATCTATTAGACTACATTACAATGGACATTACTGTGACTTTTCAACAAAGATAATTCATGTGGGACGATTTTTCTAACAATTTCTCCTAAATCTGTGCATTGATTTTTGCAATATACACTAATTGGTTATGGCAATTCAAGTAAAAAATTTACGGGAAACAAAATGTACATCCTTCAAATACTGAAGAAAATCTTCTAAATAATAACACAATATATCTCACCTCTGACAGAAGCAATGATTGTACACTTTATGTGGAGCTTATTTTGAGCTTGTCGAGAAAATACTTTATCTATGCACACCTTACACCCAAGCCAACATATTGGCTGTGTGGAATAGTACCTAGGGAAGGAGCCTGCACTCCTACCAGGTGCATCAGATGAGTAGTAGATAGCTAAATGAACTGTAGGTACTTGTGCGTTAATTCACCCACGGATTATAATAGGTCAAATTTAGTAGAATGTAGCCACACGAAGCACCATACTTTTCAATTCAGGCGTCTTCAATTCGCACGGTAAACCTAGGTCCATGTCATTCTCAGATCTAACACCGTACGTGGAAGATGGATTTCTTGCACACGCAAGAAAATAAATTGTGTGCAGTTTTTGCAGGAAAGACGACTTATACACCGTTCGACTGTGTGCTAAAAAACATGTCATGACTTGTTATGTCTCTCACAGTTCGCCAAGATCGTTAGAGATGTTGCACATGTCAGCAGGACATTCCTGTGTGTTCTGGCACATGGTTAGAGGGCACACGTCTGTCCTATAGGGAGATTATTCTCTTCATGTACTGAGTAAAGAGATGACTAGCATTGCTTTCTGTAAATCAGAGCTAGGAATTGCCAATAATGCTGCCATAAAATGGAACAGTAACCTCTGTGAGGTTTGTGCAAATTCATTAATTGCCCACAAAAATCACAAACCAGCATCAAGGTCCTTTTTAGGGCCCACAACAAAACAACAAAACTGCACCCAACCAAACTGCACCCAGTTAGCTAGACACTTATAATTATTTTGGTACGGAAGCCCGTGTGGTCATAGAATTTCAGAATGGGTGAATTAACGCACAAGAACCGAACTATATTTTGAGTTAAGCTGTCAATATCCAAAAAACAGCCATGAAATAGAAAAGTTGACCTGCAAGAATCCAGCCATCCACCATACAAAGACACAAAGGAGGCTAATCACCTGTTTGTGTACACACCTGATTACAAGTAGGAGGCGTGTTAAAATGAAACTGGACCTAGTTGCACCAAGTGAACATATGTACGATGCGCTTGATGACGCCACTGCAGGTGTAAACAGCACATACCAACCATTAAGTTTGCAAAATTTAATGGTTCTCTGACTCATAGTTTCCTCAGCAGAGACACTTTTGTTACCATACACTGCCTGCATTCTGCAATAAATGTCAACTGGTAGACATCCTTCAGCTGTTAGAAACCAAATCACAGCTCGCTGGAATATTCTAAGGTATATGCAAGATGGGTCCCTCAAAAACTCCCAACTGGCCACAGACGTTAAAGGAATATGACTATGTGACCAGGAAATAAGTCAGCGCAGGAAAGACATGCATGCCATTGTTTTGCTCTGGCGTTAGGCCATAGAAGTGAACCTAGATTATGTAGAAAATACGAGAAGAAACTTTTAGTTATACTGTACGTGAATTTCATACATTTTTAATAAATAGCCTGAGGGACCAAATTTACAGAGCATTACTTTCTGAGCAACCGTTCTACAAAGTTCCCTCACAGGTGCATACACAAATACACTCGATATGAACCACAAAGGAATGAGAAATCAATAATTGGTAATGCCATTGTGAGAAAAATTCATTTAAGTATCTGAGAGTTGCCAGAGTCTGGAAAGAACCAGGACAGTATAAGAGAACAGAAACAGTAGCCCAAACAAAACAACGTCCACAATCAAGTAAGAAATCAAACAATGAGAAGGAGAAGCAAGAATAAAGACCTACAAGCTAAGAGAGCCAGAAGTTAAGACCAGATAACAGTGACATATCAATATCAGTATAGAGGAACCACCCAAGGATATAGAAGCTCTCTGGGCAACTCTTTGAACCTGTGACACCTATGAACCAGTGTGTGTATAAATAACCCATTCCCCCAGTCACACATGATTCGATGTGACGGGTGGACCATAATTCTAAGGCATATTTCGGACTGTCCTGCTTGGATTTTGTATCATGACGTCTACACAGTGAACACATTTCTGGAGATAAAAATGGCAGCATTCACGAACTTAGGGATTTTGCAGATGAATTTATTATTTTCGTGATGGGAAGTGGTATTGAAAATCAGGGAAATAGCCGTTCAAAACGGCAAACGACAGAACAAGTCATTAAAAGTATTCTCAAGAATTTGGATGCCGATAAATTGGATTTAGATGGTGATTATTCTGAAAAGAACAAGCAATTATTTGAATGACAACACGTGTGATTCGGAATATAATGAAGCTGGAACTGTTCCTGTCCCTCGGAGGACTATAGTCCGAGAGGGCATCCCACATAATGTATCAAGTACATTTTATATTGGGTAGTCTTCAATAAATATGTTCACACTTTACTGGCATAACAAGTAGTAACATTGGAGATGATCAGGTCAGTCTTTTTTAGACAGAATAATGAAATTAGTGCACACAGTGTTGACATAATAAATACCTTTCCTCAGATGTATACCTTGTGAGTATTTTTTCAGGAGCACATGGAAATGGGATTTTACAAATAGAGTGACCAGGGTTAAATGGTTAAAATTCAAGACTGAGGATCAAGGCAGTTGTAACAGAACTATGTGTTGAAGTCAAAGTCAAGATATTAAAAAAAATTAAAAACGATAATAGAGAGCATTTTCGTAATGATCACCTACAAATTTTATTTTTGTGTGGTAATTTATACAAGTATAAAAATCTCCACAATTCTGAAATACAACAAATGTCCTTGGTGAATGATGTGGTAATCTATGCAGACAAGGTAAAACATAGATGGGCAGGTCACATGTTGGGATGAAACGATCGTCGACAGCAATCTGGTTAACCACACCCCCCCCCCTCCCCCCAGGGGGTTAAAAGAGAACGAGGGGAAGATCTCCAATGCGTTCGTCTGACTTCCTTACTATACACAGCAGCATCCGAGACGCCTCTGAAGGAGGGCTTAACATGCACTGGACTTTCATAGCCCAAGACAGAGTCCACTAGAGACGAAACGGGTCATCAAGATCATAAATTGTGTTACTTTACTATGAAGATGTCATGGTGAGCTAGTGTAACATAATTTGATCGTAATGTGGTCCCATCATTAAGATACAGGACAGAACATAACAGACTAAATAAACACATAACAGGCTTCGTCCGTCTGCTTCGGCACTGTGTACATGTAGACTGAGCAAACTGACTGCACAGCATATTTTACAGAACTGCCCTCAGTTTGGCTAGTTGAGGAAGACTCATTAGCCAAATGACTCTAAACTCGATGTTGTGCAGAGCTAAAGAAGAGCACCAGACAATTGTTGAGTACATCAAGATGTAAAAATCACACGAGAATAGCAGGCGGAAAATATGCATAACTTAGTGAACCAAGTGTTTCCAGGAGGGCGCTATGTATGACATGGCAAAAATTGCGTCACTGGAAGCATGTCGTAAATGTGCAATTATGACCATGCTCACGTCGTTCGTTTTAAAAAGGACGTTGTGACATTGCCGTAACTTACAGCAAGGCTGCTCCTTCGGCTCAACACATCTGATTTCAGATTGGCTTTTTTGGGTAAAGGGTTTGCCTTCCTTCCCACTGCAAACCCTATGCTCTTAGCCAAACTTAAACTAGTGCAGCCTGTTTCCAGAATAGGTCAGCTATGGTTTGCTGACCCTGGTCCAAGCAGCCAGTTATGAGTCATAGGCTGCTGTCAGCTCATTCACTGTACTGCATCTTCGACCCTCATTAACAGTACTATCTTACTCCTCTATGATGGAAGGCTACGTGGTCATTGTATTGTTGATTCTGCCATTTACACAGACCAAAAGCCTGTCAAGTGTAGAGTCGTATTCTCGGTTTGAAAGAAAGCTCTATAGAACAATTTTCTATATATATAATACCGGAAAAAAATTGAATAGCTTGTTTAACCCTTTACAGCTTGTAGGTGCCCCCCCCCCCAACACCCTAAAATAGGCCACCCGTTGCGACCAAAACCAATCTTTGAAACATGTGTTTGTGTTTCGAGATTTAGTTTTTTGAATCTCATTTTTTAAACAGATCTACATGATGGTTGTATCTGCACAAGTGTAAATGACATTTAACTGTAAGATTATTTTCGGTATGTCAACATCAGCGTGTGTTCTGATTTTTAAAAGTCACCCCATTTATTGTGGCGCATGTTGGGTTTCAAGACACAAGAGATGATTAATTATTTTATCAGTGCAATGATCATGGATCTGGATTTCTGGTGGATATTCAACATACACCCGATTCAGATTTTTATTGGGACACATAATATGAAAAGTTAGTAGGTAGTTAGTTGCCCATCGCAAGGAATGATGGCGACATCATCAGACGGCTTTGTCTTGATGATGTAACTTGTGCTGTATTTGGATTATAGTGAGAAAGAAACTACGCTTGTCATCAACCTCGCTCTCTCGTCCCAAACTACTTGGACCAGTGGCAAGATGATAAGTCAAGATGACTGGAGGTAATTCAGGATACAAGCACTCTGGTCCCACTTTCCTTGAGACCAGGTAAGTGCTAAGGAATTTACAGATATATCAGCAAAATACACAACATGGACATACACACAATTTTCTCTCCTATTTCTATCTACGCATTAATGTCATTTAACACTTTATACTAATATACGAGGTGTGTTCAAATGAAACCAAACCTAACTGCACCAAGTGAACATAAGTATGATGAGCATGATGACATCACTTATGGTTTATACAGCACATACCAACCATCAAGTTTGCAAAATTTCATTATCCTCTTTCAGTATCTTCTGACGCAACAATATGCGCCTGACCTGGTCTCGAAAGATTTTCGTTAACTCACGTCCTTCTTTAAACATGATTGTCCAGTTCTTCACTGTTGTCTTCAACACACTTTTGTCACCATATACTGTCTGCATTCTGTGATGAATGTCAACTGGTCGACATCCTTTAGCTGTTAGAAACAAAATCATCGTCGCTGATCAACTTTTGATGGTTGGTATGTGCTGTTTACGCCAGAAGCGGCGTGATCATACGCATCGTACGTATATTCACTTGTTGCAGTTTGATCCGGTTTCATTTGAACACGCCTTTGTAATATATTATCTTTATTATGAATACTTCATATCATAGATAGTTTAATTAAATGTCTTATGGTGTTTAGATCATAATTTTAGTTAAATTTGTTCAATATTAATTCATTTATTTTTAATAAAACTGACGCACAGAATTCCGGCTCGTGCAGAAAGACACAAATGGGGCAAATTAGCCAAGACTGATAAGGGTTAACCAGGGAGCAGGAAAATAAGAAATAAAAAAAGCAGCTTAAACAAACAAAATTATCATTATATAGCATTATCCGGCTATAAAAAGAATAAAATATAATATATTTACATCGGTTACATGTGGCAAGCAGATATCTGATGACAATATAAATTATCATAGCTAAAAGATGACCAATATCACATATCAGACGACAAAGAAGAGAATGATAATGATCAGAAGGACCAAGGAGAGGGCACCGATTGCACACCACTGTCGACGATCTGTAAAAAGATAGAAAAATAAAATTCATTTATGATAATAAATATATACATTACACTTTATTGAAAAAATATTTTAAAATGGAGAACTGAGACGCTAGTTCAGTCAGGCACAACATACTGACGAGTACGTTGTGTCAGGGTCAGGCACAATTGACTGACAAAGAACACTATCTCTCTTCCATGTAACGTTCCCTGCATACAGGGTGTTTTCAAGGCAGACTGACGAGATGTGGATCGACGTGATCCTCGTAGTAGTGAGCATTCAGCAGATAAAGTCAAGTATAGCCAAACCACCAGGAGAACTGCAATCTGCCTTCATCAGCACACTCGAGATGTGAGGAAAGCTACTACAACCCACCACTTAATGGCCTTTTCAGGGCAAACAAAAGAGCAAAATTACTCGTTCTTCTAGTGGCAAATGCTTTTTAGTTGACTTTATTTTAAAATTTAATAACTAATCTGTCTTCTCCATCTTTACCTGCACCTTAAGCTGAACTGTGAGTATATAGATATGTGCTCCCATGATTTTGGTGAGAATTTCTTATTTTTTGTGTAACCAAGGCGTAGTTCCTAGCAAAAGAAGGAGAAGTCAATCTAAGATGCCCTAGACTGATGATGATAATAATAATAGTTGCCCATCGCAAGCAAAGATGATGACAGTATCAGACTATTGCTGCGAAATGTGTTTTCTAATGGCTGTAAAGACCAATCCTGGAACGGCACACCCTGCCAAATTCAGGGCACACTGTGGAATCGTTGTGAGTAATGTTTTTTCGGGCAACACGCTTTCGCTGAGTCTCAGCGATGTATGTACTCTCTGCGATCTAAGCATCTTCTGTGATACTAGCTCGCCAGGTGGTACAATCTTGTACAAGCATCTCCCAGGAGGTGACATCAATATTGAGGCATTTCTGAGACACTTTTAAGGAGTCTCTATAGCATTTCTTCTGTCCTTCTGGCTAGTGTTTGCCTGTTTTGAGCTCACTGTATAACAGCTGCTTGGGGTTGCGCTCATCTGACATGTGAACAACATGTCCTACCCATCATATCTGAGCCAGTTTCAGAAGTGTATGGATGCTCAACATGTTAGTATTGTTTTAAATTTCAGAGTTAGACTAATGATATTTGCATGTGGATAATATGACAATAATTGAATCCACAACACTCGCAATGGATAGAGTGCGATGGCACTGACAGTTCATGATGTACTGTGATGTGATGCCAATACGACAATCTGGATTTCGGGACAAACAAGATAAGATGAGAGGTATTTGAGGCTAAGTGTTTTCTCTGTTTCTCTGTCTGTGGCTTTTTATTCTCAATGGCAGGAATATTACATTTTAGCAATGGGTACCTTTCTCTTGTCCAGGAAGGGCAGTTTGCAAAAGCAAAAATTGATTTTGATTTTCAGTGTCAAACTTTGGGACTATTAGATATGCACAGTGCCGAAGATGGATGTGTTGGACCGAGAGGTACAAATATCGCAGTCAAGCTGTAAACTAGCGGCACAACGCATTCCGTTCTCCGAACTACAACCTGCTACTTGCAAAGCCCTGTTCAGGACTTGGTAGCGGGAGATTGAGAACAAACGCAGAAGAAGAAGAAGATATGCACAAATGTAAGATCGAGACCTGTGAGATGTGCTGTGTACAAAGTGCAGCATGAAAGACAATTCAAAACAACATGTTGAGGAAAATGATGGGGACTGCATCAGTTAATTACTATATTCAAGCACAGGAAATAAAGTTGTTTGTATATTTGACAGGGATCCAGTATTATCAAACTGCAGCGAGGTCATATTGCATGAAGGGTTCAGGACAAAGAGTAAGAGGTTGACCCCAGCAACGATGGATCAAATAAACACTTTGAAAGTTCAACATGTCAGCAGCACAAGCTTAATAATGCTTGGAATGCATTCCCACAGGTTGTGGCGGAAGCAGGGTCAGTTAATACATTCAAAAAAGGATTGGATGCTTACAGCTATTTTTTAGTATCGGGGCAGTGGAATAAACTCGTTCTATGCAGACTCTGTGAGTCTTCTAAACCAGTACAATGAAGTAATGAAGTTCAGTTAAGTCTCCCACCTAGCACAAACCAGAAGTTTACGCATACCTCCTCTCTGCGACGCCGCAAAGCAAGAGCAGTATGACAAAACAAGTAGATTAAAGTTTCTTTTTCTTTTGCCTGAGTTGCAAGGTTACTGGAACCTGCCTCCTCCCAGTCCAATTAGCGTCTGGTACATGAGGTGTCCCCAGGTAGTCAGGATAAAAAGAATGGAACTACTGTCACCTTCCAAGCATTTCATAAAAGGTGACTAAATAGGGTTGTAATTGGGACTGGCAACCTCACATCATGAAGCATGTCCTTAATAGAATGTCGCTCTCATCACAGTCTGTCTGAAAGAAACTCGTTCCCTTGCCAACACTCCAGCCTCCGCCAGTCATACACAGGCATTCCTGGATATGTGCCATCATCTTCTTGGTCTAACCCTTCCTCTTTTGCCTGGCACCATACCTTCCATCACCGTCCTCTCAAGACCGTTGTGTCTCTTGATGAGACCAAAGTATTTGCATTTTCTAGCCAAAATGGAATTGATAAACCAGTTCTCCTCTATGCTCAACTCTTGCAGAATGTCTACATTTGTCTTTTTCTCTGTCCAGGGTATTCTGAGGATCTTTCTGTAACATTTTGATTCAAAGGTTTCAATTCTTTATCTAGAAGTATTGGTAATCGTCCATGATTCGCAGCCATAAGCTGCCACAGGAAAAACACAGGCTATCAAGACTTTTACTTTTATCATTTTGTTGGTGCTCTGCTATTATTTCTTCAGGCTGTTCAGTCTCTGCAACCTCATATGTTAAAAACACTGCCATTAGAATCAGCCACTGCAAAAGCTCAGACACAAGCTTCCAGTAAAGGGACCAGATGCAGTCAGAACCTATGCGTCACAATGGAGCAAAAAAGGTAAACGATAGCAAATATTTGAAACAGGCTTCCTTTGTAAAAGGAGCCAACTGTGGAGGTAGCCTATACTTCCTATTGATGTGAAAAGGAGAATGAATAAACATGAGGTGCCCTTCGAGTCTTTTCAGTCTGTTGAAGAACTGTCACAAACAAAAACACTTGTTTACCAGGCCTGTGTTCCCCATCAATCTTCTTTATTGCAGTCAGACATGGTTTACCCACACACACCAGGAGAGGAGGTGAAACAGCTATCACATGAGGTGCCTGTGCAGAATCCTGGAGGTTGGGTGGCAGGACAAGATTGTTAACGCAGAAGTATTGGAGAGAACAGGCACTGTCACAATCTTTTCCATGCTTAGTTACTGTCGCAATCTTTTCCATACTTAGTCTTTGAAGGGTCTGATGGCTGGGGCACACTCAGAGGAAGGATGATGGCAGCATACCAAAAGATCTACTCTATCATTACAGTTGGAGAAAAGGTCTTGGGGGCCGGCCACTACTTCGGTACAAGGATGACAAGGATGTATGCAAGCAAGATATGAATGATGCGGGCATCGATTTGGAATCATGGGAACAGGACGCCATGGACCATGTTACATGGAGGGGCAGGATTATGTATGGAATACAAACAAAGGAGATTTTGATTGTGGATAGGCTAAGGACTCAGCGTTTGAGAAGACATTCCACATCATGCTATGCCACAAACAGTCCCGATTTTCCTTGTACACACTGTGGAAGACGTTTCTCTGCTCGGATTGGTCTCACGAGTCACATTTATTATCATCATGGACTGTAGTTACATCCCCTTTTTTCAATCGTCTGACAAAACGGAAAGAGCCATGTATAATTAGGACTGTCATCCACTGGCTGCAATTCTGTGATGTTTTCTAGATCTGATTGGTGCGAACTTTAACAACCCTGCAATGAAGTTGATAATAGCTATTCTTTGGCTGGCTGCCAGAATTCCTTCCATGACACCAAACAAGCTAATAATACTTGTAGGCCTGGAGCTTTGGGCTAATCCCAGATCAAGCTCTGCATTAATCCTAAACCAGCATATATGTGAGGTTCTTTGGGATTAATATTTCCCGGATGTGCACCATTCACAGCACAATTTACAAACTTAATTCCAGAGATAAACCTGCTTACCATTTGACATGTGCATAACTTTAGCCATCTTTTTCATTGTCTGGTCCATTTTACTTTCTGTATTATCCATTTCATGATGAAACTCATCCAGCATTCTGTTACAGAAATAGTTAACAAATATAAATTTACATGTTTTTTTTATGTTGTTCTTTATTGAATATATGAGAGACTAAAGACAAACTCAATACCAATAATAACTGAAATACAGGCAAAGTTAAAAATCTGTGTCATGAGAACAGTACACAAAAAAAAGTGCACAAATCTGTATATGTTACTACATCTGGTACCACCTGCAGAATCGAGTGTAGTAATCTCAAACATAGTGGTTTGACCATGTGTGCAGAGTTACAGAAGACTAGCAACCTCGCCAATCAAAGGAAGTCAAGATGAATTGATCTAAATCTTCAAGATAACCAAAAGTCCACTGGGGTAACAGTATAAGACGGTCTCTGATCAATGACCAGACTGGAACCAAGTAAAGAAGACGGTAAATAGAACAGTCTGGCGCAGTGCTTCAAAAACTACTCAGTTTGGCGGACCAGTAGAGAGTTAAACAGGGCAGTGTCCAATTTATTTATTATCATTCATTTTTTTAACACCATCTTAAATTTGTATGAATATTTGTTGAAATGTATGCTTAACCAAATTTATGACTTTATTACTATTTAATGACTTAAGTTGTTTTTTTTTATTTTTATTTTTTGCGTTCGCCTTATTTCTCTTTTCCCCAAGGCGGTGTGCGTTGCACTGTGGTTTTTATTTTGCGCCTGTTAGCCCAGTGCATTCGACTTCTGCATGCATTTTATGTAAGGGTCTACTTGTTCCTGCATTTTCTAAGGGTTTGCTTCCTCGGGGTAACGGCCGGTGCTGTGATGGGGATCGAACCGAGCACCTTCTGGTTAGGAGCCGTGTCACTTCTTAACCACTAGCCCACGCTGTCCTACTTCAGTTATAAGTGTTTATGTTACAACAGCTTTAAAGAATTTAAATAGTTATTTTTAATTGACTGGCAAATGAGGGTTCCGAGACTCGAGGAGGTGCAGTGATTAGTGCACTTGCTTCCCAAACCATGCAATTGCAGTTCTGTCTGATCGCAAAAATGACTGCTGAGGATGACCTAGCCTAAAAAATTGTGTAGCAAAATGATCTGGCAAAGTAAAGGCCCCTGGTGTGATTATCGACCACATCCTCCCTACTGTGTCGCTGGTCAAGAAAAATATGAGCCTAACGCCATATTCCTCTTCCTTCTTCTTCTGCATTCGTTCTCAATCTCCCGCTACCAAGCCCTGAACAGGGCTTTAGAAGAAGCAGAATATTGTCCGGAGAGCTGAATGCGTTGTGTCACTAGTTTACAACTTGACTGCGATATTTACACCTTTCGGTCTGACACATCCGTCTTCGGCAAACCATACTCCTAATATGTCACACTGGCGTGTTAATGGGATCTTGACTTTTTATGCTTAGCCAAGTCTATGACTCTATTACCATTTAATGATAGCAGTTATAAGTGTTTTTGCTACGATTGGTTTAAACAATTTAAATAGCTATTTTTAATGACCGGCGACTGAGGACTTCCGGACCAATACCAGTATGTGGAGCACCAATTAGGGAAGCAATAGTCTGGCATCCTCTCTGGCAAACCTCTACACTCCAGTGTTAAAGAAGAGAGACGGCATAAGTAACTTTTTATTTGGCTATCTAATGTATAGTAAGCCAAGGGGAATATCTATTGCTGGTTGGTTGGGTAAGTTATTGATTCAGCCGCCTGTGGGCTCTTGCCCTTTGGCATAAGGACATATAGTGGAATCTACAAGTGTTTTGTGAGCTGTTGTTTACTTTTGTACAAAGTGGTCCATTTGTCTGGTCTCAGAGAAAGAAGCCCATTTCCAACACTGTCATTCGCCAGACACACAAAAATATGTGGTTGGATTCTGTTCAAGTGGCTGCTAAGGTTGAGCATGAAGTTGGAAAAATGGTGCTTTGATCACCCATTTTCATGAGGCTGATGTCTTTGGGATTTGGGATGACCATATGTTTGTAGATTTCTCTCCCAGTATTTTCCATTGTCCAGCCAAGTCTCTTTGTTTGCAGTCTTTAGTAGTTATTTGACTGTCTGTAGGGTTGTTCATGTATATTGTTGTTATTGAGTTGATCCTTTCTTAGCCAGTTTGTCTGCCTTGTCATTGCCAGGTGTATGGTGAAAATATGCAATCTAGAGAGTGAGATACATGCCCTATCAGAAATAACACCAGAATTACTTACAAGTTTTGATCTTCCAGCTCGTTGCCGATTTGCTGGCTCATGTTTTTTAGAACTCCAACACTTGAGCCTATCATATCAAGCTGGTCATCTTGAGAACGTATTAATAACTGAGGACAACAGAAAGATGAAGTTTATTGAGTAATTATAATTGTTGTTGTTGTTTGTGGTTGCCCACAATGAGTAGATTACTCTTTTGTGCGCCCTGAAAAGGACGTTAAGTGGCGGGTTGCAGTAGCTTTCCTCACATCCCGAGCGTGCTGATGAAGGTGGACCAGGGTCCTCCAGGCAATTGTGCTATGCTTGGTTTCATTGGTGTGTCGCTCACAACTACAGGGATCACGTCGATCCCTTAGATAATTAGCCAGGCCGCCATGAAAACAGCCCATTTCCAGGGAAGGCTACTAGGAAACCGAGGTGAGGGTCTTAGCCATTATATTTTGCCTGACCCTGACTAACATGTCTGATCAGCAATGATGCTTCTGACCAAACGTTAGTCTTCATCCCCGAGCAAATTAAGATTTTGTGGATATTTTTTAGGAAGGTTAAAAGTCTTTCCAATACAAATCAGTTTCTATCATCCGAGCACCAGAAGATTATTGCAGTGATCTATGTCAATAGAGCCTTGGTAGTAAGGACTGTTGAAGTGGGTAGCAACAGGAGTTTGTGTTGGCAAAGGAAGGGAACTATTCACTGTGTCTCACAAAAAGCTGAAGTGTATGACATATCATCTCCTAATGGTAGTATATGCTTTTGTATAAATTTATTTGTTGCTTCTGCAATTGCTTTGTTGCATTAGCTATGATGAGATTGGCTCATTTGAACTAAGATGGTAGTCTCATAAAAGACATTGCTGTCAGGGTTGAAGTGTTAGAAATTTCATTGTATGAGGTGACAGCTTGTTTATGAAGTGGGCTGGACCAGTTTCTTGCCTCGCTGTCTTTCCTTCCTTAACAGCAAACCAGATTCACATTTACAGCTGAGTCAACATGTGCGTGCCCATAACACGAGTTTGACTACATGCCTTTGACGTGAGAAGCAAGTGCTCTACCACTACATTAATAAAAAATTCAGTCATTAATACATTAGTGTTATTTAAAGGATAGATTGTATGAGACCTTGTTCTCCTTCTTCCCATTATTCTCCCTGATAAATTAGCTCTTGGGGATTCTAGTTAACCTTTACGCCGCCACATTATCTTTTCAGCACTTTACATTTTACTATGGTTGTTGATTTAGAGAGCCTGTAACCTTTTTATTTGTTGGTCTGTAGATATGATTTTTTGTGTGTATAAACATAAATTAATTAATAATTTGGTGTTATTGTTTTTGTTGTGTGATAAAGGTGATAGTGTTGAAAAACAGCACAAACATACAGACCTATCCATTTTCGGCGTCCCTTATTAGAAAAAAATAATTTTAAAGTCCCACAAAGGATGGATAATCAATGTTTACAAGATTAGCATATCCATTAGTTTCCACTTTAAACGTATTTATCATATCAACATAAACAATGTAAACAGATCTACCTCCAAAAAATATGTTGCAAAAACTTAACTTCCTCATTCTCAATAATGGGTGAATCTTCAAATCCAAGTGAAAAACAAAAGAGATCATTTCCAAATGTCTAAAACAAATTTCAAAATTGCCATTGTGCTCAACTGGACAGGATGGAAGTGAAACTCTCTACAACCAACAGAGCAGTATTTTCAGCTTATTTCTACGGTAGTCTGGTTATCTATCTATGATTTAAACGCTTTGGAAAAAAATATAGGCTGTGAAATGTCAAATAAAAGCAACGATGCCCCAGGAACATTTTTTCGCCAATGATTACGTAAACGGCAGAAGTTCATTTCATTAATAAATTTGGGTTATTTAAAGGATAGATTATATTAGATCTTCTCCTTCTTTTTTATTAAACAGCTTCCCTGATCAATTAGCTCTTTGGTATTCTAGTCAATAGTGCTGGGGTCCTGTGGTTTTCCTTTCCACCCAGAGTAGAAATCAGAAATGTATCTGGCTCCACCCAGGGTAGAAACCAGAAATGTGTCTGGCTCCTTCCTAACAATTGACGGGAACACGATACATTCAATGATGTACAATGTCGAGTGACAAGCTAAATAGATCTGATGAGCCTTGATGGGCTTACCATCTTCACCAAACCATGGGGATCTGAGAGAGTCCCTCGACCTGATACTTGTCAGAGACATGTGGAGTAGAGCAGTCAAGAGGGACGGACAGAACCATCTAGAATTACCAGTTACCTAAGCAGGATCGTGTCATCTAAGGAACCTCGACTGATTTAATGAACCACACAGTTTCACTGTGAGACATTGTGATGAGACAAATGTGTTTATCTCTCCAGTGTGACGCAGGTGTGTTCTATTACCGTACATGTCATAGCTTTAAAATAATCTTCCCTCATAGGTCCTAACTGGGAGTCGACAGAACAAAAATGAATATTAACACTGTAACCTGCCAGGTGATGTATGGAAAGGAGGCATGGATAACGGGCAAGGCCAGACAAGAAATACTTCAGTCCTTTGCTAACAGATGCCTATGAAGGATAATGAGCATAAAGTCCCAGTATATGGTGAGGAATGAAGACTTGTGGGAAAGGAGCCAACAACAGCCATATTGGAACAATACATTAAGCAAAGAAAATGGGACTGGACAGGAAATTTGCTGCGGAAGGCACAGTCCAACATAGCCAGACAGGCTCTTACATGGAATCCTCAAGGGAAGAGAGAGAGAAATAGGTTGACCCAAAAATACATGAAGAAAATGTGAGAAGGAATTAACATTAAATGATTACACCTGGAGAGAGGCAGACAGAGCAGCCCAGGATTGTGCATGCTGGCAGGATATTGTCAATGGCCTATGAACCAAGAGGAATGACAGGCTTTGATTGATTGATTGAACCTACCAGATATGTTGTAAGTGGCAGCGGCGGCTACCACACGTTGGAAAAATGTTAAGCCACAAAAACTTAAGAAGATTTAGATAGGTCAATGTTTGATGACTTGGTGTGTATTTATTGAAGACCTATGCTCCACAAGGAGTTGAAAAGGTCTTAATTGATAAATAGGTCCTAACTGCAGAAGGTATTACAGTGGATGTAAGAATGAATTAACCTTTACTGCATTCAAGGCTGCTATTTTTGCCAACAAAAAAACTCCAGTTTGCACACCAGAGGCTTACAATTTAGCCCGACATTCGCCGACGACGATATCATATAAAACACAACCGGTGTGCCATACAAAAAGACCAATTTTTTAGTGTAGCCTGGTGAAGGTTAAAACACTAATAGGGGAGGTCACCAATCTTCTAAAGTTTAAGAACCCTGAAATACTGTACCTTCTGTTGCTGTTGTGTGTCACTGATAAATCTCTGATTAGCCTGCTCCATTTCTTCATCTAGTCGTCTGTACTTGTCCTGAGGAGCTTTTGGACCATTAAATGCTGATAATTGACCTTGCCTTGACCTTGAGTCATCTCTCTGTCCATTTCCAGGGCTGGAGATTTGATTCTTCATGTCCTGGTTAGATGAAAATCTATAAATTTAATGTTTAATGAAATAATGTGATGTCAGAGAGCACAGAGGCAGATACAATGGCTAGTACTGGAAAGGTAAGGACAGCATTCATGTTACTAAATAATATATGGAAACCTAGGGAAATAAAGACTAAAGGCAAGGGTCAGTCCATTGGCAACAATAGCCGTTGGGGATGAAGATAACTCTTCATGAACTAAGTCACAGCCTATGTGAGGTGGGGTGCCAGTTCCCTTCTTTGCTGTGTATACCTTCCCCAACGCATGTCAGGTACTCATTTACAGCTGGGTTGGCTGGAGGAGCATTCATACCAGGTTTAAACAGCACCCTGATTTTTGGCTGTCTGTAAGTTATTTCGAACCCTGGCGTGATGTAATCCCAATCTTAGCAAGCTAGCTCACTGTTAACTAGGCTACACGCTCCATCAAATAAAGACTACTACCAAATTAATTGATTCACTCCGAGGAGTCGATATAAATAGACTTGCAAACTCTCTTACAATGTCGCAGAGCTGATATATATATATATATATATATATATATATATTGGCTTGAAGAGTTGTCATAATTATACATAAATGTTTCCCCATACTAAGCATACCTACATTTATAAATATTCCTGTACTTCCTAGTCCTTGCAGCCCACATCCCATGGCAGTGGAGTACTCAGCTCCCCCTCGAAGAATTCATAGGGAGCACGATCAACACACTTACCATGAAACCACAGAACAACAGGGCTTCATCACTAGATTTTGGAAATTTGGTGAGAGTTGCAGCTTCTTCTTCTTCTTCTTCTTCTGCATTCGTTCTCAATCTCCCGCTACCAAACCCTGAAAGGGCTTAAGTAGCAGAATGTAGTCCAGAGAAAGGAATGCGTTGTGTTGTAGTTTACAGCTTGACTGCGAAATTTGCACCTTTCGGTCCAACACATCTGACTTCAGCAAGCATTGTTTTAGTACCAGGTTAGCATTCCCTCTTCGATCCCTTTTCCTTAGTCAGTCTGCCCTGCTGCAGCCTGTTATCCAGGATCACCGCGTGGAGGTGTAGAAGGGTCTTGGCAGCTCTGGTTCGCTGGCCCTGACGCTAGCAGTCAGCTATGGTTCACTGACCACTGCAGCTCATGCGCTGCTCAGCGTCTTGATCCCGAGTTGCAGCTTGAGTGTTCTTTTTCTGCTGCAGTGCGTGGCCATGGCAACAGTCAATCAATGTAACGCGCCACTGATGCCTAAGCAAACATTATTATCATCCTAGTACCAGTTTTTCCATTGCAAGAAAAAAATGTGTTCAGAAGTCAAAAGACTTTTCAAGTGATTGAGTTAAGATTGTTTAATTCAAATGTCAAGTCAGTATTCCTGTACAGAGCAGAAACTTGCAGAATGACATATGCAATACAGAGAAAACTCCAGTCGAAAAATGTGTACGGAGGAAAATTAATATAGATTGGCAAGACATGGTGAGGAATGAAGACTTATGGGAAAGGAGCCAACAACAATCAGCGGAGCAGTAGATCAAATGTAGGAAATAAGGTTGGTTAGAATGCACACTATGGAAATTACCTTCAAATATGACCAGACAGGCCCTGACATGGAAACCAAAGGGACAAGACGAAGAGAGGGAGACCAAGAAACACCTGGATACGAAACAGTGAAAATGAATTTTGGTCCTTGGACCTCAACTAAACAGAAGCAGAAAGGGCAGCTCAAAACCAAACTAGCTGGAGAGGGTTGTTAATGGCCCTGAAATGAGCGACATGCATTGATGATGATGAATGATAATGTCAGACATATACATTGTCTTGTCTTATCCACTTGTGCCATGAGATGTCGTGGGGAGCCGTAGTTTCCTGTCCAGGGCCAGACGTGTCGCTAAAGTAGTCATCATCCAATGACAATTTAGAATATCCACAATATTTACTATCCATCTAGTTATCAGATGCCATGGTTACGAAAGCCTGATTGTTATAGGTGCACAGGAGTAGTTGGTCAGGTTGCATTATCATTAAGTGGCCAAACCATACATTATCAGGGCCAAAAATGTAGTTAAGTAATAGTAGTAATAGTACCAGAACAGTTGCCCATCGCAAGCGATGAGATGGCGACAGCGTCAGGATAGAGATTAGTTAAGTATCGTCTAAGATCTGATAATGTGACTTGCACTGTAACTAGATTTAAGTGAGCAAGTTTTGCACTATCATCAACCTCACTCTCTTGTCTTGAGATACCTTGATCCAGTGGGAAAAAGTGTTAGTTTAGATGACTGGACATAACACTGGATGCAGATTTTATTTTTCTATAGTTTACTCTCGGACCTACTAGGTTCGGTAGGTGGCGCATTGTGTAGGAACATCATTAATTTTCTAATTTCCCGCAGACAGTGGCTAACAGCCTGCTCTTTCAGTTTTTCAACTGCATAGGGTTCTTTTACCTGCACAGCATGTACATAGGAAATTTGAGTTGTCACTTCCCGTTGAGACCAGGGAACACTTGAAACTTACGAGATTCACATCCCACAGTTTCGTACTTTAATTTGTTCGTTTTCTGAGAGACTCGCAAGAAAAATAAATAAATACTTTAACTCTGGCTTCCTGCAAAGAAATAAACGAAGACCTTGTCGCTGTAACGCAGGTGTTGTTATGGTTTTGTCCTGGTGCAGTCATTGAGCCATTATTTATATTTGATAAAAGAGAACAGCAAGGATGGTGCAGTACCAGCTATGGGTGTACATTGCTCTGGTGTTTTAGTTCATTATGTATGCCGTCAGGCCACGGATTTGCCTGGAATTCACACTGGTCAACGACTTATACTTGTGTTCACAGAAACGTGTCAGTTGTTTTCCATTTGGACTGGTTAATTCGTTCGTTTTTGTGTTTTTGTTCCTTCCAATTTCCCTTGCCTGGACATTGGCTATATGAATTAGCACTACGTTTAAACCTGTGTCGTATTTTCATGTTCTAATGCAGACGACTGAACTTCGCGAAATTGGCGCCCTTCGCCCTAGCTACGGAATGTCAGTTTTGGTGTGATTGAAAAGTAAACACGACTGTAATGGAACATGGCCCTAGAGAGATACCCAACACATCAGTCACATGCTAAGTGATGTCTCTACCACTTCTTGTGGTTATGGGAAAGGCACGACACACAATGACAGATGTCATCTCCCTCCACTGCCCTGCGGTATACCTATTTACAAATTTACGAGAAAGGCTCTGGGAGTAATACCCTGAGGAAAAATCTGCATCCTGTCATCTTGACAAAATCTTGTCACTCGCCAAAGGTAGCTGTAGACCAGAGAGTGAGGTTGACAAAAGACGCAGTTTCTTCCTCACTTTAATCCAAATCACCGCTCGTTACCCATTTCAGTGGACACAGCAAGAGAATAGACGGTCACATTCCTGAACAAAGAGAGTGGTCTTCATCACATGTGATGGACAAACATCATATCATTTATATATGTTTTCATGGACTTTTGACCTTCAGCACCACTACAGCTCCTATTTATTGATTTCTTCACAGTGCAAAGAAACAGTATTTTAGTTAACTGCAAAGAAACAGTATTTTAGTTAACTGCAAAGAAACAGTATTTTAGTTAACTGGTACTTACCCTAACTGTTGTCTTGGTCTTTTCCACAAAGTTTCTTCTTTCTTGCAGTTCATATTCAGAGATTTTGAATTTTCTGGGATTTTTTTCAACAATTCGTGATAAAGGTTAAGGTGAATTTGTTTGTATTTTTACTATTCCATTTCATAATTCAGAAAATTCAGCAAAGCCACAAAATGATTATATTCAGTATTCTTCTTCCTGGCTGTTCTTCTTCACTCATTCTCAAATAATCACATATATTTCACACATAAGCACGGACGTCCTCCTCAGGTTAATCTCGTCGCCCATACAGTTTATCTTGCAAATGGGTTGAGGAGGGCAGTTTGTTTGGTTTTTTTCATTCACCTTATATCTCTACGGTTTTATTTTGCGCCTGTAGGCCCAGTGCATCTGACTTCGGCATGCATTTTATGAAAGGGTCTGCTTCCTCCTGCATTTTCTAAGGGCTTGCTTCCCTGGGGTAATGGCCGGTGCTGTGATTGGGATCGATGTTAGTGAGCTGTGTCATTTAACCACTAGCCCACGCTGTCCCCTCGAGGAGGGCAGTAAATATATGCAATTTTTTGTGTGTGATTGAGTTACATCACGCTGCATTTTACAGTTGTACTGCAATATTTGTGCCTTTCGACCTGGCACATCCGCTTATGACATAATCTTTTGTTTTGGGTTACCTCTGAAATACTATACTATGGACCAGTGTTTCCCAACCGCTAATCCGCAGACTGCTGCTGGTCCGTAGAAATTTCCTGCCGGTCCACGAAAAAGTTATTATGACTTAACCCCTTACCTGCAAAATTCGCCTTGAGGTGAACTAAGTTCTATTAAATTGTTGGTCGTATATCTTTTTATTTTTTTTTTCGTTCGTCTTATTTATCTATTTCCCAAGTCGGTGTGTGCGTTGCACTGTGGTTTTTATTTTGCGCCTGTCGGCTCAATGCACCCGACTTCAGCATGCATTTTATGTAAGGGCCTGCTTCCTCCTTCATTTTCTAAGGGTTTGCTTCCCCGGGGTAACGGCCGATGCTGTGATGGGGATCGAACCCAGCACCTTTGATTGTGAGCCGTGTCACTTAACCACTAGCCCACGCACTCCCCCTGGGCATATATTTGACTACCGATTTAGTATGAGTAGACTTTTTCAGCTCTGCTAGTGATCAAAACCAAACAGAGAAACCAAATGGATGTCAATGCAGCGCATCTCAGAAGCAAAGCTGCAGCCACGGTTATCAAATATTCTAGCAAAGAAGCAGTTACAGATTTCATACTAACTTTATTTGAATTCTTAGTTCTTAGTCGACCTGTACCTATGCAGGAGCAGATGCCCATGTGCAGGTCCCAGCTCTGGTAAGAGCTGGATGTAGCCGGAAGAAGTGTTTCCTACTTAACTGGCTAGGCTTGAGCGTTTAATACTCTGCTGCGTTTGGACAAGCGCTTACAGAGGGGGGGTTAATCGATATGCAAGTCCATCTTAATAGATTCAAACACTAGAGCAAAGTAGACTCGCAGCCTGTTAGGCACCATCTATGATGCTCTAAACAAACCATCTAACCATGGCCGGTGTTATGCCATGTCACGTAGTTTGCCGCCTCTTACGACATGCTCTTTGTGAGGCAGTGGCGCTATTCTTGTCCTTGTCATACACAAAGACCCCAGTAGACCACTCAACCATTATTTTAATAAAATATTGAAATTAACATACTTCCGCCACATCAAATACCATGATGGCTTAGAAAGAACGATACTGTAGTGTATTATACCTGACAAGATGTATGATATGTATGATATCTGGCAAAAGAGGTAGACCAAAGAGAAGATCAAAAAGAAACATTACAGAGGCTCTGGGATTGACAGCTGGCTAAAGAATGAGTGTCTTACAGATCAGCTGTCATGAGAACACCATTCTGCAAAGGACATGCTACAAGATGATTGTTTTCTCAAAAGTTAAGACATTAGTATTTTTATTTACTGCTCACTTTCTGATTTATTTTAGATAACTATACAATTTTCATTTATTAATATTAGATTTAAAAACGAATACACAAAATACTATATAATAGTGTGTTTTTTTTAATGATGTCTTAGCGGTCTGCAAACAATTTTTCCTATTTTCACTATTCCGCAAGTGTAAAAAGGTTGGGAAACACAGCTATAGACGATAATCACATAAACATGTATGGCACTGTAACTGAGTGGGCACTAATAAAGAAATAAAAGACTATGTTACAGCCAAAAAGTCTACATTAAGAACAAAAAGCAACATAAATTAAAACAACTTAACTAATCAAATTGACAACAATGAACATAGATTGGAAATGTAATGCTTATTTCTCCGATTTCCGTTATATAAATAATGTAATACATTGCTTGATTTATTCTTTCAAGTTCAACTTTGAACGATAGGTCTCAAATGGTCATTCTCCTCCTATTCCTATTTTGGGCCATCTTCTTGACTCTAACCAATGAAACTTCAGCTGTCATGGCATACTCTTCCAACGTTCTTGTGCTTCTTTTCCCCTGTTGGTTTCAAACCAGCACATGTCTTGTTACATTATTTGGTTCTTCTTGAGGATGTATCTTATTCAACCTACTTCCTCTCCGTAATCTTTAACTACGAGGACGAGTTAAAAAAAGTAACATTCATATTTTTTTATTAGGATAATATGCCACATTAAGGGTTTGTTTACTTCTCCTTGTATAGCATTCTATCTATCTATGATCTTTGAGCCCCCAAAATGGCGCATCAGGTAGAAACAGGTGCTCTCCAATTTTAACGGCATAAGACTACTTAACTTAACCTAACGTCTTTATACTGGTTTAGGAGACTCTACAGAGTCTGTATTCATCCAGGTTCTTGGAGGATGGTTTAACCGGTGTGTGAGTCCATCTTAATAGACTCAAACACTAGGGCTGAATCAAGATGCTGAGCAGCGCATGAGCTGCAGCGGTCAGCGACCCATAGCTGACTGCTAGCGTCAGGGCCAGCGAACCAGAGCTGCCAAGACCCTTTTACCTCCATGTAGTGATCCTGGATAACAGGCTGCAAAAGAGCAGACTGGCTAAGGAGAAGGGATAGAAGAGGGAATGCTAACCCGGTACTCAAAAAATGCTTGCTGAAGTCAGATGTGTTGGACCGAAAGGTGCAAATATCACAGTCAAGCTGTAAATTACGACACAACGCATTCCGTTCTCTGGACTACATTCTGCTACTTAAGCCCATGTCAGGGTTTGGTAGTGGGAGATTGAGAACGAACGAAGCCAAGCCAAGCCAAACACTAGGGCTAAGTAGACCTGCAGCCAGTTAGGTGCCATTTATAGCTGCTCTTAACAAACCCCGTGGGGAAAGGTACAAATAACTTTAGATTATTATATAAATAGATTTTTAACTGAAATTTTGTCCGGGCAGCGCCCTTTAAGTTTACTCTTTTCAATTTCCAACTGCCAAGGAATTTTTAACATGAACACAGGAGTCCGATCTCAGTATCCATTACCCAGAGATCAGGGGAATTTTTACCAGAAGTTCATGTGAAAAAAATCCCAGCCTCCACTGTGATTCGAACCCGTGACCTCCAGCACCCGAGGTGCACACCTTACTTCAAAACCACCGAGTCCTCCTAAGTTCCTACAGAAACCACCACAGCAAGCGTGCAGACATCCTGAAAGGAGATGGTTGCTGTGATGACTCTAAACTTTGGATTAAGTGAATGAGCAACAACAACATAAAAGAGGAAATGGATGCTACAATTCATGTTAAACAAAGGTACGGTTTTCTGTGCAGGAATATGTCAATAAAATTATCATAATTATCTCTACTTCTGACATTAAAAGGATATCAACTGTCTCTTCAAGATCCTCCAGGTCCCATTCTATACTGCGTAAACTGTTACGTAACTCATTTGTTGTGTACTCAATCTCTTCCCTAGATGATACTCCTCCATTCTCTTGTAACTCACGCCATCTTGAAAACAAGTTGTGGACAACAGACAATGCTTTCTGAACTTCGCTGCATTACAGATAAGAAAGACATTTTATGATTAGCATATGTGCAAAAAGATAAAGAAATTAACAATTCAGTGTTTTTTTCAAATATTTGCAGATTAATTGGTAAAATTTTGATAATTTATAATTAAGTGAGGAGCACATGTTCAACAAGTTAAAATAAAAAACTATCACTGACTGACTTACTTAGTGAGGTGTAAAGGTTTGCCAGAGAAAAAATCACACTGTTCTATCTGCTGTCTTTCTCCTGGCCTCTTTTCAATCCAGCCTCTGGTCACTTAGGGACTGTCGAATGTTGTCTTCCCAACATACTTTGAAATATCCAGGAGGGCCTGCGTCCTTGACTTTTTTCCTCCCATGACCGCCTCAGTATCTAATCTTTCATTCTAAAGGTCATGGCCAAACAACTGCAGTTGGACTGCTCCATTTGTGTCTGCTGGGGTTGAGTTTCAAGATTGTTACGTATCGTCTGGTTAAAGATCTTGTCCATTTTGATCCCCTGGACCACCTTTCTTAGGTACCTCATTTCTGTGGCCACAGCCCAAAAACCACAAACTAAAAACTATCACTACAGAATTTATTCCCATTGCTGAGGTCCACGAGGATAGATATATAGGGCTGAGAAATAAAGACATCTTGTCCCAGCAGTCACCAAGTACTGTACAAACTAGAATTTACTAGGAGTTTAACTTATTTTTCAAGATTAAAAGACCAGTATTCGCAAAGAGAAGAGGGGGCTGTTTCCCTCCTTGCATGTCGAAGAGGTGACTAATGAAAGTTGTGCAAGGGACTGTCAAATTCACCATGTAAAAAATATTTGGATGATGGTACCCAACAAATGGCTGGAATTCGGCCTTACTTCTTCTTCTTCTGCGTTTGTTCTCAATCTCCCGCTACCAAGTCCTGAACAGGGCCTTGTAAGTAACAGAATGTAGTCCGGAGAACAGAATGTGTTGTGTCACTAGTTTACAGTTTGACTGCGATATTTACACCTTTCGGTCCGACACATCCGTCTTTGGCAGCGCCGGCCTTACTAAAAGCTGGTTCGGATAAGGCCAGTTGCAATGTTGCACATATGCTTTAACAAATGGGCAACAGGATTTTGATTTGATAGATTGATTCCTGAATTGGATCCTTGGACATAGCAAGATACCAGGAAACGGACTGGCTTATAGGCTCATAAGAATGGAGGCATCCAAACAACAAAAGGATAGACCCCGCAGTAACTACACAGTTAAATGAATCCTTAGTAATAATACCAGGGAAATCTGCACAATATTTCTAATGAAATGTCACACTCAGAAACCAATGATGACATAAATAGACTACACCGAAGAGGACAGTCTCATCTTTCAGCAGCTGCCTTTGTCCAGGTACTGCTGTAACCTTGATGAATCAGTTAAGACAACTACTCATTGAGTGCAAAGTGCTTGCAAACAAGGAAAAGATTCTTTCAAGTACTGATGGCAAATGTCAATTTGTATGGCAAAGTGAACAACTGAAGAAGACTTGTATTTATTTAAGAATGGCATTGGGCTGCCAAGAGCAGGATTGCTCAACAGCTATGGAATAACAGCAACAACATTAATTGATTCTAACTGCTGAGGAGCAGCAGGTTCAGGCGTGAGTCTTTGTCCTCGAGGGTATGCAGCATTCAAATACTTGGAATGGCATCAAATTTTGTTCTATCAAGATATCAATTTAGGTCCATTGTGTCCTCTGTATAATACGATACTAGCCTACACAATGTACATTGGCTACTAGTGCAAGTAGCATTTATTCCTGAGTTCTATCAATTCCCCCAGCAGATGCCTCATATAGAAATGAGCATAATACGGATAATTTATATATATATATATATATATATATATATATATATATATATATATATATATAGGCTAGGTTTTTATTTTACTTTCGATAGTAAACAAACCTACGTCGCACCATGGTTTTTAATGCATGTCCCCTTGGTTAGGAGTCCAACACACTTTATGGGTGATAAAAACATATACAGGAATGACTCAGTTACCATACATCGGCAGAAACAAAACGAAACTCACATTACAGCCACAAGGCCTCCATCAGAGACAAAGACCAAGAGTAAACACCTAACTTATCACACAAAAAATACAAAGACAATGAACTTGACAGCTGGTATACAATCTGGAGTCATATCAACCCTGATGAGGGTCATAGTGGTGGTTTCATTGTGTTTTTATGACTGGTGCGGTAACTCAGCCATACCTATTTATTTATTTATAGACTGTTGACTGAGGTCAAAAATACAGCATAGTGAACGAGCTGACAGCAGTTAGTGAATCATAGCTGGCTGCTTGCACCAGTGTCAGTGAATTAGAGCTGACCAAGACCTTATTTTTTTTCTTTGTCGTTCGTTTTCAATCTCCCGCTACCAAGTCCTGAACAGGGCTTTGCAAGAAGCAGGATGTTGTGTTGCTAGTTTACAGCTTGACTGCGATATTTGCACCTTTCGGTCCGACACATCCATCTTCGGCAGTCCCATGAGCCTATTTTGCCTTCAACTGGTGGCTCTAGAAATAGGCTGCGCTGGTGTAATCTGGCTAAGAGTATAGGGACCACAGCGTGAAGGCAAACCCAGTACCCAAAAAAGGCAGCTGAAACTGGATGTGTTAGGCAGAAAGGTACAGATATCGCAGCCACCTTGAAAACTACAACACAATGTCATTATACCCTTTTCCAGACGAACGCAGAAGAAAAGAAGCTTTTTGATATTCGCTTTATTTTTAGTTGCTAATTTATAAAAACATGAAAATCAATCATTTTGAAAGCTGCACGTAATGGAAAGGCTTGCTGGGGAAAAAGAGTATGCGCATATGAGAGAGTGTTTGTGCGAATGAGTGGTCAGAGAGGCCAGAGATGTAGGTCCAAGAACGTACCAAAGTATGCTAGAAAGACAACATAAGACAGTTCCTTAGCGACCGAAGACTGATACCAGCTCAGGAAAAGGACGTGGATAGAGCAGTCTGGTGATCTCTCCATAGCAAACCTCTACACCTCATGGTAAAAAAGACATGACTAAGTTCTTGTTCTTTGTTCATTTTCAAACTACTACTACCAAGCTCTGAAAAGTGTTTTGCAAGTGGCAAGATGCAGTCTAGAAAATGGAATGTGCTGTGTCATAGTTTACAGCTTGACTGCGATATTTGCACATTTCGGTCAAACACATCCAACTTCAGCATGGCACTTTTATGTACTGGGTTAGCCTTCTCTTTTCGATTCCTTCTCCTTAGCCAGTCTGGCCCGTCATCTAGGATCACCAAGTGGAGGTGGAGAAGGTCTTGGCAGCTCTGAGCTGCTGACCCTGATGCTAGCAGTCAGCTTTGGGTCGCTGACCACTACAGTCTATGCACTGCTCTGCAGTGCCAGCCGTGACTAAGTAACTTAGTATACTAAACTTATAGTTGTAAGTGGAAGTTCACAAATCTGACATCACAATGCATTTCTGAATTTCATCAGATGTAACTTACATAAAACCTATTTTGAAAATGTTATCAAAGTATGTAGTATATATAATTGTCATTGTCAGTTTCACAAATTCGACCTCATCATCATCTCTCAACAATAGTTTGTAACAGTAATGAATCTATCTCAAGTATCTGTAATTTTATACTCACTCTTTCACAACAAAGAAGGGATCTTCAACAGACATCCTGAAGTATGATTCTGACTCTGTGATGCAAAATGAATTTATGAGTATCTGTAGTAAAATACGCAGATATCACAATGAATTACAGCGAAGAAGCTGAGAAAGTGTTAGATATGTTCTTAGTATCACTGAGGTAGTACTAACGGTACCGGTAGTGTTCACTTTCACAAAGCCACCTACTACCTTTTTACTTTCACAGATCTATGAGATTGAAAACGTCAAGATTCTTGATGAAGCTCAACTGTTCAAGATTACAATAATAATGGCTTGAATTGTATCTAGATTTAAATGTAATATCTCAAAAGATCTAACAAATATTATGTGGGGTATTATTTGGGATTAACCCTTTTTGGTTGTCGTGTCGATTCGCCAACAAAGCTACAAAGGGACAGAGGCGAAACAACCATTCTTTACTTTTCAGCAGATTCTCGTATGTCATATTAATTCCATAATATCCATTTTGCGGCTATTATCTCCAGCTTCGGATTATGAATATGAAATTAGTGTCACTTTCATTTAATAAAATATAAATCTCTCGATCCGACAGTGTCAGCTGCAGGCCTCCATCTTTGCTTCTCATAATTACGTCACAAGCAAAGGGAAATCCTTTTGGGGTATCCCGACCTACTTTGATAACTTGTCCATGGGAGAAATGTAATTACTATTGATTTACTAGTGGTAGCAAGTATACAATTGGCTGCAAATTAGATATCGTCAATCAAATATAAAATATTGATTATAGAAAAAGCATCATAATTATCAGTGTCATGTAACCATCATGTATTACCATAACTTCGCCCAGAGTGTTGATTGGCAATTCTGTTAACAGTCTTTAGTGCATTGCTATGTTAAGCAGTCCAACAATCATTAAATTAAATGTCTTTCTGTGGACCCGTGTCCCATTTACCCAAAATTATATTTGTTGTTATGTACATTTTGTGCAAATACAACATAGAAAGTCTTAAACACAACGATCAGTCTCTCCACTGTCATCGGGGACGACTTTTAGCAAATCAATTCGAAATGTGATTGTTCTAGCACATTCATTACAGTTGTCTGCCAGTTTCATGCATTCTGATACAGTACAAGGTGCTGCCACTGGCATGCATATCAGGCACAGGACGCATAACCAGCTATTCAATCCGAGCCTCTGAAGTCTTACAGCAGCGTGAAAAAAAGCCACAATCGTGAATCTCCTCTTCACTGACAACTGCGTCCTTAGCACCTGCTCGGAAAAAAAGATATGTTATCGTTGTTAATGTTAGTTGCCCATCGCAAATGATGATGGTGACGACATCAGAAGGGTTTGTCTTGATGATGTAATTATAGTGAGAAAGTAATTGCGCTGGTCATCAACCTCACTCTCTGGCCTCGAGCTACCTTGGACCAGTGGCAAGACATAGATCAATAAAACGACTGGAGGTAACTCAGGATGAAGGCACTCTGTTCCCAACTCCCTTGAGACAAGGGGTCGCTTGAAAACTAGTGTAATTTGTTCGTCCACCGTTTTCGTTCATCCCTTTAATAGGCGACTGGCTTACCTCTCGACCACAGCGACCCCTAGAAGACTCTACAGAGTCTGTGAACAACAGTTCCTCAATCCAGTCGTGGAGTTTCGTCACAAAGGGACCAGCGGACGATTGAAATGGTCTTATAAGTCTCCCTCGCGCAGCCATGCTGGCATTAGAGGGGCCTGAGCTGATGGATCTGTGGGTTGTCATTGGTCCTCTTTCCTAGTCCGACGGCAAGTACGGATCAGGGTCGTTAGTTTCACTACATCTTATGATATAAGATATGTACTCCGCCATGAAGAATTTGCAACGGCCTGCATTAATTTTGAAAAAATATACAAAAAAATGTGTCGCATTTCGTGGAAAGAGAAACAAACAAATAGCGATGTTCTCACGAGATTAGGCATAGGCCTAGGTAGAAAACTTTTGACTGACATTAAAATTAGGCAGGTCAAGTATTTTAATCATGTAAAAATAAAGACGATACTTTATTTTAAACAATACTGGAGGGCGCTACCAAGCCCTGAAAATGGATTTGCAAGTAGCAGGATATTATCCGGAGAACGGAATGCGTTGTATCGAATTTTATAGATATCGCCACGATATTTGCACCTTTCTGTCCAACTTCAGCAGGGGATGCGAAGGTTGAATGTATGCAGACAATAATCTGGCAGTGCAATAAGTGAGAGGACATTAAATGAGGAACTAATGCTAATTTGACAGAGTGTACAGTCAAGACAAGAGACGGACGATAAGAGAGGTCCATTGCAGCCAACCTTCGTTGCGGAGACGGCACTTGGATTGAATTGAATTAATTTTGGTCTTACAATTAGCACTGGGAAAACTGAGGCACTATTCCAGCCTGCTTATGGGAAGTATATAGTGAATCAAACATTTCTATACACAACCAACGTCTCCAGCAGACGATAGCTTCAACTACATAGGCAGCACCTTCCCCATAGAAGTGAATATCGACTCTGAGGTCAACAACAAAATTGCATATGCAAGCTATCCCTTTTGTGAGACTACAAGTGAATGTCTTTAACCGACAAGACATTCGTGTCGCCATGAAGGTAAATGTGTATCGTGATATGGTTTGAACTACTCTTTCTACATGCCTAAAAAACATGGACAATTCTAAGCCGACAGTTAAATCTTTTCCAGGTGAGCTGTCTCAACACGAAGCGAGTCATTACTGTATCATCATCATCATCTAACATGTCTCTTATAGAACCTCGCTCCCACCACAGACTGTCAGAAAGAAACTCATTCCCTTGCCAAAACTCCAGCTTCCCCCACAATACCGATGCATTCCTGGACATCAGGGCGCCATCGTCTTTCCGGTCTACCGCTGCCTCTTTTTCCTGGCACCACATCTTCCATCACTGTTCTCTCAAGACCGTCGTGTCTCCTGATGTGACCAAAGTATTTCAAATTTCTGGTCAAAAAAGGAACCGATAAACCAGTTCTCCTCCACGTTCAACTCTCGCCGAATATCCATATCAACAACCCCCTCCCCCCCCCCCCAACACCCCCCCCCCCAACACCCCCCCCCCCCAACCCGCCTTCGTCCAGAACACTCTGAGGATCCCTCTGCAAAACTCTGACTCGATTCTCTTTCTCTCTAGAAGCCTTGGCAATCGTCCATGATCCGCAGTCATACGCTGCCACAGAAATAACACAGGCTTTTAAGACCCTCAATTTTGTCATTTTACTAGTGCTCTGCCATAATTTCAGCCTCTGTGTTACCATGACAGTCTTCCTCTGACACTCTCTCCCCCCCCCCCCCCCCCCCCCCCAATGAAATCCCGATGCAGTCGCCATTTCTGTCAACTCTGGAGCCAACCAAGATATTAAAAATGCGCGACCTGATCTATCTCCCCACCATCCACTGCTAATTTATGTTGACATCGTATTTTGTCGCTGGTCATTAACTTTGTTTCGTTTATTTTTTTAAACCTGCCTTGATCTCCACTGTATCCACCCACGACTGAAAGCAGCTGCCCCAGCACTGTGTAACAGGGAAACATTGACAATGAACAGCTAGAGAAGAGAACTGATGCATTTGAAATGTACATATACAGAAGATTGATAGGGGCAATAAAATAAGTAAGAAAATCTTGGAGCAATTAGGAGTGCAAAGAGAATTGAAGAACGAAATCAGAGTGAGACAATTATATTATTTTGGGAATCAAGATGTTGAGCAGCCCATGAGCTGCAGTGGTCAGCGACGCATAGCTGACTGCTAGCGTCATGGCCAGCGAACCATAGCTGCCAAGACCCTTCTACACCTCCACGCGGTGATCCTGGATTACAGGCTGCAGCAGGGCAGACTGGCTAAGGAGAAGGGATCGAAGAGGGAATGCTAACCCGATACTCAAAAAATGCTTGCTGAAGTCGGATGTGTTGGACCGAAAGGTACAAATATCGCAGCCAAGCTGTAAACTACGACCCAACGCATTTCGTTCTCTGGACTACATTCTGCTACTTACCCTTTCAGGGTTTGGTAGTGGGAGATTGAGAACGAACGAGGGAGAAGAAGATACTATTTTGGTCACATCAAAAGACAAAGAACCTTGCTGAAAACAATACTGAAGGAAGGATGGAGGGCAAACTTAAACGAAAAAAGGCAAGATTCCGTAACGCTATGCGGAGAATGTGAGATATGGTGTTACGCCAATATTATTTGGTGACCAATGGCACATAGTAGATGATGTGGTCAGTATCATGCCAACCGTCTTTACTTCCTATAATTTTTCTGATATCCAATTTATATTGATTACAGGAGCCGGTTTGCAATAACAAAAAAAATACTCTGTGCAGCTCATACCTCCTCGGAAACCAAATGGAGCTCCACTCAGCTGTTGTTCTAGGATAGGACAATGCCCAAATTATCAGCTCCAGGATTTTCTCGTGCAGTTTTCCTGTGTGGATTAGACGAGATATCCCCCGGTAGGTATCGCACTCTTTTTTGTTGCCTTTGTTTTCCCAGATTGGCACAATGATAGCTTTTTGCCAGTCTTCAGTGACTCTACTTTCCTCCTAAGCTGCTAAGAATATTCTATGTAACCATTTTACTCCTAGGTATCCACAAGCTATAATTGTCTCACAGGTTATTCCATCCGCACCTGCAGCTTTACGATTTGGGATTTAGTTAAGGACTTCTCGATTAATATAATAGATCGGTGTAGAAGATGTTAATGGCGTTTTCAATTTTCTGTCGTGACGTTAACCGCGTTCCGTAGTCAGTTTTCTAGCCGGGAATTAGATGTGTGTTCTCTAATTTTGTTCTTCTGTAACTAATTTGATTTAAAAACAAAAAAAGTTCATAATCTCGTGTACCGCGAGATCTTACAAAAAGAACATTGGATACGATGTCAACAATAAGTAAAGATGGCGGATGTACTGAGCTATAATATTTCAAATAAATAATATTCTTACAAGGATATATTTTTGCGCTTTATTAGTTAACAGTTGACCTGCTGAAGTCGGATGTGTCAGACCGAAAGGTGCAAATATATTGCAGTTAGGCTGTAAACTATGACATAACGCATTCCGTTCTCTGGACAACATCCTGCTATTTTCAAAAGCCAACAAAAATCTCTTTTCACCAGAGTCCAGACTCACTCAGGGCCTGGTACTGCAGCAGATTGAAAACGAACGACGAAGAAGAAGAAGATATTCAGTATGGCATGCAACTGGTCGCACAGAGATTACTTTACCCAACTAATGTGCAAAGATCGGCAATCTCATACAGCACTAGAAATGTTTGTAAATGATTTACACTCAGATAAAGAGAGAACAGTATTAACTTTTCTCTGCCATTCTGGGTCAGAAGACTTTCTATGGAATCTTGTGCAATTGTTGGGAAATGACATAACAAGGTGTGTATATTACTGTTTGCTTCTTTCCCTCTCTCTTCTCTCTCAGTCACACGCACACACACACACACATTGAGTCATTCATTGACATACAGTACACACAATCTCTCCGTCTCCCGCTCTCATTTTCTGATAATCTCTCATTATGATTAACTTTTCATAATCGTAGTACTGGTTCTTATAATGATGAGTGATTGATTTGTTTACTACTTCTTCCAATCCACGGAAAAACGAGTTATTCCCTCTTTAAATACAATACAATATGCTCGACTTCAGTCCTGCAGGTGTGCCGTTTTCGAGGTAGTCAACAACATCCTGTATCATGTATGCAGTTTAATCAATCCTTCACAGTGTCGCATCATTTCGGACCTAAGTCGCTCACCAGACCATCTAACCATCGCATTGAATCACTCTTTTAGTACTGTATAAATATTATATGTGTGCTGTATTGTTTCCAGAGCTTTCTTTCAAACCCAGAAGTCCACTGCACACGCACGTTTTATGAATGATGGTATGTGCAATGCAATGAATTGGATCTTCTTCTACCATGGAGGGGTTAGCCCGCACCATTTGTTGCTGTCTCTTAAGTACATCTATTCTTGTCTCTGTCATAAACATTACCCCATTCCCCCACTGGAAACCACTCTGACAACATGTGAATGAAAGTATACTAAACGAAATAACATTGATGGCAATTGAGTCAGAAATAAAGACCTTTGGTACAGTATGAAACATGAATGACAGGTGAAGGTAATTGTTAAACTAATGGTGTCACAGATACTTTTGAAATCACTACCGGTGTGAGATAAGAGTGTGTGCTTTCTCCTCTGTTGTTTAACATCTACATGGACAAAATCGCACCAGAGACTGTTCAAATTGAGACATCTGAAGCAGACCATAATTCAATACACAAGTTGTTCTTTGCAGATGATCAGTGCTTGCTGAACAACGATGAAAAACTGCAACAGATCCTCTCCAACTGTTCCTTTCCAGAACTGCACATCTGAAGCAGACCATAACTCAATACACAAGTTGTTCTTTGCAGATGATCAGTGCTTGCTGAACAACGATGAAAAACTGCAACAGATCCTCTCCAACTGTTCCTTTCCGGAGCTGTCTTCTTGTTCCGTCCATGAGACGCAGTCTGAACTGGCTTCCTCTTCAACCATTCTTTGCTTACTTACTCAGTCTCTTTCTCTGTAGATTCCAATTTAGTGCATGTCTGGTTATACTGTCCTGCTCTTTCTGAGAGTGTACACTATCCATCTCCACTTACTCTTCCCCCAGATTCCCTGCTGTATTGGTGGTTGCCATGTTCTTTCCCGCAGATCTGTGTTTGCCTTGCCATTACCTCTGACCATCTAACACAAAGTACGTGATGAAAACAATGAAGGTCTACAACCTGGATGTGACACTCTAGGTCACATGCCATGTCTCTGAGCAGGACTATCTTTACATTTGTGTTAAACAGCTCAATCTTGTTTTTCATGGATAATGCTTTTCCAAGCCCTACTCCAGAGACGCATGGTTGGTCGGCCTCACGCTTCATAGCCAGCGCACAAAAGGTCTTTACAACTCGGACATATGTCAATTGTCCCTAGTCGATAGTCGAAGATGCAGTTATTAATGCAGACAAGATGAAACATTGCTGGGGGGGGGCACTTACTGCGAAGAACGGATGATCGTTGGAGCACAGCGACATGCCCTAGAGATATGAAATGACCACAGGGACGACCACCAACACATTGGTCCAACTCCCTTGCATCGCTCAACAACATTTACGATGCCACATATGGGCGACTCATTATCCACTGGTCTACCGTGGCCCAACACAGAGACCATTGGAAGAGAAGTTGGTACCTGCAACGGTGTAACCATCGCTGAAGAATGGGTCACCAGTAATGCTGTTCCATATTCAATGAAGAGAGTTGAAAGACGTTGTTATTGTTTTGTTGCCCACAATGAGTAAGTTTACTCTTCTGTGCACCCTGAAAAGGACGTTAAGTGGTGGGTAGTAGTAGCTTTTCTCACATCCCGAACATGCTGATGAAGGTGGACCACGGTCCTCCAGGCAGTTGTGTTATTGCTTGGATCATCTGCGTGGCGCTCACTACTACGGTGATCACATCTCGTCAGCCAGGCTGCCTTGGAAACAGCCTGTTTCCAAGGAAAGCTACATTGAAGAGAGACTCTGGTCTTGGTCGGTGTATTGTGCCTGACCCTGAAGTGATGTTTTAGTTGGTACGTTGTGCCTGACTAGATTAGCGTCTAAATTCCCTGTTAACAGACATAGACATAGACAACTGAAAATTCTGTGGTTTTAAAGTGGTGAAACGTTTTTAATGAGTTAAGAGAGCTTGGCAAAGAACTGAATAAGTTTCAATTAAAGTCATCAATCAGAACTAAGGTACCATACGAAATATGACTGCTGAATGAAGTGAAGGGATTTTGTTGCTGCCCTGAATGACGCCATCATGGCTGATTGTAACAGACAGCTTCATCAGTCATTGGTCCAACATTTAAGAAGGCGAGGTTGTGCACAAGGGGGTTATTATAGCTGAGAGGTAAAGAGCTTCTCTCTTAAAAAAAACACAGACAAATGAAAGTATGAAAAGACTGGTTTTCGAATTTCACTAGTTTGTGGTTTCAAGGCGATGAAATCTATGTATAATTCTGTCCTGACAGATGATAAATTTGGAAGTCATGTGAACGTGCTATGCATGGTAAAGAGCCTTAGGCAGTTGAAAACTAAAAAGCCTGCTGTATTCCGGGTAAATATTCTAAAGGTAATATTTCTACTCAATAGTGACTTTCATGAAAGGTAAAAGAAGATGGCCCTCCATCATGCAAAGACACAACAGGCCAATCACCTGTTTATTTGCACACTAGATTATAAGTATATGAAAATTAAAGACCTCTACACCTCCAGGGATAGAAGAGGAGCAACTAAGAAGTGAGACAGATTGTGGTACAATTTTTTATGACCTTTCAGTTTTGTTTCCTTTCAGAGTTGCTGGAAATGCAGCATACATAATTGGCACTTTAGCAGAATTTGAGCTAGGCTGTTACAGGATTATTTCCCTTGCCAAAAGCCATCATCCAGGCAGCAGAAATATTTTGTCAGATCTTACTCGAATGTTGTCCTTTGACGACCCTGAGAGTGTCATGAATGCTGCAGGAACATTGGGGACATTGGTAAGGATAGATAATTGAGGAATAATTCTTCTTCTTGCTGAAACCAACTGAGTAAGGCTTAAAGTCATAGATATTGCAACTTTTGTTGTTGTAACTTTCTGTTGTAAACAGAAAACAAAACGTTCTTTATATAACTAACACAGAAGAAGTTCTGTTCTGTTCTTAAGAATCAACTTCACTGCTCTCAGGGTATAACCATAAGTGCTCAGTCGACCTGCATGTCTAGATGGGCTGATGCCCCTGTGCAGGTCTTAGCTCTGGCGTGAACTGGATGTAGCCGGGAGGAGGATTTCTTGCTTAGCAGGCTAGGCTCAAGCAGCTCATTACTCAGTGAGTGGGATCAAGACGCTGAGCAGCGCATGAGCTGCAGCGGTCAGCGACCCATAGCTGACTGATAGCATCAGGGCCAGCGAACCAGAGCTGCCAAGACCCTTCTACACCTCCACGCAGTGATCCTGGATAACAGGCTGCAGCAGGGCTAAGGAGAAGGGATCGAAGAGGAAATGCTAACCCGATACTCAAAAAATGCTTGCTGAAGTCGGATGTGTTGGACCAAAAGGTGTAAATATCGCAATGAAGCTGTAAACTACGACACAACGCATTCCGTTCTCTGGACTACATTCTGCTACTTAAGCCCTTTCAGGGTTTGGTAGCGGGAGATTGAGAACGAAGAAGAAGAAGACTCCGTGAGTGGAATTGAAAGTGTTGTTGTGTCGTAGTTTACAGCGAGGCTGCAAAATCGGCATCTTTCCACCAGAAGGTTTCAGCTGACATTTTTGAGTGCCGGGTTTGCCTTCCCACTACGATCCCTGTTCTCTAAGCCAGACTACACTAGTTCAGCCTGTTTTCAGGCCTGCCACATGGAGGCTGAATAGAGTCTTGGTCGGCTCTGTTTCGCTGAATCTGATGCAAACAGCCATCTGTGAGTCGCTGACTGCTGTCAGCTCATTCACTGTGCTGCATCTTTGGCTCTATTTAGCAAACTAAACGGATGTCTATTTCCTCTTTTGAAACCCTTAAAAAAAAACCAACCCCATCCCTTCATAGCGAATTCCTCGCAAGCTGATGAATCCTGATCTAGAAAATGTGCATGATGCAGTGGAATCAAGAAAAGAATTTATTTTTCTGGCAATCAGATTAGGAAGAACAATGTAACACAAATGTTATGTTGTTGTTACGGATTCAGCAGCATCCGGGCTCTTGCCCTTTGGCTCAATGCCATGTAATGGTATCTGCACGTGTTTATCAGCTGCTGTCTAGGGCCATACAAAGTGTTCCATGTATCTGGGTGTGTAGGAAGAATCATTTTCCTAACATCACTGAGCACTCAAAGAGATGATGATCAACAGTTTCATATGGTGTGTACACAGCTGGCACTCAGGAGTATGTTGTGGTTGAATTCTGTTCAGGTGTTTGTTAAGTGGAATATGGAAATATTATTAAAGCAACCATTTATATGGATTTATTCACAGGCTGAAAATACAGGTGGTCGAGAGTGGATGTTGTCTGAATCTTGTGTGGAGTCCATGTTGGATCATGTGACAGAACTGCTCCACAATGAGAATCTTTGGACAGCTAGCAATGCTGCTCTTGTGTTAGCCAGGTGAGAGTTCTGATTGGTTGGCTGAGAAAGATTCTTAAAATTTACACATGAAAACTGGATTGGAACTGGAATCCTGGTATTCAATGAGGCAGATCAGTGCCTCATGCCAGGTAGCCAAAAGTTATTTTGTACCAGAACCAATTGATTTGATGGAGCTCTGTCGCAGACGGTAAAGGGGTCTGCTCTATTCTATTGCACTCTACACTCACTCTAAACAAATTCAAGTAACACTAAATATAAACACAATACAACAGATTACTTAGTCAAAAAACACTGCCAACTATAAACTCTCTAAAAACTTAAATTCTTTCTCTCACCATTTATACGTCATGATGCCCTATTCTCCTAATCTGGTCTGCTGTGATCAAACTTAGTTGCGGATTGCTGCTGATGGTAAAGTTCGTAGGTTCTGAACTCGAGTATGACATCCATGGTCTTGTTCCTCTTTGTCAACGGTAGATCAAAGTGGTCTCAGCGTGGTCAGTATAGACTGCATGAAATATGATCCATGGGATCACTGCATAACTGCCTCTAGCTGTGACTGATGACTTACATTCACGTGATCAAGGCGATGTTGACATGATCAGTGGGACTGCGTCAATAGGATGACTGGAAGACTGCCTCTATAAGCTACTGACGACTTATAATTACAACCACTAAATAATATGAGGTTAGTTACCTTGCTTGCTGCGTGTCTATCTCAACTGCCTCTCTCCGTCGCCTAAATCTCAACTCAAATCTGCCTCATCTGCATATCTTTGTCACCTGCATTCCACTGAGCGTCTACACGTCTCCAACCACTATTGTTCCAGGTGTAAACACATGGCCTGAAACTTACATCAGGTTACAAATGTTTACCACAACTCTCACTTGTGCGGTTTGAGATAAAGCGTACGGAGTTCGATTTGGTTACTCAAATTCTGGCGGGACTGAGATCAGCTGTACTGACTTAAATTCCATGAAAAAGAAAGGCTGTCAAAACTTTTTCTATCTTCCTCCCAACTTTTACATGTTAAAACATGTCTAAGCTCCTACCTATATATTGGTCTAAGCTCCTACCTATATATTGGTCTAAGCTCCTACCTATATATTGGTCTAAGCTCCTACCTATATATTGGTCTAATCTTCTACCTATATATTGTCTGTACAGCTAAGATCTGTTACAATTTTTTTGTTCTGCAAATTTGTCTGATTTACTATTGGTTAGTTGGTTATTGATCCAGCAGCCTGTGGCCTCCTGCCCTTTGATCCAATGCCATATAGTGGTATCTGTAAGTGTTTATTTGTGAACTGTTGTTTAACCTTTAACCAACACTAAAAATTGATGCAATTTTCCCCTGCAGCTGCATTATTTTTCAGTATGTCGCATTTTACTATGGTTGTTGACTTTGAGAGCCTCTAACCTTTTTTAATTTGTTGGTCTGCAGATATGATTTTGTTGTATATAGAGACATGAGTTAATAAAGAACTTGTTGGTGTTATTGTTTTTTGTTGTATGGATTCAGAAAAGGGTTTTCCACTACTGACCACCTACACACAATCCACCAGCTGTTGAACAGAGCACATGAACTACTTCTTACCATATGGCTAGTGTTTATAGACTACGAAAAGGCCTTCGACAGTATTGAGATCAATGCCGTAATAAATGACCTAAGAAACCAGGGCATAACCAAAAATTACACGAGGATGATCGAGGAAATAAACCTAGGCTGCAGTACGGACATTACTCTGTACCACTGCCCAATAACTGTTCCACTAGCAAGAGGAGTGCGGCAGGGCGACACAATTTCTCCAAAGCTTTTCACAGCGGCGCTTGAGGACATTTTCCAACAGCTGAGTTGGGCCAATAGAGGCATAAATATAGATGGAGAAAGACTCACCCACCTAAGCTTTGCAGATGACATTGTGCTCATCAGCCACACCACCGGGGAGGCACAACACTCCCTGAACGAACTAGATGATGTCAGTAGAGGTGTCGGACTACGGATGAACAGAAAAAAACGCAATGTCTCCTAAACTCTTACTGCAGAAAATTTGAGATCAAGCTGGGAAATGAAGCTATCAAAGATAGCTCCTACATATACTTAGGGCAAGAAATAAATGCCACCCACACGGAAGACCGAGAAATCTCAAGATGAAGAGCTGCTGCCTGGTCTAGCTTCAATACCATAAAGCCCATACTCCTGCCTAGACACCATGCCAAGGGCGCACCTTTTCAATTCTGCGGTCATACCAGCCATGATCTACGGATGTAAAGTAGGGAATCTATGCAATGAGGATGCAGAGAAACTACGAGTTACCCAGCGAGCGATGGAAAGACGCGTCCTTGGGATCTCGATCAGAGATCGAATCCACAATACTGAAATAAGAGAATGTACTCTATTTCGAGACGTCGTGGAGGCTGCGTTGTCAGCGCAAATACCACTGTGCTGGCCACGTGGTGCGCATGCCATGTAACAGATGGACACTCCGAATGACGTGTTGTTGGCCATATAATTATATACGACCACGCTGCCACCCATCTGTACGATGGCGAGATGGTCTGATGAGAGACCTAGATCCGAAATGCTACGACACGGTGAACGATTGGACTGCATACAGGACATTGTTGGCTTCCTCGCAATACGGCATACCCACCGGACTGAAGTCAAGGATGTTGTATTGTATTGGACAAATATTTAAACTCACCTTTATGGGGTATCGCATCCGATTACAATTTTGGAAATTATCACAGAGGACAGTTAATTAAGTTTTACAAGATTAGCATATCTGTTAGTTTCCACTACAAACGTATTTATTAGATCTACATAAACAAATTAAACAGATTTACCTCAGAAAAATTCATCGCAACGCCTTCATTTCACCACTCTCAGTAATGGAATAATCTTCCAATCAGAGTAAAAAAAGAAAAAAAAATATTTCAAAATTCACTAAAATAAAACAAACCGTTTCTGGAAATTGAAGCGGGCGAAGTGAAGTCTATTTTTAGATTAAAATGCCGGTGTGTTCAGCCATTTCTATAGCATTAACCCTAATGTTTATATATTATAAAACACTGGCCGCGTTTGGCTAGTTTTCTTGCCTGTAAGAGAAAAGAGAAACTTTTTTCAGGCTAAAAATCTCGCCACTAGTGCCGTAAAGAGGAAGAAGCTTTTTTTTCCTAATACCATCAAGCATTGAACACTCAAAAGATGGTGTTCAACAGGGATGTGTGCACAGCTGGCATTCTGAAGTATGTTGTGGTTGGATTCTGTTCAAGTGACTATTAAGTTGTATATGTGCATGTGAAGCCATAAAATGGTGCTTTAATATCTGCTTTTCAGGAGGTTGATGCTATTTTGGGGATTTGGAATGGCCATATGTTTATAGATTTCTATCCTAGAATTCTCCATTGCCCATTTATTCAGCCAAGCCTCTTTGTTCGCAGTCTTCAGAAGTTGTTTGATTGTCTGTGTTGGAGTGTATTGTTATTCGTGACTTGATCCCTTCCATTTGCGTCTTTTTCACATGATTCCAAATTTATTCAAATCCTGCTTGCATACATCCTTGTACCGAAATAGTGGCCAGCCCCGAGACCTTTTCCCCAAATGTAATTCCACATAGAAAAAATTCTTTGGTATTCTGCCATCCTTCATTTGAACTAAATAGGTAAGTAAGTTTTTTGTTTTTTTCAGTCTAAGGTTGGATACATTTTCAACAACCCATGTATGCTTTGTCATTTATTTAAAAATCAGGCTCAGCATTTCAGAGGAGGGCAGCTCTCGTATTTTGAAACACCCTCGGTCACAATACATCCTCACTTGTCTAATACAAGCTTTGGGAGCAGATGTGGCAGGTTCGTATATGTGTCCTATTATTATATGCACATTCTCTTCTTGCATCATAGAAGATAGTATGATAGCCCCTTTCAGTCATGACCGATTATATGATGATACGACTTGGAGTGGTAAATAAAAAAAATATATACTTAGCTTTGATTTTTTTTCTTCTTGTGGGATTGTCTTCTCACTTTTCTGTGTTGCAAGAGCATCTTTTCGTCAAACATGAGGTGGTCTTTCAGGGTACATCTCCGATTGGATTGTCTGCAGCTTCATCTTCCCAGGATGTCAGACTCATGTTCAGAGCTTTCATATCACGCTTACACACATCTTTGACCTCAACTGGGGTTGGCCGACTGTTGTTTTGCCATCCACAAACTGTCAATAGAGATATTTTGGGGAATGCGACCATCTTCCATGCGGCGAACATGGTCAAGCCATCGTAGTCTTCGCTGTCTAAGGGGAGAGTGTACATGCTTGAAAGACCGGAGTAAGAGTGCACCTCTGCATTCGTCACTGTGTCCCTCCATGTAATTCCAAGAATGGATCGCAGCCGCAGTAGATGGAAGGTGGTTTCAAATTTGAAATATCATGAAATTCCTACCCAATATGCCTAGTAAGCCGCAGTAAGAATATCACAAAAAGAACCTACTAGCCTTCAGCTACCTGGCAGCAGGCATACACCTGCTTGTTTGAAAACCAGGATTCCAAGTATAGCTCACTTTCCGAAACAGTTCATAGGAAGAGTAAGAAGTACTACAGGATTTATTTACATCAATTGGCTGTTATGAAAATACAGATGGATCGGTCATGCGGTCGCATGCTGGATAACAGATGAACATGTAGAGTGACGTCATGGTAGCCCTACAACTTCAGATGCCCTTGCAGGCAGCCACGGTTGAGGTGGAGATGTGGCCTGAAGGAGGTCCTGGGTCCAACATGGTACGCCAAGGCAAAAGAGCGAAACAAGTTTACTCAGCATTTGGCAACCTGGCATCAGACGCATGTGCCTGATTGAATACCAGGATTTAGAGATTTAGAGTGTTGTGTTGGTTGTTGTAAGCCTGTGTTGTTATAGTATTTCTTTCATGTCATCTGTCCATCTGCCGTGCGGTTTTGTGTGTGTATTGTGTAGCCAGATCTTCCTGTGTTGTATGTGTGCAGTGCTTGTTGATCAGGTTGTATTCTGATGAGATGACTAATCCATGGTATTTTCTGTCCTGATGTTTTCAACCAACGATGTCTTCATTAGAAAGACGCCCCTAGAAGCGACAGAGATGCTACAATCACTAGATACAGAAGGCAGGAAAGCAGGCTTAGCCATAATCCTAGAGAAAACCAGGGCTATCTGCAACCGATTTGCAGAGCCCAACACCATACGCTAGAGTAGAACGCTCTTAGAAGATGTTGACAAATATGCCTACCTGGTAAGGCTCCTTAACATGAAGAGCAACATAAAACCTGAGAACGCCAGACAGAGACAGGTGGGCTGTGCGGTCTTCAACTTCATCATTACAGCAACAGATACCCCAAAAGACACAAGACTATTTTTGGACATCTTCGACTTAGTAGTTCTACCGGCGCTCTGCTATTGTAGCGAAACCTATCCATAACAAAAGCAGCAGAGAACCAGCTGAGAACAGCACATGCATCTCTTGAAAGACACCTTGTGAGCATAACTCTCAGACAACAGCTACAAAATGAACAACTCAATAACGACATCCAGAGAATGTCACACATCAAGGATGTCCTACAGCACATCAACCAATCGAAACAACGCTGGGCAGGCCATATAGCTAGAAGACAAGGCAAACGATGGAGTATCATATCCACCATGTGGTACCCGAGCGACAAAAACAGACCTCGTTGATGGCCCCCAGCTTGCTGGCGAGATTCTCTAGGCAAACACAACACGCACGACCACACAATAGACAGACTACCATCCCACTGGATGACATGCACCCGTGACAGAAATTACTGGATCCTGAGTTGGGACCTGCACAAGGATGACCACCAGTTGGTGAAGAACGGGTTGAACTAAGATGTGTATTCAGCACAAGGGGTGGATCTCATCATATTTCTGTAGCAAGATGCAGCAGTCAATGAGCTGATTGGTAACAGATTAGGAAATTAATAGAGAAGGCAATGATTGGTAATAGATTAGGAATTGAATAGGGAAGGCAAACTCTGTCCAAAAAAATGTTGTGTTGAAATCAAATGTGTCAGGCCGAAAGGCCCAGATATCAGAGCCTTGCTGTAAACTACAACACGATTTCACAAACTTCCTTTTCAGGACGAACATCGAAGAAGAAGAATGTATCAGTCAACATTTCTCATTTTATATCTTCTGACAATACTAATGACTTTTCTTAGACATTTCATTTCACATCTTTTAATTTTTATCTTCTGTGGCTTAGATAAGGACCAAGTTTGATATTGGTATCACAGAGTTGATAGAAAATACTGTTTATCAGTTGTTTCATGATCCCAGTAGTAGTGAGCGACAGGCAGATCAAGCCAAGCATAACACAGCTGCCTGGAGGACCCTGGTCCACCTTCATCAGGATGCGAGGAAAGCTACAACAACCCGCCACTTAACATCCTTTTTAGGGCGCACAAAAGAGTAACCCTACTCATTGAGGGCATTCAAGAATATCAACTGTTTCTATGTTTCCAAGCTGATATTCTAGTGTTTTAAGTAGTGGGGACAGTTGATAACTCACAGCAGAGACTTTATGGCATTGAGTTTCAATTTCTTCATCAAGCCTTCCATTTTCTGTAAAAATACTTTATAGATATTTGAACTCTTGGGCTTGCTTCAGTTTTATATTGTTTGTTCCTATGTTTAGTGGGCCTGGTAATCCTTATAGTTTCTGTCTTTGATGTGCTAATCTTTATGTTATATCTGAAAAAAGACACTAGTTTTTAATATATTTAAGAAAAATTACTTCTTGTTCAACAGGTAGAGGCATGAATGCAGCTTTTGCTGTAGGTCGACTGTGTGATATGGAATCTGGGAGGCAAGCCCTGCTCAACTTTCCTGAATCTGAGAAAATGGTTTGTTTAAAACTGAATAAGCTCATTTTTGAGTGAATAATTTTCTTTCCTAGTGTGTATTCCAGGGCCATTTTTTTGGGAAGAAATAATAGATCAATGTGTTCTATTAAACATGTTATTCGCCCTTTGAGCCCTGGTGTGATAGAGCTAGGATTCCTGATCACATGGACCTCTTACCTATGCGTGTGATTGGGTTCTCTTCTATCTTACTTTACACACAATAACAACATAAGAACATCAACTTAGGAAAACACAACAACAACATGTGAATAATAAAACAAGATACTTCATTTATTACAAGTCTATGGTTTACAACATGGTTAAAACTAAACTAACTAATTTTAATTAAACATCTTTATCTAAGGGTATGTTAGCATGAGCTTGAATGGAATCCTTGAACTATAAACCCATTGCTGTAGTCTAACATAATGTCTACAACAATCTATACAGATCTTGTTCTACACTGATTAACTAACTATCTGCTTTGTAGTCATGTGTGCCCTCTGGCAGTTGGTGATGAAGTTGATCTCTGGCGGCCGTCGGCCCTGCTCTGTGCAACAATTTCATTTTACAAAGCTTGTTGGGGAATACATGAAGACGAGATCTGGAGGTGGAAGTAAAAAAACAGGAAAAAGCTGGATGGAAGTGGAAAAGATAGTACAGGACAGAGTTGCTTGACGAGGGTTGGTTGATGGCCTATGCACCCCTTGACGATAGAAGGCGAAAGAGAAGCTTATTGGGGTGCTCCCTAAGAGTTCAGGTTACAACTCTCATCCCATCTGAGCTAAATACGACCTGCCTGATCTGAATCGTGCATACGATCAGTTATCTCTCGCCCTCAGCAGATCATCAAGAACTGATGTCTGTGATATTCACACTTCTGATTTTATCACCTCAGTTTGTTCTCGGCCTCAGCTCTGTCACTCCAAGTGATCAGATTTCTCACATCGTATCGCCTATTACAGGAAGTCCACCATTCACACCAATGGGCAGTAGTGCAATTGCCCCTGATATATCTAGAGATGACTCCCTGTAAAACTCTGACCTCCGAACCCAGTTCCTAACTATTATTGCCTCTTTAGCTCCGCCTAAACAAATATGGTGGTGGTCACATGGTACCTCTGTCCCTTCACTGCTGTGCCTGTACCCCATGTCACTCTGACAAGCTCCTCCCATTAAACTTATTTTACCCAGCTGACTTTTCTTGTCATCCCTTCAATCTGCCAGGGCCAGTTAATACAGGGGCCTATGGGATGTGCTATACCCCCACCCCTCTTTGACAATTGTCTCCAACTCAAAGTAAACACTAACTGCCTTTCTCTCATGCTGCTAATCCAAACCCAACCCTGACAATGGACACACATCGTGTTGTGACCTTAGATTGACCTGACCTGTCTAAGTTGAGATATCCCAATACTTTCTAAGCCAATTTTGGCTCTCCAGCCCCCAATCTCTTCTGCTTTACAGGGATCTGTTACACTGGCCACCCTGTCCATAAACATCTCATTCCCCTGTGCTTCTGAGAAAATAAGCACAATGTAGACATTTAGGGAAAGCTATTTACTATGACAAAACTATTAACTCTAATTTCACTATTCTATCTCATACTAACTGACCTGATCATCTCCAATTGTCCTACTTGTTATGCCAATAGATTGTGGAATATATTTATTGAAGACTTATCTGTGTCAAATTTACTTGAACTTGATACATTACAAGGGATAAGAGTGGATCGTTGTTGGAACATGTTCACTAGTGGAGGAATTTGCTGTTTTGTTTGGGACAGTTTAAATGGTGGTTGGGAAGAAACTGAAATATCAAGATGTGTTCTCAATGGTTCCCACGGATGCTGACAGACCACCATAAGGATGAATGCATGGGGTGGAGTTTGAACCACTTTCTGCATATAGAAGTGGAGACTGATACATTTCTGTTGTGGATAGTGGCAGACGATGAATTGTGGTACCACCACTTTGAGCCATGCAGCAAAATAATGAGCATGCAACAGATGCATTCATGATCACAAAAACACACAACAAATCAAGTTATAGGTTTCCACTGCTAAGGTTATGGTGGTTGCATTTTTTGGTTGGCAGACTTTAAAGAGCCTGGCAGGAACATCAGTGCTATCAGCTACAAGGATACACTAGACAAGCTGCATAAAGCCATCAAGAATAAATGACCCGGCATGCTTTCTTCTTCTTCTTCATCGTACGCAGTCAGACAGTAACCCGGCATGCTTTCAAGTGGTGTGATTCTGTTGTTGCATGACAATTCTCACCTGCACATCGCGAACATTGTGCAGGAAGTGTTAGCACAGAAAATGTGGGAAGTTCTGTTGCACCAAGCCTACAGCCTCGATCTATCACTGTGTGATTTTCATTTGTTTGGACCTTTAAAAGAAACTTTGAAGCGACAAACGATTTCACTCCAATGCAGACGTCATGACAGTGGTGACTAAAAGGTTAAATGATCCTTTTTTATGGATGGTATCTGCTGTCTCCACATACAGTGCGATGCATGTCTAAATGCCTATACTTACTGAAATATCTTTAGCTTCATTTGTAAAATCTTGTTTATTGTAATTTCTGATTTTTCCAGATTTCTGCCCTGGTTAAGATGCTAAGCTGTGAGGATGCTGGTGCGAGTAAGAATGCCTGTTTTGCCCTGAGTTGCCTAGCAGCAAGTCTTGAAGGTCATAGTCGTCTGCTGAATAATCCACACTCGAAGGATGTACTGTTAACCCTGTCTCAGCTACTCATTACTCAGGATTCTGAAACTGGCTGGTTTGCAGCCATGTAAGTAGTAATTGCATCATATGAGTACTGTATATCTGTGCTTATATTAGGGGGTTTCGAGTCAAATCGTACTTTTTTTTTAAGGAATACAAACATTTTTTTCAATAATCTCCTGCAACGTTTATGCTCTTATCCCAGAGTTTAAGTAATGCTTGAAAAGCTTCAGAGTAGAAAGATTTGTCAGTTTGTCTGAGCCAATTCAATTCAGGACAGCCTGTTTCACTTCGTCATCAGTGCTGAAATGTTGACCTCCCAGGAATTCTTTTAGGGGTCCAAACGGGTGGAAATTGCTTGGAGTGAGGTCTGGGCTGTAAGGTGGATGTGGCAATACCACCTAGCTGGGTTCCTGCAGATGGCACATAGTGCGGTTAGCTGAATGAGGCCGAGTGTTATCTTGCAGGAGCAGGACGCCCTTTGTGATCAAACCAGGCCGTTTTTTCCACATGTGGGTATGCACATCACTCAAAATGCGTATGCACTGTTCACTGTTGATAGTGGCATCACGGGGTAGAAAATCAACATGAATTATGTCAAGTTTGTCCCAGAAAACACTTGCCATCACTTTACCTGCAGATGCAATTGTCCACAATTTTTTGGGTGGTGATGATTGCGTATGATTCCACTGCTTGGATGTTCGTTTCGATTCAGGAGTGTCTCACCACCGCATTGTGATTACAGTCTTTTGTTAATCTCCGCAGATTTCACGACTTCTTTCACAAGAAACTTCATCTCAACACGCTTTTCGATGTAAGCATTAACAGTTTTGCCTGCCATTTTTATTTATCTGTCACGTGACTGACCCATGTCAAGTGGGCCACCTAGCAGTAATAGGACACAAGTGCCCCTAACTACAGATAGTAGTTCCAGCACGTTATAACCCATTCAGGTAAAACTAGAACAAATAGTCCCTGTGTGATATGAATACCCCTCATATAATGAAACTTGATAAGCATAAAAATAAATGGAAACTCCAAGACTAAAAAATACACAAAATAGTGACAACAATCATGTAGGTAAGTATATTATAAGAGCTCAGAATAATAACCATTCTTTGTAAGCGATGATGACAACAGCAGTCAGACATATTGTGTTGCACCTCACTGGCGAGTCCGGAGTTGGCTGTGTAGTTCATTTCTAGCACAGAAACCCCAACCACATATGCAGCAAGTGTCAGTTGTTTTGCCTTTCAGCACAGTGCAGAGATTCGGTGTTCTTCAGCAATGATTGCACAACTGGTGGTGGTTCTGCATAGTGCCTTTGCTGCCCTGCGCTAGGTACTCCCATGAGTTTACATCAACGTTGGGGGAGGAAGACTTATGGTCAGGCACAACATACTGATCAGACAGGTTAGCTAGGGTCAGACAAAATATACTGGCCAAGACAGTCACCTCGGCTTTCTCGCAGCCCTCCCTGGAAACGGCTGTTTTCATGGCAACCTGCCTGATTAGATGAGGGATTGACATGATCTCTGTAGTAGTGAGTGACACGCAGATAAAGCAAAGCATAGCACAACCGCCTGGAGGACCCCGGTCTACCATCATCAACACTTGGGATGTGAGGAAAGCTACTGCAACTCGCCACTGAATGTCCTTTTTAGGGCTCACAGAAGAGTAATATACCCATTGTGAACATTCAACAACATCAACATTGTAGGGTATCAGAGATATTGAGGTATTCTTTGAAGCGCTTATTTTGCCAACCAACCAGATGCAGGCCCATTTTCATCTTGCCACACATTAGTTGTATGGGTACACGATTATCTGGCATGCATGTGACCTGGCCAGACCACCTGATCTGGGTCTTCTGCACTAGCATGTGGATGCTATGCATTTTGGCCTTTGCGCGGATCTCAGTGTCTGGTACCCTTTCCTGCCATTGCATTATCAATAACCTACGGAGACAGCTTGTGTGGAAGTAGTTTATTTTTCTAGCATGTCTGCTGTACACCGTCTACATCTCACTGACATATAAAAAGGTTGTGAGCTTTACGGCACGATAGACTTTGAGTTTTGTACCAAAACTAAGACCCTTCCGATCCCACACACTTAAACTTAACGTCTTTATACTGGTTTAGAAGACTCTTCAGAGTCTGTATACAACCAGTTTCATTTACATTACCTTGCTCTACTGTCACTCAGCCTCTCATAAGCAGCACTGGCCTCGGAGATTCTGTTGCATTGAGTCAATGGTAGTTGCCATGGATAGAGTACTGCCAAAACAGCTCAGAATACATATGCACCAGCCAACAGAAAAGTACATTTTTCTTTATTTCTTTCTGGCATTCATCCTGTAAAGGATTTTGTAGTTTACAGTGAGGCTGTGGTATCTGTGCCTTTAGGCTTGACGCGTTCAGTTTCAGCACTACAATTTTGAGACCGGGTTTGCCTTCCCTCTGTGATCCATATTCTTTTAGCCAGATTACACTAGTGAACCTGATTCCAGGACTGCTACTTGGAGGTGGAATAGGGTCTTAGTCAGCTGTGGTTTGCAGATGCAGGCTATGAGTCATAATGTGCTGTCAGCTCATTCACTGTGCTGCATATTCAGCCCCATGAAAAGCAAATGAAGTAATATTGTTGTTTGTTGTTGTTGTTTAATGCCCACAATGCGTAAGTTTACCCTTTTGTGCGCCCTGAAAAGGACGTTAAGTGGCGAGTTGTAGTAGCTTTTCTCACATCCCGAGCATGCTGATGAAGGTGGACTGTGGTCCTCCAGGCGGTTGTGCTATGCTTGGCTTCATCTGCGTGATGCTCACTACTACGGGGATCACATCGATCCACATCTCGTCAGCTAGGCTGCCTTTAAAACAGCCTGTTTCCAGGGAACGCTACATGGAATATAAATTGTGGTCTCGGTCAGTGTATTGTGCCTGACCCTAACGCGACGTCCTGGACTAACGTCTCAGTTCCCCAAATGAAGTAATAAGCAATCTGGATCTTAACTTCATGCCTCCAAGTGTCAGATGCGTCTTGCTTCAAAGGGAGACTAGAGTTCCGACTAGACACCCTTATATATGTGTAGGAAATGATAGGAAAGTTAGGAAGTAATTAGTCAAAGCCCCTCGCTTCCCTTGGTACATAGGCCATTGACAACATCTTGCAAGCATTCATTGTCTTGGGCTACTCTTCCTGTCTCTCTTTAGGTCATGTAATCGTAGTTCCCTCTCACATTATCTTCTCCATATGATTTTAGATCTACCTCTCTTTTTCTTCTGTTGAAGACTCAATGTGGGAGCCTGTCTGGCTGTATTTGACAGTGCTTTCCTCATTGTATGTCCTATGCAGCCCCGTGTTCTTCTCCTAATTTGTTGTTCCAGTGGCTGTTGTTGGATCCTTTTTCACAAGTCTTCATTCCTCACCATGTCCTGCCACTTTATGCCCATTATCCTTTGTAGGCATCTGCTAACTAAGGACTGGAGCTTTTGTTGTATGGCCTTGGTCGTTCTCCGTGTCTCCGCTCCATACAACAGCACAAACTTGACACTGGTATTGAATATTCTAACTTTGGTATGCAACTTGACACTGGCATTGAATATTCTAACTTTGGTATGCAACTTGACACTGGCATTGAATATTCTTTGGTATACATCTTGATCTCTCTAGATCTCCATATGTTGTTTAGTATGAGGAATGCTTGTCTTGCCATTCAGGTTTTGGCCTTTATATCTACTTCTGTCCCCCTGATAAATTGTGCTGCCCAAATAAGTAAAGACATCCACCACTTGCAACGGAAGCACGATAGATGTTCAGAAAGTAACTTCTGTTTCTAGTATTGTTAAATATAGACAAGTTCTGTAAGTGATATAATTTTTATCACATTGTTCACTCTTTATTCTACTTTTCAACAGTCTCAGCCATTATTCGGGCACTTATCATAGCGGGGCACAAGTTTTTGCATACGCTTCACATAGAAAGGTGCCACCTGTGATGTTAGTCAATCCTGAACCGAATCTTTCAGATCATCCAGATTGTCAAAACAATGTCCGACCAGGAACCTATTCAAATGCAAGAATACAGTCACTCAGTGCCAAGTTAAGACTGTAATTGAATAATCAATGTCTGTCCATCCAAATAGGGTGATTTTAAATTGAGTATGTGCCACAGAGAATGCACATCACAGCTACAAATAGAGTTGTTTGATTGTCACTATAAACTTCACAGAACTGGCAATGAATTTAAATGTCAAATTATTTTTGCATTTAAAAAATGAACTACAGATCATATATCACAGCTGGCAGGCCCTCCGATTGTCCTAAACGTTTTGAACACCCAATAACAACTGCAAGCATAACACAAATATCACAAAATATATCTGTGTGTTGCCAATGAATCATGAAATCAACTGCATGTGCAAAGCAATACTCACAGAAGTTACTTTCAGAGTATCCCTCGTCAAGGACAAGAATAGCATCACTGCCCCACAGAGATCATGTTGTAAGAGGTGACTAACTGTGTGACATGGCATAACACCGACCATGGTTAGGTAGTTTGTTTAGAGCATCATAGATAGTGCCTAACAATCTGCAGGTCTACTTTGCTCTAGTATTTGTGTCTATTAAGATGAACTCGCACATCAGTTAACCACCCTCCGTGGCACTTGTCCCAGCGTAGCGGAGTAATAAGCTGCTCGAGCCTAGCTCGCTAAACAGGAAATCCTCCTCCCAGCTACATCCAGCTCATACCAGAGCTGGGACCTGCACAGTAACAACAATAAGGTGCAGGCAGTGTTAATTTTACCTCTAAAAGAAAAGATGGCACCATAACTGGCTGCGGGTCTACATTGCTCTGGTGTTTTAGTTCATTATGGATGCTGCCAAACCATGGATTTGCCAGGAATTCACACTAGTCGACGACTTAAACTTGTGTTCGCGGAAACGTGTTGTTGTTTTCCATTTGCACTGGTTAATTTGTTTGTTTTGTGTGTTTTCTTCCGTCCGATTATCCTGGAATGGACATTGGCTTAATGAATAGCACTACACTTAAACATGTGTCATATTTCACTGTCTAGTTCACACGGCTGAACTTCACGAGATTGGCGCCCTAGCTGCAAACAGTGTCAGCTTTGTTGTATGAGCTTTAGACACAACTATAATGCACTGCCACCTGGAGAGAGATGGGCTCCGTCAGGTGTATAGTGGCCCAAGACACACTGTTGTTGTATGGGGGGAGCTGGTACGACAAACTAAAATAACGGTGACTCAACGACCTTCTAGGTTATAGGACTGATGATGATGAAAAGTAAAAACCTAGACCATAATTATGGTTTGAATCCATGTCTCCCAACTGAAAGACCAATATTATAACCACTCAGCGGGATCAAGATGCATGAGCTGCAGTGGTCAGCGACCCATAGCTGACTGCTAGCATCAGGGACAGCGAACCATAGCTGCCAAGCTGCCAAGACCCTTCTAGACCTCCACGTGGTGATCCTGGATAACAGGCTGCAGTAGGGTAGACTGGCTAAGGAGAAGGGATCGAAGAGGGAATGCTAACCCGGTACTCAAAAAATGCTTGCTTAAGTCGGATGTGTTGGACTGAAAGGTGCAAATATCGCAGCCAAGCTGTAAACTACAACACAATGCATTCCGTTCTCTGGACTACATTCTGCTACTTACCCTTTCGGGGTTTGGTAGCAGGAGATTGAGAATGAAGAAGAAGAAGAAGAAGAATAACCACTCAGCCATCCACATACATCTATTTTTGTAACTATTTCAGGACTCTTAGAACTTTAGCTAGTCAACCTAAGGGATGCTTAAGGCTCAGAGAACTTCCTCAAGTGTGCTCTACATTGAAGGTAATTTTAAGACTTCACTGCACCACACTATCTTAGTCACAAACTAGTTATGAAGTGTGTATAGTTAAGTTTAGTTGAAGAATCAACACCGTCATTGCACACGGTTTAACCCATAGGCGCTCTGTTCTCCCAGGAAGTGACATCATTATTGAAGCTTTTCAGAGACACTTTCAAGAAGTCTGTAGTGTTTCTTCTACATGAGCATGAAATTAACAAACATACAGTTAACAAATAAATTGTTAACAGAAAAATAAATAAACTGAACATATATATACATATATACAATATAAATTAAAAGTAAAAATAAAGAATTTTTTTTTTTTAAGAAGCAAATTAAAATAATGCAGAAATGAAAACACAGCCAATTAGCAGTAAATTATATATACAAAAGAAAAATACAATTGTAAACAAAAACAAAAAAAATTAAATAGCATTAACAGTACCAAATAAACATGAAAGAAGCAAAGATATAAAAAAATAACACAATAATCAAAATAATTACTTAACCAATAACAACCAAAATAAATAGCTGTAAACAAAGTATAAACAATTAAAATAGCAAACAAGTAGAAATGTCAAACAAGTACAAATAGCAAACAAGTACAAATAGCAAACATAAATGCTGTTTTTGCAAATTGTTGACATTACTGTTGTCTGTTTGCGTGGACTTCTATATTGGTAGTATGCTGGAAGTAATCTTTACGACACGAAACTAAAAATTGAAGCAATTTCCTCTGCATTATTTATCAGCACGTCACGTTTTACTATGGTTGTTGGCTTTAAGAGTCTGCAACCTTTTTTATTTGTTGGTCTATAGATATGATTTGTTGGTTTATAGATATGATTTGTTGGTCAATAGATATGATTTTGTTATATGTAGAGACATAAGTTAATAAAGAGCCTGTTGGCGTTATTGTTTTTATTCTGTGTTAGTTTCTGAGATGCACGAAGACAAAGGTGAAAATGCTGAAAAACAGCACAAACATTTAGACTCACCTATTTTTAGGAGTATTGCGACCGCTGACGATGTTGAAAATTGCCACAGAGGATGGATAATGAAGTTTTACAAGATACACATATCTGTTAGTTTCCACTACAAACATATTGCTCAGTAATTTTTATTTCCAGATTTTTGTTAGTTGGGTAAAGGCACCTTTGCAAGTGAAAATTTCCTTAGATATATATCAATCATAAGTCATTTTACTTCTCAGATAAGTGAAACTGTCAACTGTTTATAATACTTCTCCATGGAACCGAATAATAGCAGGCTTGTTGGTGAAATTCATGACCTTTGTCTTGGAAGCATTGATTTGAAATCCTATCTGTTCTGAAAGGCGTTGTAGTCAATCTAACTTGTTTTGATATTAACCGTAACATAATGTATTGTTTTTTACAGAAAGTTGAACAACTTGCGGATGTTAATTCAGACTTGAAGGAAGAAGTGCTGATAACATTAGAAATCCTCAGACCTCTCAATCCACCTGATGCTCCCAATGTTTCAGGTTAGACTTTTTAGATATTTTCCCTTATATACAAATTAAGAATGAAAAGTAAGATGGCCGTGTCTGACTGGATGCGCACTCAACTCGATCAGGTATTTGTGTCGTTTTCTGCTGTTTGCTAGTTCCATTCGGATTATAATTCACAACTCCTTCACAAGGTTGTATAAAAAACTTTATTCTGTGGATTTTCTGTGCTTTTGATTGGTTATACTGTTTGTTATGCTGTATCTTGCTGCGGCTGTGCCTAGCTTAAGCAGTGAGAAAGAGCCAGTCCATGCACCCCAGAATTGAGCCCAGGTTATCACTACTCAAGGGCCTTCCTGCTTGGACTGAAGTCCTCTTCCTCCTGCACCCCCTCCACCGCAGGTTACACAATAACCCTCCCAACTTTGTATTCACTGCACAGCAAGGGTCACGCGGAATAGAAGTTGGGCAAAATCCAGAGGCCTTATGGGTGGAACGCGAAAAAAACGGAGTTAGACACGAACAGACAAAAGAAAGCCTGACACAAACATTGGCCCAACACACACTTCTCGGGGCCCTCATCCCGATGCAGCGAAGTACTTGGCTCCTCCTGGGGAGTCTGTAGGGATTTCAGTTAACATGCTGTGCATGTTGCTCAGCAGTTGGACATGCTAGGGGTCGATCGACGCAACAGGCTTTACATGCCTAGGCAAACATTATTATATACGAGGCGTGTTCAAATAAAATCGGACCTAACTGCACCAAGTGATCATACGTGTGATGCACATGATGACGTCAATTCTGGTGTAAACAGCACATACCAGCCGTAAAGTTTGGAAAATTTAATTATCCTTCAACTCATAGTTTCCTCAGCAGACCATTGAAAACGTGGCGAGTGGGATACAGAATCCGTCCAGCGTGGTTCAGCGAGCAGTGATTCGGTTTCTAAGGATGTCAACCAGTTGACATTCACTGCAGAATACAGGCAGTGTACAATTTCTGTAAGGAGACCTGTTATTTTCTCACTGACTGTAAATCTGTGATCCACAAGCAGTACTAACTAATATATCTATAATTTCAGTTGTGAGTCCATACACATGTTGTGCAAGCTGGAATAACATTACCACAGTGTGTAACTTTGATATCTGGTATCAATTGTTTGAAGGTACATTATCATGTTGTTGTTTTTAACTCATTCACTACAGATTTTGTTTCCCATCATATAACTAATGGAGTCGGGGTTAGAGCACTGGCTTCGCAGTTGAACTGTCGGAGTTTGGTCCCCATTTGGTCCGAGATTATTTCCGATCTCCATACAACTCCCGGGGTCAACCCAGCCTAAAAAATTGGGCACCAGAACAATCTGGTAAGTAAAGGTGGCCGGCATGATGCTGACCACAATGCCCCTAATGTGCCGTTGGTCAAGAAAAATATGTGCCTAACACAATATTCCCAATATGCTACCCAGATGTGAAATCGGGATCTTTACTTTAATGTTTCATTAACATGTCACATACTAAGCTATTCACGTTTGGATGACGAACAAAAAGGAATAAAGATATTGTATATGTGGTATATTGAATATATTGTCACACGTCAAGGATGTCATACATCATGCCAACAACTCCAAGCACCGCTGGGCTGGCCATGAAGTCAGAAGGAAAGACGAACGCTGGAGCACAGCAACCACTCTGTGGTATCTGCGCGGCAAAAAACGACCACCTGTCAGATTTTCCACTAGATGGCAAGATTCGCTTGAACGGCACAACACTTGCGATCCTGAAACAAACAAGTTAGCCATCCACTAGACAATCCATGCCTGAGACAGAATCGACTGGAAATTGAGATGAAACCAGCTCAAAACTAAAAAACATAGCGCTGCATGAGCCAGGTAGAAAAATGCACCCGGCTACTACCAACTCGCACAAGAGTTGAGACCTGCACAAAGGCTAATGCCCTTGTAGATGCACATATTGACTAAGACTAAGTATATGCGGTGGATGATTAGTGTAAAAGAGATTACAGTGACAAGGTTTAGTTTTCAATCCAAAAATATAAATAACACCTCCATGCAGTGATCCTGGATAACAGGCTGCAACAGAGCAGACTGGCTAAGAAGAAGGGATCGAAGAGGAAAGGCTAACTCGGTACTGACAAAATATCTGCTGAAGTTGGATGTGTCGGACCGAAAACTGCAAATATTGCAGTCAAGCTGTAAACTACGACACAACACACTCCATTCTTTGGACTACATCCTGCTACTTACAAAGCCCTTTTCAGGGCTTGGTAGCGGGAGATTGAGAATGAACGAAGAAGAAATGTACTTGATACATTATGCCAGATCAGCTGCAATGATACCTTGTTGACCTAAAGCAAGTGCTGAATCTTGACTGATGTCCATAACAGCAGCTATTTCATCACAGTCACTCTGTGACTTACTTTCTATCATGATGTATTCAACTATAGCAATTGATTGGTGTCACAACTCATTGTGCCTGATTTTGTCAAGAAGTCTGTCACAGAACTCACACTATTTTGGAACTTCCTACTCCACTTGTAAACTTCCTGGTGTGACAGAACCTTTATTTGCCGACGAAATTGGATAAATATCACCCTTCCACTGTTCAATAAACTAATAATAGAAAGCTGCTTCCCTTTGGTGCATGTCACCAGTGGACAATTATCTTTAAATGGCTACTATGATGTCATGTCTGTGCAGTGATACTACCTGCAGGACACTCTTGAAATTCTTAGCTACAATACTGCCAACTAACATGACAATAGCTCTCTTTTACCCCTGTGGGGTTGTAGATGTCTTTTGTTGTGTATACTTGCAATCGAGTGTGCTGACAAACAGGGAATTGGCCTGTTGTGTATAGAAATAGCATAGGTCTTTTAATTCTTACCGCAAATTTAAAGTTTTCATTACAAACTCAATGATAATGAAGGTAATAAAAGAGGGTATCTTGCTATATAAATGTTTTTGTGGTGTGACTTTGGATCATAGACATTGTCTTCACTTGGTTCATGTAACATCAAACTTATCTTTGTGTAAATCTTTATGCCATTTGGTTTGTCATTGTGTGAATCTTGGGCCATTAAAATTGTTTTCATATATCTTTTGGACAGTAAAACTTACTATCATGTATCTCTTGAACTATCTAACTTGGCTACATGTATCTCTTAGACTTACCTTCGTGTATCTCTTTGGCTTACCTTCAAGTATCTCTTGGACTTATTCCATGTATCTCTTGGGCTATCTAACTTGTCTTCATGTATCTCTTGGACTTACCTTCATATATCTCTTGGACTTACCTTCAAGTATCTCTTGAACTATCTAACTTATCTTCATGTATCTCTTGGACTTACCTTCATGTATCTCTTGGACTTACCTTCAAGTATCTCTTGGACTTACCTTCAAGTATCTCTTGAACTATCTAACTTGGCTTCATATATCTCTATGACTTACCTTCATGTAACTCTTGAACTATCTAACGACTTCATATATCTCTTGGACTTACTTCATGTATCTCTTGGACTTACCTTCAAGTATCTCTTGTACTATCTAACAAGCCATGAAGATTGCCAGTTATTACATACAATTTAAATGTTGTTTTCAGATAGTAAATGCATCTACAGTGGTCCTATGTGTCAGTGTGAAGTTAACTCCCTTTCACCCCACAAGACATACAGTTTCAGAGTCCGAGCAGTGAATGAAATAGAAGAAAGTGCCTTCAGTGAGCCAACAGCAATCACAACGGAGGAGGATTGTAAGCACCTTTTTGCATAATAATTTGTTCTACAGCTTTGATCTGAGTTTATAGTTGATAAAAACATATACCTGAACTAAACCAAACCTGTTTGGTAACGGAGCATACCATCACATATTTGGACAGCACCATTGATATTTCAGGGGACACAGAGGCAGATGTAAAGGCTAGGATTGGAAAGGCAAGGACAGCATTCCTGTATTGAATAATACGTGTATGTAGAAATCCAGGGAAATAAAGACTAATATCAAGTTAAGATTGTTTAATTCCAATGTCATGTCAGTACCCCTGTACAAAGCAGAAACTTGGAGAACGACAAAGACAATACAGAGAAAATTGCAGTAATTCTTCAATAAATGTATACAGTGGATAATGGGTATAGCCTGACAAGACATGGTGAGGAATGAAGACCTATGGGAAAGAAACCAACAATAACCAGTGGAGAAACATATCAATGGCAGGAAATGGGATTGGATAGGATATAAGCTCTTGAAATCACTATCAACTGTAGCCAGATATGCCCTGACATGGAATCCACAGTGGAAGAGGAAGAGAGGTAGACCAAGGAACACCTGGAGAAGAATCTGTAAAAGTGAACTTTGGTTCATGGACCTCAAGTGGATAGAGGCAAAAAGGACAGCTCAAGACTGAGCTTACTGGAGGAGGGTAGTCAATGGCCTATTCCCCAAAAGGAGTGACATGGAATTGATAAACTGAATCACACATATTTATGTTTTTATCAACTTATGAAGGAACAAAGAGTAATCAGGATCAGGTGAAACATACTGATCAAGGTGGGAGAGAAGAGTAATTAACCAGGGTCAGGTAAAACATACTGATCAAGGTGGGAGAGAAGAGTAACCAGGGTCAGGTGAAACATACTGATTAAGGTGGGAGAGAAGAATAACCAGGGTCAGGTGAAACATACTGATCAAGATGGAAGAGACATGTAACCAGGGTCAGGTGAAATATACAGCTCAAAGTGGGAGAGAAGAGTAATCAGGGTCAGGTGAAATATACAGCTCAAAGTGGGAGAGAAGAGTAATCAGGGTCAGGTGAAACATACTGATCAAGGTGGGAGAGACATGTAACCAGGGTCAGGTGAAACATACTGATCAAGGTGGGAGAGAAGAGTAATCAGGGTCAGGTGAAACATACTGATCAAGGTGGAAGAGAGAGTAACCAGGGTCAGGTAAAACATACTGATCAAGGTGGGAGAGAAGAGTAACCAGGGTCAGGTGAAACATACTGATTAAGGTGGGAGAGAAGAGTAACCAGGGTCAGGTGAAACATACTGATCAAGGTGGGAGAGAAGAGTAACCAGGGTCAGGTGAAACATACTGATCAAGGTGAGAGAGAAGAGTAACCAGGGTCAGGTGAAACATACTGATCAAGGTGAGAGAGAAGAGTAATCAGGGTCAGGTGAAACATACTGATTAAGGTGGGAGAGAAGAGTAACCAGGGTCAGGTGAAACATACTGATCAAGGTGGGAGAGAAGAGTAACCAGGGTCAGGTGAAACATACTGATCAAGGTGAGAGAGAAGAGTAATCAGGATCAGGGGAAACATACTGATTAAGGTGGGAGAGAAGAGTAACCAGGGTCAGGTGAAACATACTGATCAAGGTGGGAGAGAAGAGTAACCAGGGTCAGGTGAAACATACTGATCAAGGTGGGAGAGAAGAGTAATCAGGGTCAGGTGAAACATACTGATCAAGGTGAGAGAAGAGTAATCAGGGTCAGGTGAAACATACTGATTAAGGTGGGAGAGAAGAGTAACCAGGGTCAGGTGAAACATACTGATCAAGGTTGGAGAGAAGAGTAACCAGGGTCAGGTGAAACATACTGATCAAGGTGGGAGAGAAGAGTAACCAGGGTCAGGTGAAACATACTGATCAAGGTGGGAGAGAAGAGTAACCAGGGTCAGGTGAAACATACTGATCAAGGTGGGAGAGAAGAGTAATCAGGGTCAGGTGAAACATACTGATCAAGGTGGGAGAGCAGAGTAATCAGGGTCAGGTGAAACATACTGATCAAGGTGGGAGAGCAGAGTAATCAGGGTCAGGTGAAATATACTGATCAAGGTGGGAGAGAAGAGTAATCAGGGTCAGGTGAAACATACTGATCAAGATCCCACCTTACATCTCTCTTTGTACCCCTGGAAAAAAGCTGTATCACAGCAGTGTGACCAATTATATGGTGGTTGACACTAATCCCTATAGTGGTCAGTTTACTGAGAAACTTTGCATTGCACTACAAACAGGAGGATCCTAGTCCTTGTTCTCAAGCATGCCTCTAGATGTGAAAAGAATCACTGTAACTAATTATCAAAGAAATGCTGCCAAGTATTCATTCAAATAAGCAAGATAGAAAAGGACAAGGTCCTAGGGGTTATAATAGATCATACAGGTAAAGTGAGTAAGCAAGTCCAGGCGGCAGTGAAAAAGGCAAATGCAATATTAGGTATGATAAAAAGATATATTAAACACAGGAGCAAGGAAGTGATAATCAAACTGCTTTAGCATTAGTTAGACCTGGATTGGTGTACTGTGTTCAGGTGTTGAGTCCGTATCGTAGAGGGGATATAAACATGTACGAAAGGATTCAAAGAAGAGTGACAAAAGGGATAGTGGTATTCCAGAATTATAGTTATGAGGAAAGGCTAATTAGAACTGGCCTACAATGTCTAGGAAAGAAGAATTTGAGGTGATTTAATACAGGTTTATAAAAAACATCAAGAGAAAGGATAAATTAGACCATAACAAGTTTTTTCAAGCTGGCTACAAGAACAAGAGGGCACAGCTACAAATTAATTAAAGAAAGGTCCAGATTAGATATAAGGATTTTTTTTTCTTCAGAGAGTGGCAAATACTTGGAATTCATTACCACAGGAAATAGGAGAGGAAGGATCAGTTAATGCATTCAAGAATAGATTGGATGTGCATAGTTATTTATAGATCAAGTGGAGTAGGAGAAACTGTATATAGACTCTGCAGAGTCTTATAAACCACTATACAGAAGTAAAGTTATGTAGCTTTTAGGAACAGCAACAATCAACTTTTGACCTTCTGCATTGCTATAGCTTCGATTTTTTTTATTGTTCATTTATATAAGGGCAGTCTTGGCGAAAATGTCTCAAGGGTTCCAGAAAGCAGTGATACAGTGGATACCATCACATTGTAACGTCATGGAAAACGTGGATACCGACAGCCTAGCCAAAGAAGGAATGAAACTGATACAGAAAGAATACCAGGTCAACTATAAAGAATCAAAAGCCATAATAAAAGGCAATATCAGATCAGGAAGAATACCCTAAACACAGCACAGATGAATACTAACAACTGTCCAGAAAAGACCAGGTTGTCATATTTCGTCTTCGAACTGGCCACAACAGAATGAGACACCACATGTACACTAAATTCAAGGCAGGTAACACCAGCTTATATTAGTGCGGCCTGGCAAACATGACAGCAGCACATGTACTTCAGGACTGCCCCCAGCACACAGGTCTGAGGAGAAGGATGTGGCCCACGGTGACACCCATTGAGGAGAAACTGTACAGCGGTATTGAGACCCTGAAAAAGACAGTAGACTTTATTGGAGAATCCCATGTCCCATTTTAAATGAGCAATGATCACAGAAGAATGTGAAAAAAAACTGTAGAAACAATGACTGAATATATGTGGTAAAGGAATACACGAAATGAAAAGTAAGATAGTCGCACATTAGTCGCTGCGCTCTCGACTCTCTCTCCAGTGTTTGTGTCGAGTTTTCCAATGTTTGGTGTAACCTGTCCAGATTATATTTCACAACTTCTTCATAAGGTGGTATCAGTGACTTTATTCTGTGGATTTGATGTGCTTTTGATTGGTTGTTCTGTTTGTTATGCTGCATTTTGCTGTATTTCATGCCTGGCTCAAGCCATAGGAAACCAGTCCATGATGGAGTTCAATGTTCCGCTTAACTGCACACCAAAATTCAGTCCAGATTATGACTAATCAAGGACATTTCTGCTTGGAATGAAGCTAACTTTCTCCTGCCCGCCTATCCCAGCACCAGAGGTTACACGATACCTCTCCAAACTTCGTATTCTCGGCACATCAGGGGTCACGCTGACTAACAGGGACACAGTCAGAAGCCTCTGCGGCAGGACATGTGGAAACAGGGAGTTTGACATGGACAGACACGGAAAGTTTGACACAAACATTGGTCTAACACACTCCTCGCAGCCCTCATCCCAAGGCTGCGGAGTACACTGCTTCACCTGGGGAGTCTGTAGGGATTTCGGTCAGCACGCTACATATGGGCATAGCCTCAGCAGTTGGACATGGTAGTGGTCAATCGACACAATGGGCCTTTGACACCTACGCGAACATTATTATTATTATTAATAAACGAATGGTAACTCATTTTCCTGATGTCCCCAGAAGACAAAGAATCTTAACTTTTACTGAACCATTGGCGAAAAAATTCACCTGGGGCATTGTCTCTGTATACTCACTGGTGTATTCGTTGTGTTAATACCGGTTTTGCTATATAAGTGGCTGAATCGAAAACGAGGCCACTTTCTTCCATCTTGAAAACAACAAAATGGTTAGATTGACTTAAAACAATTTTCTCTCCGTTTCACGTGTATTTGGAAGGTTATTCCTTTATTGATTGTGATAAAGTTATGTTGTTGCAACGGATTTTTCCGAGGTAGTTCTGTTTAGTTTGTTTATGTAGATATTATAAATTCATTTGTAGTGGAAACTAACAGATATGTCGATCTGGTTAGGAACACTATTAGTGCTTTGTGGCAGTTTCATGGATTAACTTAAACAACTTTGATTTCTATTACATTTTCAGTGCCTGAAATGCCACAAAATCTGAGAATTCTGGGAACAACAGTAACACAGCTCAAAGTTGGATGGAGCCCTCCAGAAAACTTCCATGGAATTTCTAAGGGATATTATGTTTATCAAGGTAACATATCCTGTCTGGATCCCAGGTGATATTTCTGTAGATGAAAGAATAGGATTACTTCTCCTCACTGTCTTCTTCTTAGATCAGTGACTGACAAAGTTTGATGGCGTTTTTATAGCTGGCCAGAAACTCCCTCCACTTCTCCTGGTTCACAGTCTACCTTCATTAGGTGCACCAGCTCTGGTTCATGTTTTCATTTTGACCCCTATGGTTCTTGACCAATTTAAAGTCATATATATATAATGGTTCAGTGACAGCATCAAGACAAAAACAAATGGATACATGCATTACATCCACATGGCCTTGATCAGTGACAAAAAACATATGAAAACAGCTAACAAATAGCAACACAAATATGACATGATGTAAAAGTAGCAGTTCAACTCTTTCAGGATTTGGCTTTTTTTAGGTTTGGACCACATTAATTTTCAGTTTTTGTAAAAATGTCACCCTATGCCTTTTTAATTTTACTGCTTCACATTTTACTGTTTGAGTGCTCGAAGCAGTGGGACCATTATTCTGAGAAATAAACAACAAACTTTAGACTGGAAAATAAATTGCTTTTCAAAACAAACACCTTGCTAAGGTGAAGTTTAGAACTGCGATGTATTCTAGTCTTAGCAGTAAAGTATTGGTTAACATAAAAAAAACTAAATTCGTGCTCCACGAAACAAAAATTAAACAGGACCCAACAGAACTGATACATTGGTTAAAGGTCCTGTATAGTTTCTTTCACGTACCAATACATTGGTTAATAGTCCTGAAAGAGTTAAATTGTATTTTTTTGGTTATGATTTGTTAGTTGTTCTCATTTGTTCTTTGTCCCTGACAAAGACCTTGTGGACATAACCTAGGTATCATTTTGTTTTTGTCCTGGTGCTGTCACTGAGTCATTGCTAATATATGTTTTTATTGACTTTTCACTCTACGTACCGATGCAGCTTTGATTGATTTATTTCACCAATTTGTCTTAAGTTTGCCTCTTTTTCACCTTCTATGTGGAGTCCAAAGAATGGCAGTTTTGGTGATGGCATCAAGTTCACTTCTCCGATTCTAGTGTTGTTTTTTTCATTTGTCTTTTTCTTCTTCTGCGTTCATTCTCCGATTCTAGTGTTGTTTTTTTCATTTGTCTTCTTCTTCTTCTGCGTTCATTCTCAATCTCCTGCTACCAAGCCCTGAACAGGGCTTTGCAAGTAGCAGGATGAAGTCCAGAGAATGGATTTGCATTGTGTTGCTAGTTTACAGTTTGATTGCGATATTTGCACCTTTCGGTCCAACACATCCGTCTTCAGCAGGTTTCATTTGTCTAAATTGAAAACAGCTTGAAAGGATAAAAATGTCAAACCTTTAAAGAAATTATTGTAATTTGCAGACAAGTAGACATTTGATGGACAATAAATGTTGACAAAGACTGTTTCAAGTGGAAACAACTTTCAAAGCAATTTATAAAGAGAAGATTTTGAAGGAGACAAGAGGTGACTAGGTTCCAGGAAAGCCTAAAAAGTTATTTTAAAAACATGTCCTTGCATGTTTTGGTTTGTAATGTCACTTTTTTTTTCTGGAGATAACTGGGTTCATTGTTTGAGGTACGGGGGTCTGTGCTTTGTGCGATGCTCTCAGCAGGCCGCATCCTGTTCTGCGGAGAGAGACCAAGCTATATGGGAAGACTCGTGGTGATGAAGTCAAGCCCTCCGTCTCTAACCTTAAAGTTGTTTTATTTCTATATGCAAAGTTCTTGTGCTGTGCATCTTTCCCACGTCTTCTATTATCTTGCATGTGATTTTGATTCTATCAACTGTTCTTTTGCATGTTGGCATATAGTGCATATCTCATTGTCCAGTACGCTGTATTCTGGTGTGCTTTTTTCTCCTATTTTCATTTTTATATTTTGCATAAAATGTTGTCTATCATCCATACTTCATTTTTTTTTAAAATCCTTTGTGAGTAGTTTTATTTACTGCAGATTGCTTGTTCTTAGGACAATAATAATAACACAATGCAATACAAATATTTTACCACATTACTGAAATAGCGTGACTTTGTAGCACATATTTTAAAATCTTGTTTTACTAACATTGGCTTTCATTACAAGAATCTGCTGTTTATTTTCAGGGAAAGCTTTGGTAGAACATACCACAGAGCTGTCTGCTATAATATCAGGTCTTGCAGCTAACACAGCTTATGAAATTCAGGTAGTTATTTGTCTTCATGTGCCAAATTATCTGCCATTGGCCACCATGTTCCTCTACATAATACTATCCCTTGTGCTGTTTATCACGGAGAGTATTGCTTTGTGCATGCGCAAAATCCATTGGCAAAACACAGACGACATTTTGTGATATAAATTTTATACTTGAAGTTGTAGGTGACTAGTGCTCTCGAGGTAATGTTCGCCTCGGGTGCTGGAGGTCGCAGGTTACAATCAAGGTGGAGACCGGATTTTAGTGGAAATCTGGTAAAAAATTAACATGATCTCTAAGTAGTGAGTTCAGACATCCGTGTGCAGTGGCATGCACGTTAAAAGTCCTTTAGGAGTTGAAAATTGAAAGGAATGGCTGCTGCTCGGGCAAAATTCAAGTTAAAATCTACTCCAATTATTCTAGAGATTCTTGCCCCACAGAGAATATGTTGCAAAAAGGGGACTTGACTGTGTGGCTGGCTATACATCAGGTATTGGTTATGTGGTTAGCGGAGTGGCACAGATGGCGCCTGACAGGCTGCGAGTCTTCCTTGCTCTAATTTACGCTTCCACCACCACCAGTTCATTGGGCATTAGTTATTGGTCATTAGTCATTACTCATTGATCATTAGTCATTGGTCATTAGTCATTACTCATTGATCATTAGTCATTGGTCATTAGTCAGTCATTGGTCATTAGTCATTGATCATTGATTATTAGTCATTAGTCATTGGTCATTAGTCATTTATAAAAAATCCAAGCCCTAACGACATGGAGTTTGATGGTTAAAGGATTTACAAATTTCTGGCCAAATTGTTATCATTCATCCTTCTTCATTCATCCTTCTTCATTCATTTTTGCTGCAATATGAGCATGAGATTACCTCTGCATTTTGCCTCCTGCAAAAACTCTGCAACAAAGCATTTATGTGCTCTGTTAGTAGCAGTTTCTGTGACACTACTTTACACTATTAGGCTGTCAGCCCCATGCACAACCCTCCATAGTTATCATTTACAACATGCATATTTGAGTGCGAGGGTCACCTTAGTTAATGGGTGAGGTGGCCTCATCTCAAGAAATGAAAGTGCTTAAAAAGATGAGAGTTCAAATTTCACAAGTTTCAAGCATCCCCTAATCTCAAGGAAGGTAACATTGAGCTGGCTAGTCCTATCGGAGGTGGACAATACACTTGGAGGTCCTATTGTACACACTGTGCATGTAAAAAAAACCTCGCAGTTAAAAATCGAAAAGAGCAGACGCTCCAAGCCGTCAGTCAGGTACCCATTTACAGCAGGTACAATGAGCTGCCGGTATTGGGAGTTGACCTCCATACCTTTGCCATGAAAATCAAGTGCTCTACCACTGCGCTGATTAGCTGCTCTAGTGGCCTGTATTAAGACCAAAAGAAAGGGAGCCCCTCCATCCTGCAAAAAAAAACACACACTAGGCCAATCAGCTGTTTGTCTGCACACTTGATTGCTAGTATACACAAAGACCTTTACACTCCTAGGATAGAAGAGGGGTAATTAAGTGAGAGAGAGAGAGAGAGAGAGTAGTGCGCTGTAGTACATATTTGTTTTCTCCACATTATGTTCTCTCATCTTCTCCAGGGGGTCTCTGTGGCAAGGTGGTCAAACCGTTTGCCTCATGTTCAGACGGTCAGGGTTTGAATTCGAGCTGCGGTAGGCAGTTTATGATCTAAATTTTTCCTGAGATCTCTGGTCTCATCGCTGGAGCAACGGAGTTCGTGCTTTGTGCGATGCTCTCGGCAGGCGGGGATACCTTTCTGCTGAGAGAGACTGAGCCATATAAGGAAACCCGCAGCGATGAAGTCGAGCCCTTAGCCTCTAACCTTCATCTCTTCTTCATCTCTTCTCTCCTTCCTCTCTCACTTACACTTTCTTTATGAATACAGGTTTGTGCAGCTACGGTTAAAGGAAAAGGCCCCAGAGCATCTTGTACAGGGAACACAGCAGAACTTGGAGCACATGCTCCAGGCAAGCCTCATGTGCAGGTTCTTGGTAGGAATGAAGTCCATGTATCCTGGGAACCTCCTGAAATTCCCATGGGTCGAATTACTCGCTATGATGTCAGCATGAATGGAAAGATAATTTACTCTGGTTGGTACTGAATTATATTCATTGTTGTTTGCGTAGTTTGCGAATGCCCACAATGAGTAGGTTACTCTTTTGCGCGCCCTGAAAAAAGGCGTTTAGTGGCGGGTTGCAGTAACTTTCTCCATATCCAGAGCGGGCTGATGAAGGTGGACTGAGGTCCTCCAGGCGGTTGTGCTATGTTTGGCTTCATCTGCGTGTCACTCACTACTATGGGAATTATGTCAATCCTTCACCTCGTTAGCCAGGCTGCCATGAAAACAGCCCGTTTCCATGGAGGGCTACTAGGAAGCTGAGGTGAGGGTCCTGGCCAGTGTGTTTTGCCTGCCCTTGACTAATACGTCTGGTCAGTATATTTTGTCTGACCAAATGTTAGTCTTCCTCCCCATTATATTCATTAAGATATATCATGTAGCACAAGGCAGGGACAAATTGTGTGGGATTTAGGCGGCAGGAAATAAATGTAGGCACCAGATAAAGAATATATATGACAGGTAAAGAATGTACATAATAGGTTAAAAATGTAGATGACAGGTTACAAAATGTACGAGCCAGATAAAAATGTAGATGACAGGTAAAAAAAATGTATGTGACAGGTTACAAAATGTATGTGACAGGTAAAAAAATGTATGTGACAGGTTACAAAATGGAGGTGACAGGTAAAAAATGTAGGCGCCAAATAACAAATGTAAGTGTCAGTTAAAAATGTAGGTGACAGGTAATAAATGTATGTGACAGGTTCCAAAATGTAGGTGACAAGGTAAAAAAAAATGTAGATTTCAGGTAAGAAATGTATGTGACATAAAAATGTAAGTGACAAATTACAGAATGTAGGGGACAGATAAAAAAAACTGTAGATGGCAGGTTATAAAATGTAGATGACAGGTAAAAAAATTTAGATGACAGGTTACAAAATGTAGATGACAGGTTACAAAATTTAAGGGATAGGCAGGTGATAGGTTAAAGATGTAGATGACAGGTAAAAGATGTAGGTGATAGGTTTAAAATGTAGGTAACATGTAAATAATGTAGGTGACAGGTTAAAAATGTAGGTGCCAGATAAAAAGTGTGGGTGACTGCTTAAAAATATAGGTGACAATTAAAAAATGGTAGGTGCCTGGTATAGCACTGGATTAAGAGATTCTCTTACGGTTGTACAACATGCTGTAGGATATGCAGGTATTCTTTTGTTGAAAATGTGAATTCTAAAAGTGCAAATTTAATTTATTTTCAAATTAATGGTTAATTATTTCTGTAATTCATTATTTTTGCTACCCCTTAGCTGATGTATAACATCAGTAGTATGTCTTTAAAAGTCGCTGAAAGAAGAAAACATTACGTAGAAAAAAAACGTTGGTTTTTGTGCGTTAATTCACCCATTCTGAAATTTTATACCATTTAATGACCACATGGGTTTCCGTACAAAAATAATTATAAGTGTCTAGCTACAGGAAGCCAAAATTATGTGATGTCCTGCAGAATATTGTCGAACGGGTCTAACTGACGGACTTTATTCCGATGTCGCCACAGAAACTCACACATGTAGGAATCTATCATGTGTCTGTGTGTTCCGTTTTGGTTAGGGTTAGTTGCCCTCTAATCATGTGCCAGAACGAACAGAAATGTCCTGCTGACATGTGCGACATCTCTAACGATCTTGGCGAACTGTGAGAGACAAAGTCATAACATGATTTTTAGCACACAGTCAGACAGTGTATATAATTCGTCTTTCCTGTAAAAACTGCACACAATTTATTTTCTTGCGTGTCAAGTGTGACAACTGCAATAAATCCATCTTCCACGTACGGTGTTAGATCTGAGAAGGACATGGACATATGTTTACCGCGCGAATTGAAAACGCACGAATTGAAAAGTATGGTGCTTCGTGTGGCTATATTCTACTAAATTTGACCTATTATAATCCGTGGGTGAATTAACGCACAAGTACCAAAACCTTTTCTCTAAACTGAGGTGGGATATATGCTATGATGGAAATTGTGTGAGTAAATATGATACTGGTTTTGAAATGTTAGGTGTCAATGCGATCTGCCTTCCAGGATTTGTCATGCCTGATCTGCGCAAAAAAAGTTAGAAGATAAATAAGATAAGATAAAAGAATATACGTAACAGTGGGTGGTGAGGAAATAGATCAGGTCACACATTTTGAATATCTGGGCTCAAGAATTGACAGAAATAGTGACTGCTCGAAATAAATCAGAAGAAGACTAGCTATGGCAATGCAGAGACTGAACAGCCTGAAGAAATTATGGCAGAGCACCAACAAAATGATAAAAGTAAAAGTCTTGAGAGCCTGTGTTTTTCCTGTGGCAGCTTATGGCTGTGAATCATGGACGATTACCAAATTTTCTAGACAAAGAATCGAATCCTTCGAGTCAAAATGTTACAGAAAGATCTTCAAAACACCCTGGACAGAGAAAAAAACAAATGTAGACATTCGGCAAGAGTTGAGCATAGAGGAAAACTGGTTTATCAATTCCATTTTCGCTAGAAAATGCAAATACTTTGGTCACATCAAGAAACACAACGGTCTTGAGAGAACGATGATAGAAGGTATGGTGCCAGGCAAAAGAGGAAGGGGTAGACCAAGAAGACGATGGCACCAAGATATCCAGGAATGCCTGGGTATGACTGTGGTGGAGGCTGGAGTTTTGGCAAGAGAACGAGTTTCTTTCAGACAGACTGTGATGAAAACGACGTTCTACAAAGGACATGCTACATGATCATTACATAACATAGTGGACACTTGTAAGGAAATAGAAAATCTACATCAACAAGGCAGAGAGAGAGATACTTTTAAGCGGATAAGAACAATGACAAGGGAATTCCTCCGGTTCCGTATGTCATCAATGACAAAGAGGATAACACACTAACAGAAATAAATGACATACTGTATAGATGGCGAGAGTACTGCGGAACCATGTGTGAAGATAGCACAATGTGCTCAGTTAATATCCTACCAGAAGATGAGAAAGAACCTTAACCAACATTGGAGGAAGTACGCTCAACAATCATGGGCCTGATAAAGGGAAAGTCCCCAGGATGTGATGATATCCAAGCAGAGCTAATACAAGCAGGAGGGAAGGCCAGTGCTCGAGCTTATCACAAGCTGTGTAAACAGATATGGCACAGCGCATAGTGGCCAGAAGCATGGAAGAAATCAATTTATATTCCCCTCCCCGAAAAAGGCAATCTAAAGCTGTGCACAAACTACCGAACTATCGCGCTAATCAGCCATCATGCAAGCAAGATACTCTTGCGGATCCTATTGAGTAGGATAGAGAAAAGGTTTGAATCTGAAATTCACAAAGTTCATGCAGATTTTAGAAAAGACAGAGGTACCCGAATTTACATATTCAAGAGAAGGAATATCTACAAAAAATGTAGAGAGTTTAATGTAGACCTGTACATGTGTTTCATTGATTACACCAAGGCCTTCGATACAGTAAAACATCAGAATTTGGGGAACATCATGAAAGAAATGATTTTCATGTACATATTATCCATCTCATTGAAACATTATATTGAGATCAATGAGCCGCTGTCCGAGTATCTGGGCAAATATCAGATTGTTTGATAAAAATGGCAACTGCTCGAAAGAAATTAGAAGAAGGCCAGCTATGGCAATGCAGAGGCAGAGCAGCCTGAAGAAATTATGGCAGAGCACCAACAAAATGATAAAAGTGAAAGTCTTGAGAGTTTGTATTTTTCAATTGGCAGCATATGGCTGCGAATCATGAACGATTACCAAAACTTCTAGACAAAGAATCAAATTTTTCGAGTCAAAATGTTACAGAAAGATCCTCAGAATACTCTAGACGGAGAAAAAGACAAATATAGACATTCGGCAAGAGTTGAACATAGAGGAGAACTGATTTATCAATTCCATTTTGGCCAGAAAATGTAAATACTTTGGTCACATCAAGACACCTGCTGCCTTGTAGACTGGGAACAATCAAAAGTTAGTAATTAGTTTATATCGCAATGCATCTGTAAAACACAGCACAGCATAACTGATGTTTGCAGCAGAAAATTGCACATATGTACTATAGAAATAGCATTCTAAATGAGAGGATACCAGACCATGATGATGGATAGGGATGGACACAAAGGAGGAGTCTTGATCCTAACACACAACCTGCTACCAGCTGAAGAATTAAAATCCAAAACAGGAGACCACACAAAGATAGCTTGAGCATATTGTGGTAGGACAGGAAACCCTCAAAGTATATAACATATTTGGAAAAAGTTGAAGTAATAGAAAGCTACTGTATTATAGTTGGAGACTTTAAATTAACAGTCATTCAGAAAGGTGAGGAGTAGAAATTGAGAACTGGAAGATAGATAACAACTGTCAGCTCCTGCCCTTTCACCCAATGCCATATAGTTGTATCCGCAAGTGTTTGTGAGCTGTTGTTTTATTCCGTACAGAGTTTTTTTATTTGTCTGGTCTTGAAGAAGGAAACTTTTTTCTAACACTATCAAGCACGGGCACTCAAAAAGATGATGTTCAACAGTTTGATAGGGATGTGTGCACAGCTGACACTCTGGAGTCTGTTCTAGTTGGATTCTGTTCAAGTGACTGTTAAGTTTAATGTGTTGAGTGTGGAGTTGGAAAATGATGCTTTGATCTCTCCTTTTCAGGAGATTGATGTCGTCTTTGAGATTTGGGTTGGCCATATCTTTGTAGATTTCTCTCCCAGTATTCCCCATTGCCCATCAATTCAGCCCGTCTTTCTTTCTGTAAATGCATATGTGAATAATTTATGTTTGTGTCATCTTGTGCACCAGGGACAGAGCTAAGTTGTGCAGCCTATAGGCTGACTCCTGACACAGAGTACAGCTTTGTTGTGACAGCTCTGACCAATGAGGGCAAGTTTGAAAGCCGGGCCACCAAGAAACGAACAGCTAAAGATGAGTGTAGGTCTTGTTTCATTTCTTATATCAATCTGATATTTTTTGGTTGCTTTTGAAGTTACTCTTCCTGAGTTCTCTCCTCTTTACATTATACTAGGATAAAAGTCTGTCTATGGGTTATAATAGAAAGAAAATAATAATAATAGATAAAAATATAACAGAAGGGTGAGTGAGGAAGTCAGATTTGTCTGTCTGTCGTAGATCTTTATTCCCATTGCTGGGATAGTCGAGGGGTTTTCTGGCTGAGGACTAAAAGATGCTCTCGCCACATCGTGTGCTGGCTAGGCCTACAAGATGCTCTCGCCACATTGTGTGCTAGCTAGGCCTACAGGATGCTCTCACCATGTCGTGTGCTGGCTAGGACTACAGGATACTCTCGCCACGTCGTGTGCTGGCTTGGTCTACATGATGCTCTCGCCACATCATGTGCTGACTAGGACTACAGACTGCTCTCACCACATCGTGTGCTGGCTAGGACTACAGGATGCTCGGGCCATGTCATATGCTGGCTAGGACTACAGGATGCTCTCGTCATGTCGTGGGCTCTGCTTCGTCACTGCTCTCGCCATGCTGTGTGCTGGCTATGTTTTATTTCACCACAAACAGAAAAACAAAATATGCCTTATCTGGGATTTGATCCACAGGCAGACAGGCATTGAAACCATTTGGCCATGCGCTCTCCAGAAACAAATCAGGTAGCAATGAAAAAGACGAATGCAATGTTAGGTATGACAAAACGAAATAATAAAAACATAGGAGCAAGGAAGTGAAAGTCAAACTGTATAAAGCATTAGTTAGATCTAGATTGGAGTACTGTGTACAGGTGTGGAGTCCTTATCATAGAGCGGTTATAAACATGCTGGAAAGAATACCAAAAAGAGCGACAAAGCTGATAGTGGGATTACAGAATTACAGTTATAAGGAAAGACTCAGAAAAACCGGCCTACAGTGTCTAGAAGAAAGAAGAATTCGTAGTGACTTAATACAGGTTTATAAGATGATCAGAGGAATGGAGAAATTAGACTATAACAAGTTTTTTTTAAAATACAGCCACCCACAAGAACAAGAGGGCATAGCTACAAATTAACTAAAGGAAGGTCCAAATTAGATATTAGGAAATATTTTTTTAAATCAGAGAGTGGTGAAGGCTTGGAATGCATTGCCACAGAAAATAGTGGGGGTGGGGTCAGGTAATGCATTCTGTAACAGATTGGATGAGCATAATTATTATTGAATCAAGTTGATTAGAAGAAACTGGCTGAATACAGACTCTGCAGTCTTCTAAACCAACACAATGAAGTTAAATTTAAAACAGGAAATGGGGTTCATATACATATTCCCAGAATCCTTTCTATGCAGCAATCACAACTGGTTCATCTGAGCAAAATACATTTTTTTTTTTTTTTTTTTTTTTTTTTTTTTTTTGCGTTCGCCTTATTTCTCTAATCCCCAAGTCGGTCCAGTGCATCCGACTTCAGCATGCATTTTATGTAAGGGTCTGCTTCCTCCTGCATTTTCTTAGGGTTTGCTTCCCTGGGGTAACGGCTGGTGCTGTGATGGGGATCGAACCCAGCACCTTCGGATTGTGAGCCGTGCCACGAAACCAATAGGCCACGCCGTCCCCTTGATTAGATTTTTTTTAAAAGTTCTTCTTCTTCTTCTTTGCGTTCAGGATCTTTTGGTCATGCTATATCTGCAGGCCAGTCGCCATGATGAAGTCAGTAGTCTTCACCAGGTCAGAGCGGCTGCCCCACTGCTTTTGTCTCAGCTCCGCACCCTCTGGCCAGGTCTGGCATCTCATTTCCCTATAGATTGGGCATTCCTATAGAAAATGCTCAGAGTTCTGGCATCCTGTTCCACATGGGCACTCATCAGTGTGTGAGATCTTCAGTCGGTATAGATGTTCTAGTAGTCTGCAGTGTCCAGTTCTCAGGCGAAATAAGGTAGTTTGTTGATTTCTTTTGAGTTGGTGAATTGAGTCTGGCGTACTGCTTATGTTTCTGTCTTCTCTCCATTGGTGTGTATACTGATTTCTGATAATGTTCTTGATTTCTCTGTATGGGACTCGATGATTAAATTGTGCCTTTTTGCTGCCCTCTTTTGCCAGAGCATCAGCTCTCTTGTTTCCCGTGATTCCGCAATGGGAAGGTAGCCACTGGAGCGCTATTGTTGAGGATCTCTGGAGTTTTCCCAGTTCTGCTATGATCTCTGATAACAGTGGTTTGTTGTTTGTTTTTTGTATTGTCTCTAATAGTTCTCTACAGTCCGTGAATACAGCTATTTTTGTTGGAGGTTGCCTTTCTGTTTGAAGTATATTCAGTGCTCGCAGGAGGGCCATCGATTCTGCTCTAAGGTTTGTGGACAACTTTCCTGTTGGGAGGGCCTCTTCTGTTATATTTCCTCTTTTGTGTCTTATGAATATGTCTCCTCCCCCGTTTCGGCCTACCCCCTCTGCTGAACCATCTGTGTATACCTGTGTTCATTTCTTGGTATTATATTTCTCCTCAATCATTGTTTGTGCTAAAATTTTCAGCTCGTGGACACTGTGTTGGTCTTTTCTTCTTATTCCTGGGATCTCTGTACTTATTTCGATGTTGTTTATGTTGCAGCTTGGCTCTTCATAGTTAATAAGCATTTCTATTTCTGTAGGTTGGTTGGGAATTAGTTCTCCATATTTTTGGTGTAGGTGGTTTGATATATGGATGAAGCTGGTTCTCTTGAGCCTATTTTTAACTGGGTGTTTTAGTTTGATATGTATGGGATGATCAGGCATGCGTAGCATCTTTTCACTATGTGTCAGCACTCTTTCCTCTCGTCTAGTATTTAGGGGTCTTATATTTGTGTATGTTTCCATTTTCTGGATTGGTGTAGTCTTCATTCCTCCTGTTATTATCCTTAAGCCTGAATTTTGAATTTTGGTTAGGCGTTCCGTGTTTGTTTTTGATGCTGTGGTCCAGGTTGTCATGCCGTATTCAAGTACTGGCCTGACTGTGCCAGTGTATACATTTTTGAGGATGTTGCTATTTGCACCCCAGTTTGTTCCGGCCAGCTTCTTCATGAGGGATAGTTTTCTGGTTGCTTTTTGTTCTATCTCCTGTATGTGTTCCCTCCATATGAGTCTCTTGTCCATTTTAACTCCGAGATACACAGGGGTATTTTCTTGTACAAGCTCTTTGCCATTTAGAATAAGTTTTGTTACTTCCTTGGTGTTGGACAGTGAGAAGCATGTTGTAATTTAAAAAAAAGTTATTTCCCATCATGAAGCGATGATGGCTACAACATCAGATGGTTTTGTCTTAATATATATGATGTGAGCTGTATGAGGATTATAGTGAGGAAATATATGCGCTAGTCATCAATCTCACTTTTAACCCGGGTTACTTTGGATCAGTGGCACGACTATTGGTGAAGACGAGAGGAGGTAACTCGAGATGCAGGCACTCTGGTTTTATCTCCCGTGAGACCAGGTGTCGCTTGAAACTTGCGAAATTCGATCGCCCACCGTTTCCGTTCATCACTGTGAGAGGCGAGTGCCTTAACCTCTTGACAACATCGACCTACATTAGATAATTAATACATAACTATTTTGAAGCAGTCACATTGCCAGATAAGATATAATTTTTTAAACTTGTTAAAATCACTTCATTTAGTCACAACTCACCTACCCCTTAGTGGTGGAGAGTAGTATCAGGATCAGTGACCCATAACTGACCAAGACTCTATTCTGCCTCCAAGTGGTGGCCCTGGACATGGATCATAGAGGGAAGGCAAACCTGGTATCAAAAAGGCGTTTCTTAAATCAGTTGTGTCAGGCTGAAAGGTGTAGATATAGTAAACTATGACACAACATTCTGCAAGCAAATCCTGAAAAATAAATATAGATAGGAGTGGCTAGATCAGTGGACCACATCCCAGACAGGTCAAGTATATTTCAAACACCAAGCAAAACCAGATCCCCAGGACCCAGCCAAGAAACTGAAATGAAGAGACCAGAGTTTGATCTTCAAGCTGAGAACAGGCCATGCCCCTCTCAACAAAACATCTGAATAGATTAGACCCACCACGTGAACCAAACTGCAGATTCTGCCATGACCACGAGAAGTCAGTTGAGCACCTTCTGACTTTGTACCCAGGGCTGGCTGATCTGCGGAACCTGCTGCTACCACCAGACCCCACCATACACAACACACTATACATATCACTACAACAATTGAGGAGGACATGTGCTTCTGTGCGGGAGACATTATGCTGTCAAGAACTGCCAGCTCACAGCTAAGTGGTTTATATCATCATCATAATGACACAAACATCTAAATGCTCTTTTTCAGGATGGACGTCGAAGAAGAAAACTGAGAGACTAGTATTCTAAATATATGACCACCCTCAACTGAACCAATATACTTATTATACTTATTAAAGAGAGTTTACTTTATTCAAAATCTACAGTTGATCACGACAGACCTCCATTGTACCAGACGCCAAAAAAAGACGAGGAACCTCCAAAATCAATAAACCAGAAGAGGAGAAAGTCAACCAATGAGACCAAGTCAGGCAGGGTTCAAAGTGCAAAGGTAACTAACAGAATCAATAGGTCCTATAATAGAGCTAAAGTTGTTCAGTTCAGTTGTCCGTGCCGGTGTGCTCCATGGAGAGCTGACGTCATCTTTCTTGTGTCAAGTGTGTTGCTTGAGTCATTGTAAGCACATGTTTGCGAAGGTTTACTCGTATGTCATCAATCAATCTACTGTGTGGGATCAAGATGCTGAGCAGCGCATGAGCTGCAGCGGTCAGCGACCCATAGCTGACTGCTAGCATCAGGGCCAGCGAACCAGAGCTGCCAAGAACCTTCTACACCTCCATGCGGTAATCCTGGATAACAGGCTGCAACAGAGCTGACTGGCTAAGGAGAAGGGATCGAAGAGGGAATGCTAACCCGGTACTAAAAAATGCATGCTGAAGTCGGATGTGTTGGACCGAAAGGTGCAAATATCGCAGTCAAGCTATAAACTATGACACAACACATTCCGTTATCTGGACTACATTCTGCTACTTAGGCCCGTGTCAGGGTTTGGTAGCGGGAGATTGAGAATGAACAAAGCCAATCTACTCTGTGATCTCCCTTATGCCCTGTATCCAGAACGTTTTGTCTTATAAGCGTGTAGCGGAGGCTGATCATCTGAGATGATAAAACCATCGTATTTTAAATCTAGAAATGATATCGGCACATGGGCTAGTTTCTACCATATTTCTAATGTCCTTTGTATCTTATGGTTTGATCTTATCCGCAATGTCAAGGTCTCTACAATGACGAGTCTACCTTTCATCTTGGGCACTCTGGTTCGCCGCTGCTTGTCTGTATTTGGACATGTGGTTCAACCGAACCGGGAAGTTCTGGCTCACCAGATCATGCTTAAATCAGTTATGAGGTTTCATTACAACCCTCAGTAGCTGGACATAGTGGGGGTCGACAAATGTAACAGGCCTTAGATGCCTAGGCGAACATTATTATTTCCTGCTCAACTCACATCTTCTTCTTCGCTGTTCACTCTCAAACTCCCACTACCAAGCCCTGAAAAGGGCTTTGCAAGAAGCAGGCCACATCTGATATCAAACTCCTGCAATCTGTGAATTGCTGATTCATCTCTGGCAAAGTGGATTAATTGGTTGATTAAAGTGTGTTCCCATTATCCAAATGGAATATCTTTATGATCATTGGTTTTTGTCAAGGAATCAGATGTTTTCGGATGGATCAGCAACACAACGGATGTCAAGAATAGAGAGGCCAATATATTTCAGGATACTGTGCAGTACATGAGTTGCAGCGGGCAATCACCCATAAATAACTGTTAGTGTCAGGACCAGCGAACCAGAGCTGCCAAGACCCTTCTACATCTCCACGCACTGATACTGGATAACAGGCTATAACAGAGCAGACTGGCAAAGGAGAAAATATCGAAGAGGAAAGGCTAAGCCGGTACTAAAAAAATGCCTGCTGCAGTCGGAAGTGTTGGATAGAAAGGTGCAAATATCGCAGTCAAGCTGTAAACCACGACACAACACATTCCGTTCACCGGACAACAACCTTGCAAAACATTTTTCAGGGCTTGTTAGCGGAACTTTGAGAATGAACGAAGAAGAAGATATCCTGAAGGCTATTGGGAGACATGGAGTGTTCCCACTTATGAATTCTGCTCTAATTAAACAGACAAGGGCCAAGAAATTTAACCAGTTGTGAATATAATTCATAATAACAATTCAAGTAGCCATCAGATGAACTGGCTGTACTGCAGGAATGTCAGACTCCCACACTTGAGGAGTGAATTTGGAGTGGTGGCTACAGGAGGGGGAAACCATACTTCAGTGGCGTACTGGGGGTTAGAAGCTGGATGTCCTTGCAGGAATTGGAGGAGACTCAACAGGAAGATGTTGAACTCATGTGCTTTGAGAAAATGAGAGTTGTCTAGACTCTCAGAAGAGAGGAGAACTAACCCAAAGAGGACTATCACAGCAGTGACCATCAAGGATGGATCACCATTCTTCACCACAGAAAGGCAAAACAGACTGAATAAATATATTTACAAGCTTTGACTGTCTACTTGACCACTGTGTACTTGTAAACAGACTGTTGAACATGTATTACAGGACTGTCCAATGTACGAGGTGTGTTCAAAAAATAACCGACCTTAATTTTTTTCCACGGAAACAAATGCTACATGGGTGTTGTCCAGGAAACCGCCATCCTCATGCAGGAATTATTTCCCGCCTGCAGATTACGTCAGTTGCTAGCTTGTTGAGTGTAGTGACCATATGTCTGGGTTCATTCACCTCTTTGTTTTTGTGCTACGCCATCTCCCGAGTGGTACCTTGGATGAAATGAATAGAACGCCTTCCAAGAAGGGGAGGAAGACTAACATCTGGTCAGGCAAAATTTACTGATCGGACATGTTAGTCAGGATCAGGCAAAATATATTGGCAAAGACCCTCACCTCGGCTTCCTCCTAACCCTCCCTGGAAACAGGCTGTTTTCGTGGAAGCCTGGCTAATGAGGTGAGAGATCAACATGATCCTCATAGTAGTGAGCAGCATGCAGATGAAGCCAAGCATAGCACAACTGCTTGGAAGACCCCTGTCCACCTTCATCAGCACGCTCAGGAAAGCCACTGCAACCCGTCACTTAACGTCCTTTTCAGGGTGCACAAAAGAGTAGACCTACTCATTGTGGACATTTGAAACAACCACCTTCCAAGCATGTCATAAAAGGTTACTAAAACGAGTATGAAAGCTAAAGCTAAGGAATACCTGGTAACGAATGGTTGAAGAGGAAGTCAATTCAAACGGGGCCTAGTAGACAGAACTGAAGAAGGCTACACAGAATAAGAACAGATGGAGAGCATCTGTTGTGGCCTTATATTCCAAGGGGAGCTAGACAGAAACTGATGATGATGATAATGACTGCAAAAGTTCAGATGCAGACTTCCTGCAGTTAAAACCTATTCGGGATCAAGACGCTGAGCAGCGCATGAGCTGCAGTGGTCAGCGACCCATAGCTGACTGCTAGCGTCAGGGCAGGTGAACCATAGCTGCCAAGACCCTTCTACACCTCCATGCGGTGATCCTGGATAACAGGCTGCAGCAGGGCAGACTGGCTAAGGAGAAGGGATCGAAGAGGGAATGCTAACCCGGTACTCAAAAAATGCTTGCTGAAGTCGGATGTGTTGGACCGAAAGGTGCAAATATCGCAGCTAAGCTGTAAACTACGACACAATGCATTCCGTTCTCTGGACTACATTCTGCTACTTAAACCCTTTCAGGGTTTGGTAGTGGGAGATTGAGAACGAACGAAGAAGAAGAAGAAGAAAACCTATTCTTCACATTGGAGTGAAAAGGTGAATTATTGAAAATGCTTGGAAACAGGTTTACTTTAAAAGAGACATATGCTTCACATTTGAGCAAAATAAGTGAATGAATGAATTAATGAATTAATTAATTAGCCAACATAAATTGGTCAGCCAGGGTCTTTGTGTATGACAAGGACAAGAATAGCACCACTGCCTAACAGAGAGCATGTTGTTAGAGAGGCGGTTTGTTAAGAACAGCATAAATGGTGCCTAACAGGCTGCATGTCTACTTTACTCTAGTGTTGGAGTCTATTAAGATGGACTCCCACATCGGTAAATCACTCTGCACTGCACTTGTTCCAATGCAGCGGAGTAATAAGCTGCTTGAGCCTAGCCTGCTAAGCAGGAAATTCTCTTAACAGGCTACATCCAGCTCACCCTAGATCTGGAATCCGCACAGAGGCATCCACCGCTGTAGAAGTACAGGTAGACTAAAACTAAGACTAAGTAAGACAAAAAAATACGTTGATGAAAGTCTGCAGTCTGGATGTGATAGTCTTGTTTTTTAATATGCTCATCTTAGGTTAGAAAGTAACGTTAGTGGTTTCTGGGAGATGTCTCAAATGAGTGGAAGAATACAACTATTAACTATAACGTCAATGTACCTTTGAAAGAAATAGTTTAAAGTAGAAATCAAAACATGTTCTATAGATGTTAATATCTTTACTTTTTAATAATTTTGTTTATTCCCTATCCACCTTATTTTATAAGGCGGAGTTCATTGCACTGTGTTTTACGACTTATGGCCAAATGCAACCGATTTCAACGTGCATTTTAAAAATGAGTTCAGTGGCTGAATCAGAAAATTTGCATTTTTGAGTGTGAGTCGTGTCACTAACGACTTCACTACACACCCATGCACCAACAATCACTCTCCACTCCAAACTAATATTTCATTAATTTGTTATCTGATTCAGGGAAGCCATGCATCCTGCAATTCTGATCAGTCGATTTCAGGTATGTACAAATTACTTCACAATCTTGTCATTGTTCTTGTCATATCTTGCTGTCATCATCGTCACCCGTCATTTATCGCAGCAATAAAATAAAGGTGGGGGCTTTTGTGTGTTTTAAGGTAGCATGGGGTCTCCAGTAAATTGTGTGGATCTACTGTCTTGGATGGGCAACTGAGACACTAGTCCAGTCATGCACAACATACTGACCAGGACGTTGCGTCAGGGTCAGGCACAATACACTGAGCAAGACCACAATCTCTCTTCCATGTAGCATTTCCTGGAAACAGTCTGTTTTCAAAGCAGCCTGGCTGACGAGGTGTGGATAGATGTGATCCCCATAGTAGTGAGCGCCATGCAGATGAAGCCAAGCATAGCGCAACTGCCTGGAGGACCACATTCCACCTTCATCAGCATCCTCGGGATGGGAGGAAAGCAACTACAACTCGCCACTTAACTTCCTTTTCAGGGCCGCACAAAAGAGTAAACTTACCCATTGTGGGCATTAAATAACAATAACAACTGTCCTGGCCATGCTGGGGTTTGCAGGAATGAAAGAGCTGATATCCTAGCCTCAAGGGCAGCCTCAGTGGGGGACATTGTCAGTGGATAGAAGTGACATTTTGAAGTTGATCAACGACCACGTTTTTGGTGAAGACACTACAATCGATGAACCACCAATGCACAGATTGCAAAATTTTGAAATCATACTTGAGTTCAGGAGAGTGGGGCACCTGAGAGGATGCACCAGGAGTTTATACAAGCAGTGAGCTACAAAAACTACGAGTATCTATCTACACTCTTTGCCATTTACTGAGAGGGACTGAGCACCTGTGGGTCTGTCCAGAGTGCAGTGATGGCAATTCTTAAAGGAACAGAACAGAACAGGGCTTACAAACAACAAAGCATCACATTTAGCCAGGAGACATAACTTCTTCTACCTACAAAACCTAATTGCAAACACGTATAGAAAAACTAAATAAATCTGATTGGTTATCGAAAAACTAAATGAATCTGATTGTTTATTGAAAGACTAAATAAATCTGATTGGTTATATATTCCAGCAGCCTGAAGGTTATAGAAAAACTAAATAAATATGATTGTTTTTATATTTCAGCAGTTGTAATGTTATAAAAAAAAAAAAATCTGATTGTTTAAATGTTCCATCAGCCGGAAGGTTATAGAAAAACTTAATAAATCTGATTGTTTAAATATTCCATCAGCCGGAAGGTTATAGAAAAACTTAATAAATCTGATTGTTTATAGAAAAACTAAATAAATTATTTTTTAAATATACCAGCAGCCGCAAGCACAGTTACCTCCCATGAAACACAAGGTCTAGTGACAAAACCTGACAAGGATAAAGAAGACACTTTGCCTCTACAAAATCTAACTCAGGTTTGTGTCTGTACTTTTATGTATTTGATCATGGATTCAAAAATGAAATTGACTGAAGAAGCGAACAGAAAATATCAAAATGAATTAGCCATTTCAGGCAAAGAAGTTGAAGGTAAAGGTAAGTTCCATTGCATACACTGCCGTCTTTGGCAGAGGGTTCAAGTCTTCACTGTACGGAGGTCTCAGCTTTTAGGTCTCATATTTTTCTTGCTGCCGTGCCTTCTCTGACTTGGAGTCTGTACTGGTTTCAGCTAAGTAAACTGGGCCATGACTTGACTTGACTTTTTCTCCTTTTTTTTGTCCTGTGGAAAAGCGAGTTTTTCATTCTTTTATTCTGTGCACAAAAATATTTGGGGAAATGTTTTATAGAGTTTTCTTTAAAACACAATTGGCTACTTCACTCGTTGAAATTTGCAATGCTAAATATAGGGAGTCTGTAACAACTGGACGGCTTTAATTGACCTTTTTTGCATATCCTGTCAGCTTTTTAACCAATCTATTACTTTGGAAAAATAAAGTGCATAGACTTAAATAGTTTTATATGCTAAGATGTGTTTAAAAATTTTAAAAATAGCCAATGGTTAAACATCAGATGGAAAGACTAGAATAGGGATGACCAAATCTATTTTCAAAGAAGAACAGTAGAAATGAGGCCATGGAATCTTGTGTCTCGTAGTTGGAGCCAAAGAAGATAGCCCCAAAAAAGGAATCAGTGAAGAGCAATTATTGCAGTGGCAGTGTAATGTTTCTATGTAATGAAACTTGGTTTGAATTTCTTGCATATTCATTGACACCAACGAGTCTAACATATTTGGTGTTATCAAAGCAGGTGTCATATAGAGCTACGCTACTAATCTAAAACACGGCACTGCACTGTAAGATTATTTCTGCCAGACCACAAATGGCTTCATGGCTCCATTCGTTCTCAATCTCCCGCTACCAAACCCTGAAAGGGCTTAAGTAGCAGAATGTAGTCCAAAGAACGGAATACTTTGTGTCGTAGTTTACAGCTTGACTGCGATATTTGCACCTTTCGGTCCAACATATCCAACTTCAGCAAGTATTTTTTGAGTACCGGGTTAGCATTCCCTCTTCAATACCTTCTCCTTAGCCAGTCTGCCCTGCTGCAGCCTGTTATCCAGGATCACCGCGTGGAGGTGTAGAATGGTCTTGGCAGCTCTTGTTCGCTGGCCCTGACGCTAGCAGTCAGCTATGGGTCGCTGACCACTGCAGCTCATGCGCTGTACAGCATCTTGATCTCAGACCACAAATGATAATATATATTGTAGACTGGGGAGAGGACTGCTTTTCTAATATCTATTTCTGCAGTAACTCTTCACACCACTTGTTTTTGATTAAAGAAAAACTAACACACAACAGCTTCCAGCATACATCATTTTTATTAGACTGCAAAACAATTTGATATCTGCATATGCTCATTAAACTCCCTTACTCACATGCCTGCTTACTAGAGCTTAAAACTGCTGATCTATCGTATACCTAATCTGTCTAAATTCGAACCCGAGACTTCCGGTGAACTGAACACATATGGTTGTCTCGTCTATACTATACCCAGGGCTTTCGATCTTTTGGACCAACTCAACTAACGTTCACTTCTGCTATCTACTGGCTTGGTTTTTCTCAGACCTGTAACTGGCTTCATATAAAATATACAGACTGCCTCCTTGATGAACAATTATACAGAATTCATAGCTTGAGATAAAAATATACAGACTGCCTCCTTGCTGGACGATTATACGAAATTTGTCTAAACAAAACTGGAACATTTACTATTTAGCTTTCCTTTCTATGCTACTGAAAGCCTGGACTTGAGTTACAGTTATAGAGTATTAGCATACCATCTGTCTCTGTAAATACTCAATGTCTGTGACTTGGGTAGTCAAGTCCTCTATGTATCCTTTCTCCTTGTTAAGTTATCAATGTCGGGGACTTGGGTAGACAGGTCCTCTATCTCTGCTTTCTCCTTGCTAAGTCTTCAATGTTGTCAAGAACTTGGGTAGACCAGTCCTTCCTCTCTGCTCTCCCTTTGCTAAGTGAGCTCTCTCCCAGAGCCCGCTCAGTCTTCTATATCTTTCTGCTCTGTCCAAACCACATGCTGCAAAATCACGCAGTCTGGCATTATAATACCTCTCGTTTGCCAGTATTTTTCCGCGAGACTTCAGAAATCACAATATTCTCATATTCCGCGAGACTTCAGAAATTGCAATATTCTCATAGACTGATTCTACCTGAGAGAACCGGATTATACCAATATCTGCCCACGCGCGTTCTGGCGCGTTGCTTGAATTACAAATAATTATGTCATGTTATCTGGGACCTCTCCTGCTTAGGTTTTAGTTGAATAGAGAAAATGCATATGCCTTACGATTTAACCAACTTAATTTTGGTGGGACTGAGTTCAGCTGTACTGTCTCAAGCCCATCACATTGTTTAATAGAATTGTAAATGGTTTTCAATTCATTACTCCTAAATTTGTAACAATAAATCATGTCTATAATCATACATGCTATATGGGCTACAAGACTAAGATCTGTATTACACCTTCCCCAGCTACAAACAAAAAAAGATGAATACAAAATTGTTTAAAGTCAATCTAGCCATCTTGTTGTTTCCAAGACGGGAGAAAGTGGCTTCGTATTCAATTCAGCTGTTTCTATAGCAAAAACCAATATTAACACAACAAATACATCAGTGAGTATACAGAGACAGTGTCCCAGGCAAATTTTTTCGTCAGTAAAAGTTAAGTTTACATTTTTAGGTTAAACAGAAACACATAACTTTATAAATAACTGTATCAAAGTAATAATTGTGAAAATAAATATTCTCCACAGAAAACAAAGTTGGGAGCAAAAGATTCCAGCAGTAAGAAAGAAAATGTGATTCCAAGGCCAAATAAAGAACTTGCTCCAGCATCATCCAACAGAAGAAGCACATCTTTAACAACAGACCCTCATGATTTATCAAGCAGCAGTCAAACACTTAAAGTTTACACGTCTCGTATTAATGAACTATCTAAACCTTCATCTCCTGTGGCTGTCAGCTATGTTTCCATCCACATAAGGCCTGACCGAAGCTTGGAACTCAATGCTATTGGACCCAACTACCCAAATGAAAAGACTTTTATTCAATCACCGCCATTTTGCAATAACATAAACCATACGCTTCGGGTGGAACGATCTAAAACAATGATTATGCAGAGTAATGGACGGACAAACAGGCCAAATAAATTTTGTGAAATAGACTCAGATAATCCAGTCCACAAAGATCAGTTTACTTTTCATATTTCAGACACTATTTGTCAGCCATCTTGCAACACAGAAGATATGAGGTTGACATTTCCTCCTAGTGAAAAGTCAGTGCTTTTACCGAAGCCAGTGCTCCCAAGTTCATGTTATTTAGATAGCAGTCGACGTCTTAGCACCACCTCAGGAACATCAACAGTCGCACATTCAATATCCAACCGAAGAGCATCCAGTGATCAAGAGCCGGGGCAAGATGAAGTAAAACCAGCTTCGTTAGACTTTCAATATCATCGAGGAAGAAGGTGAATTTACATTTTAAAATAAAGATTCTCATGCAGAGAGACTCCAAGTAATCCTTCACTATCAACACCATCCACAGCTTTTCTAGCATAGTCGCTCCCCCAGGTCAGACTGTCTCTCTTTGGTCTGTATAAGTGGTGCAGTCCTGCAGGATGTGTTCTGGTGTTTGCTTGGATGCTCTGCAATTATCCTGGTGGTGTCTCTAAAACCAATTCTTTGGAAGTGGGCCTTGAGTTTACAATGTCCTGTTCTGTGTCAGAAGATCTCTGTCTGCTCATCTCTGCCAAATTTGTCTATGCTGTCGTTTTCTGGTTTGAATTCTATGTGCTGGTCTCTCCATTCTGTCCTCATGGATTTTTTAATGAGCGTCTTTGTTTCTCTATAGCTCAGTGGATGACAAGTTTGCGTGCCACCACTTTCGGCTTTTGCAAGCTCATCTGCCTCCTCGTTTCCAAGGATCCAACAGTGGGCCAGAATGCACTGAGTGTATGACTAGATCTGGTTTTTGGGGGCAGCAATCCGTGTTGTATTTTTGTTTGTTTGGTGCTTGAGATGTCTTGGAGTACACTCCTTGAGTCGTCTGTTAGAATGGTAGCTTTCCTTGTAGATATGTTTTGACTGATAAAAATCTGAGTTGCTGCATGAACAGCTGTTACTTCAGCTCTGAAATTGTTACAGGTCTCTCCTGCTGGTACAGGTCTCTCCTGCTGGTACAGGTCTCTCCTGCTGGTACAGGTCTCTCCTGCTGGTATGGAGTGATTTTCAATGTCACTGTTGGAGTGTGTAATGTAGGTTCCACTGCCTCCCCTTTTTTCGCTCCTCAAGGCTGATCCATCTGTGTGTTCATGTTGTCCAGGAGTTGGCAGGGTACTATCTCTTGAGCTCCTACAGCATATCAACCAAATCATCATGTAGCGATTCTGAATTTATAAACAGTTTTCCGGCTCATGCACATCTTCTGGTTATTTGTTAGTTTACATTTTGATGTTCCATGGATAAGGGTCTAAAGAAAGAAGCTCTTTTTACATTTTGATTCCAAGAATGCTGAATATGCTAATTGTTAAATGTTCATTGGAAGTAGCTTAGCTGACTGCAAGTGACGTGTCAAATGTTGCAGTGCGACTCATCATCATGTAGCATGTCCTTTATAGAACGTCACTCCCATCACAGTCTGTCTGAAAGAAACCTTTCCCTTGCCAAAACTCCAGCCTCCGCCACAGTCATAACCAGCCATTCCTGGATATCTTTGCGCCATCATCTTCTCGGTCTACCCCTGCCTCGTTTGCCTGGCACCATACCTTCCATAGCTGTTCTCTCAAGACCGTTGTGTCTCTTAATGTAACCAAAGTATTTACATTTTCTGGCCAAAATGGAATTGATAAACCAGTACTCCTCTATGTTCAACTCTTGCCGAATGTCTATATTTGTCTTTTTTTCTGTCCAGGGTATTCTGAGGATCTTTCTGTAACATTTTGACTCGAAGGATTTGATTCTTTGTCTAGAAGTTTTGGTAATCATCCATGATTTACAGCCATATGGTTCCAATGGAAAAACACAGGCTCTGAAGACTTTCACTTTTGTCATTTTGTTGGTGATCTGCCGTAATTTCTTCAGGCTGTTCAGCCTGTGCGTTGCCACTGCTAATCTTCATCTGATTTCTTTTGAGTAGTCACCATTATTGTCAATTCTGGTGCCCAGATATTCAAAATGCGTGACCTGATCTATTTTCTCAACACCTACTGTAAATTTATGTTGACATCATGTTTTGTTGGTGGTCATTACCTTTGATTTGTTTATGTTTATAAGCAGTGAGACTACATGTTGCTAAATGATGTAAATACTATGCAATGTTGATAATTCATGAACATATTTTACGCTGGCCCATCAACAAAGATACATAGTTTTGTTTCCCATAAGACAAACCTAGGAAATATGTATATTGATTATATGGTGTTGCTCTTAGTTCATTTATATCTACTGTTTTAGGCTCTTATGTTGCTAGATTTGATGAGGTCATAACGCTGCCAAAAAAACCACAAGTCATCGAATGTGAGGAACACCGACTGCACTACTAGCCTCATGAGTCACTTGACAAAGATACTACTGCGAATCATCATGAGAAGAGTGAGGATTAGAATAAACTATAAATTGGTGATGAGCAGTGCGGATTCATGGAAGGCAGGGGCACAAACAACACCATATACATTATAAGAACGATGATTGAGAGAACTATTGAGAATGAAAGTCAACGTATATCTGTGTTTCATAGATTATGTTAAAGCGACAGGGTAAAACATATGGAGCTCTCCTAAATGCTAAAATGTTTACATATTGATGGCAAGGACCTCAGGAACATTCAAAATATGTATTGGAGACAGACTACGGCTATAAGAATTAACAAACAAGTGGGAGATTATAGACAGATAAAAAGGGGAGTGAAACAAGGTTGTGTTCTGCCCTCCGACCTGTTTTCTCTATACAGCGACTTCATCTTGAGAGACATACAGACAATGTCAAGAATATAAATTGGCGGACAGAACATAAATAATCTACGATATGCTGATATTGTATTGATAGCCCAGAATCAAACTGACTTGCAGGAAATGGTAGACATGATAGTTCAGCAAAGTGAAAACAAAGGCCTCAGCTTAAATAAAAAGAAATTGGAAGTGATGGTAGTGATGAAGAATCCGGACTCCAAAATTCTGTGTCAAATCGAAGGGGACCAAATTGAGACAAGTTAACATGTTTAAATACCTAGATACATACATAACATTAGATAGAAGATGCAACTACGAAATAAAATGCAGAATAGCCCAAGCAAAATCGGTTTTCCAGACCATGAAAGGAATATTGTGCAGCAAAACTTTGTTGCTGAAACTGAGAAATTGAGTCCATGGATGCTACATGGAACCAGTACTGAGATATGTCAGTAAATCATGGACAATTAGCATGCAAGCGCTTCGATCTTTGGAGGCAACAGAGATGTGGTTTTACAAAAGAATGTTGCGGATCCCATGGACTTCAAAGAAGACTAATAATACAGTTTTTGAAGAGACAAAAACACAAAGACAGCTTTTTGCAAGAATCAGAACAAGACAGTCATCTTTTTTTGGTCATGTTATGAGAAGAGGAGGCTTAGAGCACGTCGTGACAACGGGAAAGATAGCAGAAAAGAGAGACAGAGAAATGCCAAGAAATAAGATGCTGGACAGCCTAGAGAATGACATGGGCGACAAACAACAACAAAGTTTGTAAATGACACACGTAATAGAAATGGATGGAGGTCCATGATTGCCAACGCCAACTGGCAGGGTACCTGATGATGAAGATGCTGCTAGATGTCCTAGAGTGCTGGATTGATTTTGCTTGTACCACATATGGTGGCTCAATCCATGCCTCAAGCCTCTGTACTCTTTAATGTTTCTTTAACACCATCAATCAACTTTTTCTTTGTCTTCCTCTCGCTTTGAAGTTCAGCCTGTATGATGTTACAGATTCATGTGACCGATAGGCTTGCAAGCATTCTTGTTATGTGTCCAAACCATATCCGTACAATTTTTTTTACATGGTATATTACTACGTTTCCCTGATTGGTACCTGAGTTGACAAGAATAGAACCACTGTAACCTTCCAAACATGTCATAAAACACAACTAAAGAAGGCTGTGCATGGGGCTAGCAACCTCATCATGTAAAACTATTGCTATAAAACCTGAAATTCTCTGATACAGGTTTCCTAAAATGGGGTCATCAATAGTTGCGGCCCATACTTTACTTGGAGCAAAGAGAAGAATCATCATATTAGTACACGGCTGTCTCTGTTAATATCTTTAAACTTTCTTACAGAAAAGATGGTGAGCAAAGGTCATTAGTTTACACACCTCCTCGCTTGGCAGCAGATGCTGAATTCTATGATATGCAGCGGGCATTCATTCACAGGACAAACACGTTTACTGGGAGTCACAGGTTATATTGCTCAATCATTCATGTGACAAACACATTTACTGGGAGTCATATGTTTATATTGTTCAATCATTCATGGGACAAACCCATTTACTGGGAGTCATAGGTTTATATTGTTCAATCATTCATGGGACAAACCCATTTACTGGGAGTCATAGGTTTATATTGTTCAATCATTCATGGGACAAACCCATTTACTGGGAGTCATAGGTTTATATTGTTCAATCATTCATGTGACAAAGCCATTTACTGGGAGTCATAGGTTTATATTGTTCAATCATTCATGTGACAAACACATTTACTGGGAGTCATAGGTTTATATACGAGGCGTGTTTAAAGGAAATTGGACCAAACTGCAACAAGTGAACATACGTACGATGCGCATGACGTCACTTCTGGTGTAAACAGCACATACCAACCATCAAGTTTGCAAAATTGCATTATCCTCCGGCTCATAGTTTCGTCAGCAAACCGCTACAGAATCAGCCCAGAGTTGAACAGCGAGCGTAAAAAGTAGACATCACTAGATGGCAGAACTTTTCTCCGTGTGCCACCTGAGTGGTTACTGTGTTTGAAATACATACCTCTGCTGTATTTTCTTTCTACTCTCAATCCACTTAAGTTGTTACTTGCCGTAGGTGGATGCAATCTTCAATCTTGTGCCATCTGCGTGGTCACTGCTATTTTGAAACCATTCCTCCGTAGTGTATTTTTAACACAGTCAATTCATTTATATCTTAGTCATCCTCTTACTCTAAAGCTCTACTGTCTGATGTTAAAGACATATGCAGTGGCAAGGTTTGGAGTCAAATTTAAAATTGATTTCTCACTCTGTCTATATCCACATCGTGCAAGTCTATATACACATCGTGCAAGTGTTCTTGCAAGCCTAGGTGGGTAGCCGATCGATCCAGTACCTCTAGGGGGCCTACCAGGGCCTGAGAACCTTGTATGACGACATTATCAGCATAGACAAGATCGGTTACTCGGGAGTTGCTGACGAGGACCCCTTGGTTGTGTGTAGAAGACTGTCTGAGGATCTAGTTCATGGCACAGCAGAAAAGTGCAGGAGCGAGGACGCGAGGAGAGATACTGGCGATGGTTATGTTCATGAACACAGGATAATGGGCCAGGGACGTCAGATATCTCGTGTTGCTCAGGATCAGCGCATTTCAGGTGGCCACTTTAATTGGATTGATCGGCTACCCACCTAGGCTTGCACATTTCCTGGAAAAAGACGAAAATCCAAAACCTCAGCAGGGGCCCCTCTGCATTGAGCACCACAGTGAACGACAACCCTGTTGCAACCACCGAGAACTTTGTATACCTCGACAGTAGATAGTCCTCTGATGCATGCAGCAGCCACGACATCACCCGTAGGATGGGCTTAGCGGCTTTATCTATGCACTCGCTCCGCAGAGTCTGGTCCCAGCAAAGACTCTCCCTGAAGACCAGGCTTTGTATTTACTCCTCCTGCATTGTCCCCATTCTCTTGTACAGCTCCGAGTCGTTTTCAATGATATAAAAATGCTCTAACAATACTGTCAATCACACTCTGTCCTCAGACTTAAACATAAAAACAAATATACGCACATCCATACATAAAGACACTTACTGCATAGATACGTGATAACGTTGAACACTTTATAAACACCATATCACAACTTACATCATTTAAAAATAACAATATATATATATATATATATGGACAAAAATTATAGTTAAATTCTACCCAAATTATTTGTATCTTTTCCCAGGCCTAGTAATTCACAGGGAGTTGTAAAATAACTACTAAGTATAGACGAAGCATTCGGCTACCTGGTAACAGACATTAACATGTAGAAGCAGTGCTGACAGGCAAAAGAACTAAAAGCCATATAGTCCTGTTTACAGATGCCCTGGCCGAAGTCACAGCACTAAAACGCCAGAAAAATACTGATTTAATGACTTAAGAGCAGTACTCTGTCAATTATGCCAGCAGTCCGCACCAAAAAGAGTAGTGGTACAATGGGTTCCATCCCACTGTAACATCCAAGGCAATGAGGAGGTAGACAGACTGGCAAAAGAAGGTGCAAGACTACCACAACCAGATCCTAGTGTGACATACGAAGAGTCAAAAAGGCTTATTAGAGCTAGATACATGACCAAATGGGAAACAGAACATACTGGCTACACAAAAAACGATGCCTATTACCAGTTGAACAGAAGAGAGCAGGTCGTGGTCTTCAGACTTCGCACAGGCCACAATAGACTGAGGTACCATCTATTCAATAAATTGAAGATAGGTAGCACTGTCGAATGCACGTGCGGTACCGGGAAAATGACCGCTGAACATTTGCTGCAAAACTGCCCGACATATGAGGATCAGAGAAAGCAGATGTGGCCATTACCAGTGGCAATACTAGACAAGCTCTATGGCAGTGTCGACAGCCTCAGGATGACTGCTGCTTTTTTTGAAAAAATAAAGGTTGACGTCTGACAGCGTACGAAGAAGAAGAAGAAGAATACCAGGATTCCAAGTATCCAAGCATTGAAACACTTATCAGTTTATTTTAAACCTCTTGAGAAACATTTCCATGGGCAGCAACTGCTGTGTTGTCATTATAAATGAATTTTCTCACCTATCCATTGGTTGGTCGTTGATATGTATTTTATACAACATAGGTGCTAGGACACTATTTTGTGTCAGCTTCATGTTTGATTGGTCACATGTCAATCATTTGTCATAGAATATAATTTTGTCAGCAGCTTCCGGTGGTTTATAGTGTCACATAGGGGCTGAGTGGTCTCGAGGTAAGACGTCGCCCTCAGGTGCTGGAGGTTGTGGGTTCAAATCATGGTGGAGACCGGGATCTTTTAACTTGGACTTGCTAGTATTTCCCCGGATCTCTAATAGTAGAGATCGAACACACGTGTGCAGCGTTGCACATGTTAAAAATCCCTCAGCAGTTGAAAAAGTAGGCTTAACGGCTGTTGCCTGGATCAAATTCAAAATTATTTTTAAAAATCTACCCAATCTATTACGGGATCCTTGCTGGTGCTACGAAGTTCGTACACTGTGCTGAGATTTTCCAAATATGGAGAAGAGCAGAGCACTTAGGGGTTAAACCGTGTGCAATGGCGTTGATTCTTCAACTAAAGTAAACTAAACTAGTGTCATACAGTGCATTTAGATCAATAAAAGTCACTTCGTGGCCTGTTTGCTTTCATAAGTTGTTGGGAGACGGCGTGGTTAAGTGGCACGGGTCACAAGCCGAGGGTGCTGGGTTCGATTCCCATCACAGCACCGGCCGTTACCCCAGGGAAGCAAACCCTTAAAAAATGCAGGAGGAAGCAGACCCTTACATAAAATGCATGCTGAAGTCGGATGCACTGGGCCGACAGGCGCAAAATAAAAACCACAGTGCAATGCACACCGCCTTGGGGATTAGATAAATAAGGCGAACGCAAAAAAAAAACCCAAAAAAAATGTCTATTGAAATAAATTGGCAGAACTGATAATGATATGAACATTTGCTTGTTCAGTTTTACTCTAATCACCCAGATTTTTTTCGCTTGTTTATATTTTATCTAGGCCAGCACTGAGAAAAAACCAAGCTAAAAATGTGCCAGTCCATTTAAACAGAGCTGCCTCTACCTCTCTCAATGATAGCAAGCTCTTGGCACCAGTTTCTCACAACAAATTTGTCCCTGTACAACTAAGAACTCAGCCCAGCCACCTCACAGCAAATCAGCTTCAGAGAGTGAACACTTCATTGTCGGAAACAGGCAGAGGTATACCATATTATACTTCTTCTTCGTGTGCACACAAAATAACTAAAGAAACTATATATTTTAAAAAGAAAACAATCATAGTGGTGTTTATTTCATTGCTTATATCCGACCGACACCGCTCAGTTTCCACACTGGCGGGAAAAACCTTTAGCAGCTACAAGATGTTTACGTACCTATGAAGTGTCTTCACTGACGACGGCAGACTAAACAGTGTCAGACTTGGACCCTATTTGATAGGCATAAGTATAAGATCAAGACCTGTGAGATATGCTGTGTGAAAAGTGCAGAAAGAAAGACAATTCTCAACAAAATTTGCAACATTGCGTTGAGGAAAATGGTAGAGACTACATAGTTTAATTACTTTATTGTAGCACAGAAAATAATGTGGTTTAGACATTTTACAAGAATGCAGTATGATCAGTCTGCAGCGAGGTCATACTACATGGAGGTTTCAGAGTCGTGAATAAAAGTTCGCCTTTGCTGCTGTTGTCCATGCCGCAATGCCATACTCGAGAACTGGTCTCACTCTTCCAGTGTACAGTTTCTTTAGTATACTTTCGTCTGCTCCCCAGCTTGTGCCAGCAAGTTTCCTCATGATTGCCATACTTTCTCTTGCTCTCATTCAAATGTGACTCCCAGGTAGTTTGGGTTGTCGTTTGGCCGCAGATATTTGCCGTTAAGACTTATTTTGGTGTTTTGGGGTTTGATTGATAGCGAGAATATCGTACATGTTGTTTTTCCCTCGTTTATTTTGACCAATCATGAGTTCACCCACTCCTCCAGCGATATTAGGGCCTGCTGCATCCGATTACTTGCTATGGTGAGATTCTTTTCAGAGGTCCACATAGCCAGATCGTCTGCAAACATTGAGCTATGAACTCTTCTTGGTATATTCTCTATAATGTCATTTATATACACCAGAAAGAGTGTGGGTGACAGTACTCCCTCTTGGGGTACTCCCTGCTCAAGTGTCACCTTTTTGCTCATCTGCCCTTGTACTTGAACTCTGGCTGTTCTGTTTTTGAGGTAGTGACTGATCCATCTGTACATTTTCCCACAAACTTCACTTCTTCGTAGCTTGACTTTAAGTCCCTCTTTCCAGACCTTGTCAAATGCCTTTTCTAAATCCACCCAAACCGCTACTGTGTGTTTTTTCTCCTGGTAAGCATCCTCTATTTCCTGTGCTATGAGAGTGATCTGATCCTCAGTGAATCTGTGCTGTCTAAAGCCTACTTGCTGTGGAATTAGTATGTGTTTTTCTTCCAGATGCCACATCAGTCTGGTGTTTATCATACGCTCCATCAGTTTTCCTATGCAGCTCAGTAGACTGATAGGCCTGTATCCATTTGGATCAGTTCTAAATTAGGGTGCTATAGAGGATGTAGTCAAAGGGGAGAGTTTAGGTCAGAGAAGTGGGAATTAAGTAGTGGAAAACCAAACATTCAAATGATGCAGCAAAAACAAAAAGTGGAAAAACAACAAAATTGCAAACTAAAATGTTTTTATGCAAATGTGAGAAGCATTGTAAATAAAAGAGAAGAATTGGAACTGTATGTAGAGGAAGAAAAACCAGATATAATAGGGTTAACAGAATCATGGGCATATGAGGACATTGCAGATGGTGAATTTTAAATAGAGGGATATACTATGTTAAGGAAGGATAGGGTAGTTGGAGACAAGGCTAAGGGGGGTGGTGTTTTATTATACTGTATAAATTCTGTTAATATAACTAGCAGAGAAGATTTATCATGTGGTAACAAAAATGAAAGTGTATGGGGTGAAATAGAAAGTGGGGGTGAAAAAACAGTGATTGGAGTATGCTATAGATGTCCATCAAGTCAAAAGGAGGAAGATGAGGAGCTGATTAGTAGCATAGTAAAGGCAAGTGATAGGAAATTATTATTAATGGGGGATTTCAACTTTCCAGAAATAAAATGGGATATGGCAGAAGCACTTGTAGAGTCAAAACCTTTTGTTAAGTGCATAACTGAAAATTTTTTAATTCAACATGTAGTAGCAGCCACCAGAGGCAAAAACATACTCGACCTAATTTTTACTACAGAGGAAAATATGATTGAAAACGTTACCGTAGGGGAACTGTTTGGCTCAAGTGACCATCAAATCATCCGATGGGATCTTATTGCAGGGAAAGAAGTGAATATAAACACGCGAACATATGACTACTCTAAGACAGATGTTAAGAGGATGAACGAGGCAGCGAACCACATAATCTGGGAAGATATTGTCAGAGGAACAGATGTTGAACAGGAGTCGGTGAGTTTTAAAGCAGTTCTCGAAACGCTAAAAGAGGAATGTGTTCCATATAGGGAAGTAAACCCCAAGCGTAAAAAGTGGATCACTAAAATTGTAGTTAAATGTAGAAGAGCTAAAAATAAAGCATGGAAAAAATATATAGAGGCAGGTAAATCAAAAGAAACATATTTAAAATATTTGGACAAGCAGAACATATCTCAGAAAGCGAATAAAACAGCAAAAAAGACTTCGAAAAGAATCTTGCTCAAAGGATCAAGACTGATAGTAAAAGCTTCTTCTCTTATGTTAGAAATAAACAAAGATCAAAGGACAAAGTAGGCCCTCTCATAGACAGCACAGGAAAAAAAATAAGTGAAAATAGGGAGGCAGCAAATCTACTCAATCACTACTTTGGCACAGTGTACACAAAAGAGGACTGCTCCAAGATCCCAGAGCCTGTAGATATTTTTCAAAGAGACATGAATACAGCAGGATTAGGATCAATCTGTATTACAGAAGAAATGGTTTTTTAAAAATTGGAGGGGTTGAAAGTGGATAAATGTCCAGGTCAATATGGTATTCATCCAAAATTGCTGTTTGAAATTAGAGACCAATTAGCAAAACCATTGGCTATATTATGTTCTCAATCACTTGCACAAGGGATTGTTCCACGGGATTGGAAAGATGCGGGAGTGATCCCCTTATTCAAAAAGGCAGATCCAGCAAACTATAGACCTGTGAGCTTAACGAGCATAGGCTGTAAATTGTTAGAGTCAATAATCAAAGAAAACATTGTAATGCATTTAGACAAATTTAATCTAATTAGAAATAGTCAGCATGGGTTTACCAGAGGGAGATCATGCTTAACAAATCTATTAGAATTCATGGAGGAGGTTACCAAAATTTTAGATAAAGGGGAGCCAGTGGATGTTATTTATCTGGATTTTGCAAAGGCCTTTGATAGAGTACCTCATCAAAGATTATTTCGAAAATTAAAATCACATGGAATAGGTGGGGAAGTTGCCAAATGGATTGAAAATTGGTTAACGGGAAGAAGGCAAAGGGTGGGTATAAATAAGGAGTACTCTGAGTGGTGTGAAGTGAAAAGTGGAGTGCCACAGGGCTCGGTTTTGGGACCAATTTTATTCTTGATATATATAAATGATTTGGACATAGATATGGGATCCATTATTGCAAAATTTGCTGATGACACAAAACTATGCAGTAGTGTCTCATCTAAAGCAGAAGTGGATATATTGAGGTCGGATTTAGATAAAATTCGAGAATGGTCTGTAATCTGGCAAATGGAGTTTAATGTAGATAAATGTACAGTCATCCACATGGGTAGATCCAATATGGAACATAATTACAGAATGGGAGAGAACAATATTAGAAAGATAGATAAAGAAAGGGACTTAGGGGTTATAATAGATCATACATGTAAGGTGAGGGAGCAAGTTCAGGTAGCAGTAAAAAAGGCAAATGCAATGTTAGGGATGATAAAAAGAAATATTAAACATAGGAGCAAGGAGGTGATAGTCAAACTGTATAAAGCATTAGTTAGACCTAGATTGGAGTACTGTGTACAGGTGTGGAGTCCTTATCAGAGAGGGGATATAGACATGCTGGAGAGAATACAAAAAAGAGCGACAAAGCTGATAGTGGGATTCCAGAATTACAGTTATGAAGAAAGATTAAAAAGAACTGACCTTCAGTGTCTAGAAGAGAGAAGAATTCGTGGTGACTTAATACAGGTGTATAAGATGATCAGAGGAATGGATAAAGTAGACTATAACAAGTTTTTTAAAGTACAACCACCAACAAGGACAAGAGGGCACAGCTACAAGTTGACTAAGGAGAGGTCCAGATTAGATATTAGGAAGTATTTCTTTAGCCAGAGAGTAGTGAATGCTTGGAATGCATTGCCAAGTGAGGTGGTGGAGGCTGGGACGGTCAATGCATTTATGAACAGATTGGATGCGTACAGCTTCTAGAGGAAGGTGATGTAAATGGAACTGGTTGTATACAGACTCTGCAGAGTCTTCTAAATCAGTATAAAGACGTTAAGTTAAGTTAAGTTCTATCTTTTTCTTTCTTTGGTACCTGTTCAGAACTGAAAGATGAGACTTTGATCTCTTCTATGTAGTTTATTATGTTATCCTTACTTTTTGCCTGTGACATTTCGCTAAATACACTGCGACCCGTTGTTCCCGTCACCCACCTGTTCGTCCAGATTTCCTTGCTATTATTCTTAATCATTATTTTTACTGTGTGTGTTACTGCAGGGTCTATCCAATTGTTATTTGGAGGTTCCTGTTTTCGTCAATCTGTCAGCATCTTGTTTCCTATGTCCAGGGATCCATTGCAAGCTGTCATTAATCCCATGTGGGCAGTGATTATGCTGTTGATCCCTACAAATAATATGTCCTTTGTATTGTAAGAGCTAGTATAGATTATCAGTAATTTGTCATTTATCTTCTTGCAGTTTACAGCTGTAGATCAATTTATACTATACTTGGTTTCCCCAGGTAGAATTTTGTTATTACAAACTGTGTAAATATATATATATATTTAAAATCTTGATTGTCCTGGGTAGTAATTTTCAACAATTAAAATTCCTAAAACAATCGTTCATATAAATCCAAAATACACTTTTGGATACAATTTTTCTGACAGTGATTGAAAACAGTTGTGGTTTTTCTTTCCAATAAAAAAAATATGTAACATGCTAAAATCACACATTTGCAGAAGAACACATGGTTATTTCGGTTATTTTATAATTTATATTGTGATTTATAGTAAGATTTATAGTTACTTATTTATACATGTGTGCACTTACTATGTACAGTTGTTGTCCCCCTCTGATATAGTTGCATTGGTATATCTGTTTGTGGTACCTCTGGAGGGAAGAAAATATCGTGCTTTTACTGAAAGTGGTTTCCCATTGCTTGGTCTCCACTGGCCACCCAGCAATTAAAACTCAACCAAGGTTATTTGTACCTTTCCCCAGATGATTTGTTAAGAGCAGCTATAGATGGCGCCTAACTGGCTATGGGTCTACATAGCTCTTATGTTTGAGTCTATTAAGATGGAATCTCACGTCGGTAAAAACCACCTTACAAGAAACTGGTTGTATACAGACTTTGTAGAGTCTTCTAAACCATTATGAAGTTAAGTTAAGCTCTCACCTGTGACTTCTAGTAACTGATAATGCATAGCAACCTCACCTCAAGTTGTTGCTTCGACTCACATGTGTAACCAAAGGAAGGTAGCTATGAACACTGAACCCTCGTGAGCTAAGTCTTGTCTACCTAAGCGTGTGATGACTGAACTCAGTGGACTATACAGATGAAACAACGGCAAGAGCACACTCTTCCAATTCCATGCTCGTTCCAGCAATAATTTATGGATGTAAAGTGTGGAACTTGCACAAAACAGATGCTGAGAAGTTCAGAGTTACCCAGAGAGCAATGGAATGGCTGATACTAAAAATATTTATATAGGATAAGATCCGAAACAAAGAAATTTGACATAAAACGTTGTTGCGGGATGTTATGAAAGCAGCGATATCACGCAAACATCGTTGGGCTGGACATGTGGTACGCATGCCTGACAACAGATGTGCACGTAGAACAACGTTTTGGTGATGTATGCCTGCACAATTTCACGGGGTTGCCCACCTATGTGATGGCGAGATGGACTGATCAAAGACCTAGGTCCGCATTGGTACAGCGTTACAAAAGATCGGGACACATATATGTAAAGTGCTCATTTGCCAGAGAGATTTCTTGAATGGCTCTTTCTCTGAACCAGTCGTAGACTGAGTACATGTTGTAAGAGGGGACTAACAGTGTAATCTAATCTGTCTATGGTAGCGGACTCTCCAACTCATGGCATTGTCCTCCTTTCACAGGCCAAAAGTCTAGAGAGTGAAGAGAAACCATCTTGGTTTGAAGGAAGCGAAGGGTAATCAAGGTCAGGTGAAACATCCTGATCAAGATCCTCATATATAATAAAAGAATAGAAGAAAGCTCTAGAACGATATTCCATATATGATACAAGAATAAAAGAAAGCTCTAGAAACAATAACCCATATATGATACAGGAATAAAAGAAAGCCCTAGAAACAATAACCCATATATGATACAGGAATAAAAGAAAGCCCTAGAAACAATAACCCATATATGACGCAGGATTATATTCACCTAGTGTAGAGGGGGGGGGGGGGGGGGGACTTGCATGCCTCAGTGAGCTATAGCGGCGGGAACGTTTGTTCCTCGTAGGGCCACCCATTCCGCATATGTCACTGAAGAGGGCCCAAAGTAAGAATGGTAGCAGCCAGGTGATGTTCAAGAGTCCAGGAAGACAGTCCACCTATTAGAGGAAAACTCTACACAAGGTTCGGGGAGATGGAGCTTGCAACCCAGGAGGGCAGGACTATCAAGGACTATCATCTAGCGAGTCCAACCCAGGAGGACAGGACTATCATCTAGCGAGCCCAACCCAGGAGGGCAGGACAATCAAGGATTATCATCTAGCGAGCCCAACCCAGGAGGGCAGGACTATCAAGGACTATCATCTAGCGAGTCCAACCCAGGAGGACAGGACTATCAAGGACTATCATCTAGCGAGCCCAACCCAGGAGGGCAGGACAATCAAGGATTATCATCTAGCGAGCCCAACCCAGGAGGGCAGGACTATCAAGGACTATCATCTAGCGAGTCCAACCCAGGAGGACAGGACTATCATCTAGCGAGCCCAACCCAGGAGGGCAGGACAATCAAGGATTATCATCTAGCGAGCCCAACCCAGGAGGGCAGGACAATCAAGGATTATCATCTAGCGAGCCCAACCCAGGAGGGCAGGACAATCAAGGATTATCATCTAGCGAACCCAACCCAGGAGGGCAGGACTATCATCTAGCGAGTCCAACCCAGGACGGTAGGACAATCAAGGACTATCATCTAGCGAACCCAACCCAGGAGGGCAGGACTATCATCTAGCGAGTCCAACCCAGGATGGTAGGACAATCAAGGACTATCATCTAGCGAGCACAACCCAGGAGGGTAGGACAATCAAGGAATATCATCTAGCGAGCACAACCCAGGAGGGCAGGACTATCATCTAGCGAGCCCAACCCAGGAGGGTAGGACAATCAAGGACTATCATCTAGCGAGCACAACCCAGGAGGGTAGGACAATCAAGGACTATCATCTAGCGAACCCAACCCAGGAGGGCAGGACTATCATCTAGCGAGTCCAACCCAGGAGGGTAGGACAATCAAGGACTATCATCTAGCGAGCACAACCCAGGAGGGCAGGACTATCATCTAGCGAGCCAAACCCAGGAGGGTAGGACAATCAAGGACTATCATCTAGCGAGCCCAACCCAGGAGGGCAGGACTATCATCTAGCGAGCCCAACCCAGGAGGGCAGGACAATCAAGGACTATCATCTAGTGAGGCCAACCCAGGAGGGTAGGACAATCAAGGACTATCATCTAGCGAGCCCAACCCAGGAGGGCAGGAAGACTATCATCTAGCAAGCCCAACCCAGGAGGGCAGGAAGACTATCATCTAGCAAGCCCAACCCAGGAGGGCAGGACAATAAAGGGCTATCATCTAGCGAGCCCAAACAAGGAAAAGTCCAGAGGGAAAGCCATTCCTAGACCTTGATATCTGACCAAAAATGGCCCCAGTCAATTGGAAAAATGATCTGAAGTCCACTGTATATCAACAAGCTAAAGGACTGTGTGGCTGCTCAGAGAGCAGTTATGAACGTGGGAGTCTGGTGAATGAGAGGGACAGTGTCAGGCTCATGGACTCCAAATAGGACATCTCCTGCCTTTTCCCTGACAAGGGACAACTGTCAGGGTGACCGTATAACTGAGCATCACATATAATGAGGCCAAGACTATAATTACAGCCAACTTCAGGGGAAAATTGGCTGACCAACACCCCGACTTCCGAAAAAAAGACAGCTACTTTAACTAGCAAGTCATCATCTTCAGATTCAGAGCTGGGCATAACAGACACAAGGGTCATCTTTACAACAAAATGAGGATTGGGACAGATGACAAGTGTCCATGTGGGGAGCATACCATAACCGTGGAACACATCCTGCAAAGCTGCATGTTCACGCAGGAAAAGAGAGAACAATACTGGCCTCGTGAGACAGATATGAGACAAAAGCTGTATGGAGGTAAAACAGCCTTACAAACAACGATGTCCTTTGTAAGAGAAACTGGGACCTTGATCTGAGGACGAACGAAGAAGATACAGGAATAAAGAAAGCTCTGTTATCGATACCCCATATTTGATACAAGAATAAAAGAAAGCTCTATAAACAATACCCCATATATGATAGAGGAATAACAAAGTGACAAAAATGATTAATTTTTCTTTGGGAATAGAAATAGAAGAAAGGTGTTCATTTTCAGGTTTATTTTCTTTTTGCTGAACATCCAATTTTATAGATCTTTTGTATATTTTTTGTTTGTTTGCTGTAATTCACTTATAAAACAACAGTCTTAATAATGCAGGTGGTCTATCAGATCAGAGACTGCATTCATTACCTCGCAACAACACTCAGGTTAGCTTAAGGTTACAACCTCGGACCACAACATCCAATCAGAGACTTGATGAGCACTACCAGGTACCACATCTTCTCAGATATCTCATCTCATATCACCTGAATGGTGGGGATATGAGATTAATGTCTTGTCAGGTGAAACATACTGATCAGACTATGTTAGTCAGATGCAGGGGAAACATACTGATTCGACTATGTTAGTCAGGGTCAGGTGAAACATACTGATCAGACTATGTTAGTCAGGGTCAGGTGAAACATACTGATCAAGACCCCCACCACACTTCCATGCAGTTCTCCCTGGAAACAGGCTGTTCCAAGGCAGTCTGGTTAACAAGGTGGGGTTCCAAGTAATAGCGAGTGTCACACAGATGAAAACAAGCATAGCACAACAGTCTGGAGGTCCTCGGTCTACCTTCATCAGCATGCTCAGGATATAAGGAAAGCTACTGCAACCTGCCACTTAGCACCCTTTTCAGAGCCCACGAAAGAGTAAATATACTCATCATGGGCAGTAAACAACAATTTAAGGGGTACCAAGGGTTGAAAGGAATAGAACCACTGTAACATTCCAAGCATATTGTTAAAGTGACTATAGAGGGTTGTGCATAAGGCTTGCAACCTCGTCACGTTGTTTGAAACTACTCATCCTGAGTTAACTTTTGATGATGTTTCTTTGGTAACGTGTTACGGTGGCTCTTCTTATAGCCTGAGGTGTACTTGAGAAGGTGGGCACGGTCATTCTGACTGTAGTGCAATGTTAGACTCCTCAGGCAACTCTCTTCTATGGGGAACATGGTGTCGATTCCCATCTTATACGTCAGATTTATCGGACAAAGCCTGTTTCCAAGAACATGAACGAGGATGTGAAGTGGGATCTTGATCAGTATGCTTCACCTGACCCTGATTACTCATCGCTCCCACCTCATCATGTAAAACTGTTGCTGTAAATCTACCACTGCAAATACTCATTTACAGGCTTCCAATAAAGAGACCAGCTGTAGTGACGACCCTATGCTTCACTTGAGTTGAAAGACATACCAATTATCTTGTATGAATTTAGTGGAGCCGAAGATGCATCGCGATGAATAAACTGACAGCAGTCAGCTACTCATAGCTGGCTGTTTGCCTGAGGGTCAGCGAACCAAGACCCTATTCTTCCCCCAGGTGACTTGCTACCTGGAAATAGTGTGGTCTGTCTGAGAGAATAGGGATCACAATGTGAAGGCAAAGTCAGTACCCAAAATAAGCCTGCTGAAACTGGATGTATTGGGCTGGAAGGTGCAAAATTGCAGCCTCGCTGTGAACTACAACACAACATCACTGCATCTTTTTCCACACAAGCACCAAAGAAGAAGAAAATGAATGAATATAAATGAATATTAGTTTACATTTCTGGTAGTTGCCAGAAAGTGGTGTAGAGCAGTGGTCCAAAAGTGTTGGTCCACAGATTTGTGACAGTCCGCGAGCTCTCACTCACCAGTCAGCAAAGGGCATCAGAAAACTGAACCTAAAAATATATTACATATTCTCGTTTATTAAGCTTCGTGAAAATTTTTTTTAAACTATTACAATTTTTGTAAGCGCTATTATTAAATGGTAATAGAATCATAGAATTGGCTAAGCAGAAATTTAAACAAATTTAAATACAAATTTAAGATGACCAAAAATGAATAAAATCTATAAATTTGCCATCTGTCTCTGCTACACTGGATAAATTTCTGCTGGTCTATCACTCCAAAAAGTTTGGGAAGCACTGCCGTAGAGGCATGCATTTTTGTCATGTACAGATTTACTTAGTCGTGTACAAGTTTTCATCTGATGAAGTTGGCAAGCCGAAATAGAGGTTTCCTCGGTAAAAGAGAAATTGGTAGAAAAAAAATAATATATTTTACGAGGCGTGTTCAAATGAAACCAGACCAAACTGCAACAAATGAACATATGTACGATGTGCATAATGATGTCACATCTGGTGTAAACAGCACATACCAACCGTGAAGTTTGCAAAATTTCATTATCTTCCAACTCATAGTTTCCTCAGCAGACTGTTGAAAACATGGCGGGTGTGATACGGAATCGGTCCAGAGTTCCCAGCCAGTCTCTCAGCCAGTCTGTTTGAGGTCATCTTTGCAGAAGATTTTATAGTCTCAAGCAACAACATGGCTGTCCAATGGTCTTCTGTTGGTTGACTTAGCCATCACTCTAATTTGGAACTACCCCCAACTAATTGTTTTTAGATGACTATCCTCGAATCTCCGTCACTCTATATGTCGTAGTCAGTCGTGGCGGCATCTGGCTGTCACCAACATCCCCCTCCTCTACGCTAATTCAGAGCACCAGGGGTGGTCAGCTATGAACCCCCACCTCCAAACACCACCACCACCACCCCACCCTGCCCCCACCCCCCTGTACCAGACAAAGTCTTCCACCTAAATCCCTTGTTTCCTTTGTCGACCTAGTGTTGAGGCGGTGATTGACTTTGGCATGCATTCAGGAAACCTTTTTTCCCAGAGTTGGCAGCCCAATCTCCTCTGCCCTAAATGCTCATACTCCAGCTGGAACTGTCACAGCAGTAGCAAGATGTGATGCCCCTATGACCTCCTAGGGTTATGGGAAAAACGAGACGAGACAATAAAACACAGAGAACTAGACTGGAACCAGGCCAAGAGGATGTCAGCTGATAAAATAAGCTGGTATTCTTTCTGGCAAACCTTGACAGCCGAGAACAAAAGAGAAGCAACTAAGTAAGTAGAAGTTGACATGTTTCTTTGGAGCAGTTTGAATATCCAGCTTCCTAGGTCAGAGCCTCATTTGCCAGCTTTTCAGGGTGACCCTGGTTGGCCTTTATAGCTACCATAGTGGCGAGGTGACGTAATGCTATGCTATACTTCACCCATCTTAGCAATTCCCTACTTTGCTGTTTCCGTCCTTCGCGATGAGAATATGGAAGGGACTTTGCGGGATCGACAATGTTGAAGAAACACTCTATAGGCTTGAATTTAAAATCAAAATGGCCACACCAATAGCATGAGACAGAATATTGCATCTCTGCTCAATGTAAAAAAAAGTGCGCATATGAGATGATGACATGAAGTTGACATGTATGAAAATGTGATATGGGATCAAGAGCAGTGCAGGAGATGCAGCGGTCAGCAACCCACAGCTGGCTGCTAGCGTCAGGACCAGCGAGCCTGAGCTGCTAAGACCTTTTACACCTCTACATGGTGAACCTGACAACAGTCTGCAACAGAGGAGGTTGGCTAAGGAGAAGGGATCGAAGAGAGTAGGTTAACATGGTACTCAAAAATGCGTGCTGAAGTTGGATGTGTCGGAAAAAAAGTTGCAAATATTGCAGTCAACCTGTAAACTACGACACAACGAATTCTGTTTTCTAGACTACACCCTGCTATTTGCAAAGCCCATCGGGGCTTGGTAGCAGGAGTTTGAGAATGAATGAAGAAGAAATAAGGGGTATTGCAGAAATGTAACTTGCACATTCTCCACAGGATTGCCAACTTGGTTTTTTTTTGGGTGTTTGTCATTTTCTTAGCTTTTTTTTAGATGGTTTTTGTCTATTTTTCACACCTTTACTTTGGTAACCATGATTCTACATGCAAAATTCTGTGTTCACAGATGGTGTAAATGACGAAATACAGACAAGAGAGTGTTATACAGCATCATCATAGCCAGTTACATTGAACTGCAAATGACAGACATGCATTTTGATTTTTAAGGCCACATGCAGATGAACTGTAGAAGATGAAGCCAAGCCAACTGGAGTCTCATTCTTTGGGGGGCCAAGAAGGTGGCCTACCCTAAGGCTTGATAGACAGCAGCAGATGGGATTACGCTTCATGAGGAACTAGGAAGATTATGAATGGAAAGAAGATCACAGGAGGCCATGTTGATGTGGTTTTACAGAAGAATATTTTAAATCCCACAAGAAAAAAAATGAACGAAGATATATTGAATGATGTCGTTCTTCTTCTTCTTCGTATGCTGTCAGACGTCAACTTGTATTTGTTCGACGAAAGCAGCTGTCATCCTGAGGCTGTCAACACTGCCATAGAGCTTGTCTAGTGTTGCCACTGGTGATGGCCACATGTGCTTTCTTTGGTCATCGTATGTCGGGCAATTTTGCAGCAGATGTTCAGCGGTCATTTTCCCTGTACCACAGGTGCATTCGTCAGTGCCACCTATCTTCAATTTATTTAATAGGTGGTACCTCAGTCTGTTGTGGCCTGTGCGGAGTCTGAAGACCACGACCTGCTCTCTTCTGTTCAACTAGTAATAGGCATAATTTTTTGTGTAGCCAGTATGTTTTGTTTCCCATTTGGCCATGTATCTGGCCCTAATGAACCTTTTGGACTCTTCGTAGGTCATACTAGAATCTGGTTGTGGTAGTCTTGCACCTTCTTTTGCCAATCTGTCTGCCTCCTCGTTGCCTTGGATGTTACAGTGGGATGGAACGCACTGTACCACTACTCTTTTTGTTGCGGACTGCTGGCGTAGTTGACAGAGTACTTCTCTTAAATCATTAAGTTCAGTATTTTTCTGGCTTTTTAGTGCTGTGACTACGGCCAGGGCATCTGTAAACAGGACTATCTGGCTTGAATGATGTCATTCGCTCTATGGCAGTGTCGACAGCCTCAGGATGACAGCTGCTTTCTTTGAACAAATACAAGTTGACGTCTGACAGCGTACGAAGAAGAAGAAGAAAAAGAAGAAGAAGAATTATATCATTCAACAACTTTAAAATAACTTTCCAAAACACATTTTTAAAAACAAAATTAATAGAGCTAAAAATTGCAGAAATTATATTTTTAAAAATTCATATTGTTTTCTTAGACAGCTTATTTTACTGTGTTTGCACCTTACAGACCAATGCATCTGTCTTCAGCACACATTTTAAAAAGTGAGTTTAACAGAAGCTGAGAGTAATCAGGGTCAGGTGAAACATGCTGATCAAGACCACATCTCATGTCCTTCTTCTTGCTCCTGGATACAGGCTGTGTCACAGCAGTTTGGTCTATGACGTAGGGATTGGTACTGTAATCCTCCCCATAGTGATGAGCTTACTAAGGAGTCTCACATTACACTACAGCCAGGAGGACCTCTGAACACCTTCTTAAGTATATCTAAGTATGTAACCACTCATCGTCATTAAGTGCTGTCTCCGCAACAGAGGTTGAAGGTAATAGATTTCCAGCTGTCTCTGTCTCGCACCGGGCTGGTACACGCAGTCAAACTGTGTCTCAATCACAATTTGATTGTGTCTGTACATCTGTCGACCTTTGACTCTCTGGCCTCTACTCTTCCCTCCAAAATAACCTTTAGCAAACTGTCATGGCGCTTGACATGACCAAAATATTTAATTTTTCTGATTGTTATTTCCTTCAGAAGCATCTGTTCCACCTGGAGTTGTTCCAGAACCTTAATATTTGTTTTTCTGTCTTTCCAAGAAACTCGTTCAAGTCTTCTGAATACCCACATTTCAAAGGCTTCAATATGCTTCTCCATTTTCTTTGTCTCATCTTTCAGCTCCCAATAGGACACACCTGAGTCAATAGCCACTTGAACCTCATCAATCAATGATATTTTTTGTATGTTATCGTATTAACCCTTTCTTATTTGGTCCACTCTATTTCATAATTGGCACGCCTTGTCTCACACTTTCCTGGCACGTCTGGTTAATGGCAGCTAACCTAAACTGCTTTTGTTACATAATGTCTTATTTTTGTTAGAATTTGTGTTTTACATATCCCAGATGAAGGCCTTGATGCCGTAACAGTTATCATGTTGTTTTTGTCCTGGTGTGGTCACCGAGCCATTAGCTGTATATGTTTTTATCGGCGTAGTCTAGTCACATAATGCTTCAGTATACCAACCTGTAAATGGATACATAACTCTGTTAGATTTAGGGAAGACAGCACATCAACGAAGAAAACTAGTCGCCACCGGTCACAAAAACTGAGACTTTGTATAACAAAGTTTCTAATATTACGTCTCCAATGGCAGCAGATTCTATAGAAATACCATTAATATTTTTCACCTGTACAAGTTTATAGATACTGTAATCCTCCTGCCATTGTTGTAAAGTGAATATTTTGTCATAAGTCTATTGTTGTAATGTGAATTTTATCAAAACCAGTCCATTGTTGTAAAGTAAATTTTGTCAAAACTAGTTCGTTGTTGTGAAGTAAATTTTGTCAAAACCAGTCCATTGTTAGAATGTGAATTTCATCAAAACCAGTCCATTGTTGTAAAGTGAATTTTGTCAAAACCAGTCCATTGTTAGAATGTGAATTTCATCAAAACCAGTCCAATGTTGTAAAGTGAATTTTGTCAAAACCAGTCTATTGTTATAATGTGAATTTCATCAAAACCAGTCCATTGTTGTAAAGTGAATTTTGTCAAAACCAGTCTATTGTTATAATGTGAATTTCTTCAAAATCAGTCCATTGTTGAAAAGTGAATTTCATCAAAATTACAGTTATTAGGAAAGACTAAAAAAAAACGGCCTATAGTGTCTAGAAAAGAGAATAATAGAGGTGACTTAATAAAACAGGTTTATGATAATAATCGGAAAGGACAAATTAAAACTATAACATGATTTTCAAAATACAACTACCTACAAAAACAAAAAGGCACAGCTACAAATTAATTAAAGAAAGGTCCAGATTAGATATTAGGAAATATTACAACTTTTATTAGGAGTGGTGAATGCTTGGAATACATTGCCACAGGAAATAGTGGAGGCAGGGTCAATTAATGTAGTCAAAAATAAATTGGATGCGCATATTTTCAAATTAAGGAAATGTAAAAGAAACTCTAGTTGTATACAGACTCTTCAGTCTTCTAAACCAGTATAAAGATGTTAAACCAGTCCTTTGTTTTGTTGTTATGTGAATTTTGTCAAAAAGTGAACAATTTAATATTTATCACTTGTTGATGGCTTTACTGTATATATTGTAATGTTCATATACGTGTATAACTGACAGCAATAAAGCTTTAATGATTTAAATAAACAGTTTATTGTATTTTGTGTATGACAAGGACAACAATAGCACCACTGCCCCACAGAGAGCATGTAGTAGGAGTCAACTGTGACATGGCATAACACCGGCCATGGTTAGATGGTTTGTTAAGAGCAGCATATATGGTGCCTAACAGGCTGTGGATCTACTTTGCTCTAGTTTTTTAGTCTATTAAGATAGACTCGCACTTCAGTTAACCATCCTCCGCGGCCCTTATCCCAATTCAACAGAGTAATAAGCTGCTAGATCCTAGCCTGCCAAGCAGGAAATCCTCCTTCCGGCTACATCCAGCTCACGCCAGAGCTGGGACCTGCACAGGGGCATCTTACCACCCCCGTAGAGGTACAGGTCAACTAAGACTGTATTGTACTTTATTTATTAGTAATTATTGCCTTTTCTTTCCTTGCTGTCAAGCCTCTGAATAATAGCAAGAGAACAAGTTGCCTAGTTTTATAAGCTAACCATGCTGTTAACATTCTATCCATATTAGCAATGTACTGCGTTGTTTAAGAATCAATATAGCACTCTGAACAACAGGATAGTATAGTTTGAGGTCTATTTAGCCCATGACATAACTCACTGTACTATACACCAACATCATCATGTCATAATTGCAGTTAAAAGATGGCCACCCTCCCGATTGACATTGAGCAGCGAAGGGGTGAAACCTATAGAAATTCATCGGTGAATGAAGGTCAAGATACGCTAGTTCGGTCATCTCATGAGAATGCACCAACCTCCACTGAAGGTTTACAACGCTGGTCGATCTGGCTGTGAGGAAGGTGGATAGATGACATCTGAATGATTGTACAACGACACGGACTCACAATGAGCGACGCAACACAATTGCTGCAGAGCAGACGACTTAACCAACGGTGTGAGATTACGACGATTTGGCTCCATTCCACTGGCATTGCCCACCGCCAGCTCTAGCTATGGTCATAGCTTTATTGTATATAAACTACCGGGTTAATGCTGTAGAAATGGCTGATCATATTGCTCTTTTGATTGTAGAGAGTTCTAACTTCCGTCATATACAGTTAGACGAAGAAAATGGCGATTGTGAAATTTGTTTTAGATTTTGGAAAGGATTTCTTCTGTTTTTCACTTGGATTTGAAGATTCACCATTTATTGAGAATGGGGGAGTTAACCCTACCAGACCGCTGTACTCATTTTTCGGTAATTTCCTTAACTGCCGCTAAACCGCTGTACCTAATTTTAGGTACTTTGGATAGTACGTCATAAAATGCGTCAGAATCTAAAAATAACCAACCAATCGTGGTCAATCCTCGTGATTAGTCATTGCAAATGGCTGCCCCCATGTTTGAATTGATTTTGTGGGGTTTAACGTGAACAAATTCGGAAAATTGACAATGAAACGAACGGCTGATGAACCAAGCACTTCAACAGGAAAGCAAAGTAAGTCTAGGCTTATGACAGTCCAGCAGGTGATCAATAATTTGGTTGATTCAGACTCTGTTTAAGTGAAACAGACACTGAGAGCTCGAGTGATGAGATGAAGGCTTTTCTTGGACTGAGGATCTATATTGAATACTCATGTATAAAGCCCAGCTATCAGGATTATTGGACAAATTAGGGCTCTTTGTTGTGTTTACTCCCGGATTTCGAAATGTTTTATGACTCGAGACAGATTCTTTGCCTTTTGCTGGGTGGATTGGCACACAAAGGTGGAATATTGACGCTAGATGAAAGGTAAACCTATTTTCTACAATGTCTCCAAGTTACATCTTATTCTAACCACTTGTTTGCATGTAACTAACATTTTTCTATATCATGTTGGTTTTTTCTCTTTAATGCTCCCGAACCCAGGAATGGGGGACAGTTGGGTTCAGGGCCTTAGGTCTGGTAGGGTTAAGATTCTGCAACAGATTTTTCTAAGGTAGATCTATTTATTTTGTTTATGTAGATGCAATAATTACGTTTATATGCAAAGTGACAGAGGTTTTTTTTCTTTTCTTTACCAATGGAGACTACTATCAAGTGAGTCTATATGTTTGTGCTATTTTTTACCACTATCACCATCTTCTTGTATCTCAGAAACTAACATACACACAATAACAGGAGTTATAATGTTGAACAGGAGTGGGAAAGTTTTAAAACAGTTCTAGAAACGCTAAAAGAGGAATGTGTTCCATGTAGGGAGGTAAACCCCAAGCGTAAAAAGTGGATAACTAGATTTGTAGTGAAATGTAGAAGAGCAAAAAATAAAGCATGGCAAAAATATATAGAGGCAGGTAAATCAAAAGAAACATATGTAAAATATTTGGACAAGCAGAACATATCTCAGAAAGCGAATAAAACAGCAAAAATAGACTTTGAAAAAAAACTTGCTCAGAGGATCAAGACTGACAGTAAAAGCTTCTTTTCTTATGTTAGAAATAAACAAAGAACGAAAGACAAAGTAGGCCCTCTCATAGACAGTACAGGGAAAATAATAAGTGAGAATAGGGAGGCTGCTAATCTGCTTAATCAGTACTTTGGCACAGTCTTCACAAAGGAGGACTGCTCCGAGATCCCAGAGCCTATAGATATTTTTCAAAGAGACATGGATACAGCGGGATTAAGATCAATCTGTATTACAGAGGAAATGGTTTTTAAAAAATTGGAGGGGTTGAAAGTGAATAAATGTCCAGGTCAAGATGGTATTCACCCAAAATTGCTGTATGAAATTAGAAACCAACTAGCAGAACCATTGGCTATATTATGTTCTCAATCACTTACAAAAGGGATTGTTCCACGGGATTGGAGAGATGCAGGAGTGATCCCCTTATTCAAAAAAGGCAAAAAATCAGATCCGGCAAATTATAGACCGGTGAGTTTAACGAGCATAGTCTGTAAGTTGTTAGAGTCAATAATCAAAGAAAACATTGTAATGCATTTAGAAAAATTTAATCTAATTAGAAATAGTCAGCATGGGTTTACTAGAGGGAGATCATGCTTAACAAATCTATTGGAATTCATGGAGGGGGTTACTAAAATCATGGATAAAGGGGAGCCAGTGGATGTTATTTATCTAGACTTTGCAAAGGCCTTTGATAGAGTACCTCATCAAAGATTATTTCGAAAGTTAAAATCACATGGAATAGGTGGCGAAGTTGCCAAATGGATTGAAAATTGGTTAACAGGAAGAAGGCAGAGGGTGGGCATAAATAAGGAGTACTCTGAGTGGAGTGAAGTGAAAAGTGGTGTGCCACAGGGCTCGGTTTTGGGACCAATTTTGTTCTTGATATATATAAATGATTTGGACATTGATATGAGATCCATGATTGCAAAATTTGCTGATGACACAAAACTATGCAGTAGTGTCTCATCTAAAGCGGAAGTGGATATATTGATGTCGGATTTAGATAAAATTCGAGAATGGTCTGTAAGCTGGCAAATGGAGTTTAATGTAGATAAATGTACAGTCATCCACATGGGTAGATCCAATATGGAACATAAATACAGAATGGGAGAAAATAATATTAGAAAGATAGATAAGGAAAGGGACCTAGGGGTTATAATAGATCATACAGGAAAGGTGAGTGAGCAAGTTAAGGTAGCAGTGAAAAAGGCAAATGCAATGTTAGGTATGATAAAAAGAAATATTAAACATAGGAGCAAGGAAGTGATCGTCAAACTGTATAAAGCTTTAGTTAGACCTAGATTGGAGTACTGTGTACAGGTGTGGAGTCCTTATCATAGAGGGGACATAAACATGCTGGAAAGAATACAAAAAAGAGCGACAAAGATGATAGTTGGATTCCAGAATTACAGTTATGAGGAACGACTCAGAAAAACGGGCCTACAGTGTCTCGAAGAGAGAAGAATTCGTGGTGACTTAATACAGGTTTATAAGATGATCAGAGGAATCGATAAATTAGACTATAACAAGTTTTTTAAAATACAGCCACCTACAATTACACGAGGGCATAGCTACAAGCTGACTAAAGAGAGGTCCAGGTTAGATATTAGGAAATATTTTTTTAGTCAGAGAGTGGTGTCTGCTTGGAATGCATTGCCAGGGGAGGTGGTGGAGGCAGGGACAGTTAATGCGTTTAAGAATAAACTGGATGCGCATAGATTTTAGAGCAAGGTGATGTAAATGTAACTGGTTGTATACAGACTCTGCAGGGTCTTCTAAACCAGTATAAAGACGTTAAGTTAATAACACCAACAAGTTCTTTACTAATATATGTCAATAGACACACACAATTTAAAAAAAAAATTAAAGGTTCTTACAATCAACAACCACGTCGGGGCATGGCGTGGTGAAACACTTTTTCAGATATAGGAAATAGACGTAATTTTTAAACTGGGAATACGAAGGTTAAACTCCCATGCTCAATGGCATAAGTGGACAGAAAATCAAATAACTTGAATGACTACGTCAAGACTTGGTGTATATTAATGCTTCTGACATCTACATACAAAAGTACTAAACATAATGAGTAAAAACACAAACATATGTCATATTTTGTATAAGAATATGTGATCATTTTATTGTGCAAAAAACTAGATTTAAACTTTTAATGTGTAAAGTTACTAAATGGCAAGACTGATTAAATCTTTTAGTAAACAACAAAATCCAACAACAGATATTCATAGTGTCACAATGAATAATTATAATATTCTAATGACAATATTGGAGTATATAATTGACAGTGGAGAGTGCTAATCTCTTGTATTAAAGGGATGGCATTCATGACCCAGTTATGGCACTATAGTTTCTTGTCTTGTCTCTCATATCAAAAGTACTGCATTTTGTGACCCAGTTGTGGCACTATAGTTCCTTCTTGTCCTGGTCTCTCGTATCAAAAGTACTGCATTTGGGTCCCAGCTGTGGCATTATAGTTTCTTGTCTGGTCTCTCATATCAGAAGTCTAATCTAATTTTTTTTAATCCATGATTTATGAGCCATGAGGGTGTCCGAGAACAATCACTTAAATCATTCCAAAATATGTTTTCTGATCATTGATTTTTTAGTAATTGAAATAAATGGCCGACAGTTTTGTAACCTGCTAAGGTTATACATTTTAATAAATCCATCTTTTCTTACTATTTCAAGAAATATTTGTTTTATGGTTATATTTAAAGTTAATAGCTGTCCATCATTGTCGATGAGGACCGCCGACATCATCCTTGTCACAGATTTTCCTGTTGGGTATGGGTGTGCATGTGGCTGAATAGGCCAATGCGGGCACGAAAACATCTGCTACATATCGGGCACACGAGGTTTGTAGAAGGTGATGGTGTTCCCGCTGTTCGAGATTTCCTGGTCTTGCGTCTGCTCTGGGCTTTCACAACACGGTCGTCTTCGCCGGTAGCTACACCCGATTTGACTGCGCTTCTCCAGTCAGATCTGTTTTGCGCAAGACATTCCCAGGTGTCGATGTCTATCTGGCAACTTTTCAGTGAGTCCTTCAGACCGTCTTTAAAACGTTTCTTTGGGCGCCCTCTCTCGCGCCATCCCTCTCTCAGCTCGCCGTAGAGAAGCTTCTTTGAGAGCCGCTCGTCTAACATACGGACGAGGTGTCCGGCCCATCCTAGTCATGCTTTTTCTAGCAGTGCATGGATGCTGGGCATGTTAGCCCTCGAGAGAACCTCGATGTCAGTGACACCATCTTGCCATCGGATGTGGAATATTCGCCTCAGGCAACCTGTGTGGAAGTGGTTTAACCTCCTTGCATGTCCAGAGTATACAGTTCAGCTTTCGCAAGCGTATAGTAGGGTTGGAATGATGGTTGCATGGTAGACTTTGAGTTTGGTCTTGACGCTGATGCCACGACGTGCCCAGACCATCGAGCGCATTCTACCAAAGGCTGTGCTGGCCTTTGCTATTCTGCTTGCCACCTCATCGTCTAGGCTGACAGATCTCGACAATGTGCTGCCAAGATATGTGAATTTGTCTACGACATTCAGCGTCTGCCCGCTGACTGTAGTCTCTGATTTTGTGTACTGGTGCTGGTTGGTACATGACCTCTGTTTTTTTGGCATTTATGGTCAGGGCTAAATTTTTGCATGCGGCAGAGAACTGGTCCATTCCAACCTGCATGTTCAGTTCTGAGTTGCTCATTAGAGCGCAGTCGTCAGCAAATACAAGTTCCCTGATTATGTTGCCAGCCACTTTGGTTTTGGCCTTCATTCTTCTGGCATTGAGTAACTTGCCATCTGTGCGGTACTTTATGGTTATTCCAAGCTCCAGTGATCTGAAGGTGTCTGTCATCGTGGCCACGAACATCATGCTGAACAAAGTTGGGGCGAGTGCACATCCTTGTTTTACTCTGTTTGATACTAGAAACGTTTTAGAGATTGCACCGCTGTCCAGTACACGAGCACACATGCCTTCGTGTAGCTGTTTCATCATGGTTATGAACTTGTTGGTACAGCCAAACTTGGACATTATCATCCACAGACCTCCTCTGTTTACTGTATCAAATGCCTTTGTCAAATCAATAAATGTGGTGTACAAGGCCTGATTTTGTTCCCGACACTTCTCTTGTACTTGGCGAGCGGCAAAAATCATGTCCACTGTTCCTCTTCTGGCCCTGAATCCACATTGGCTTTCTGGGAGGTGGTGGCTTTGTTCAAGGTGTTTGTTGAGCCTGTTTAGCAGTAAGTGTGCTAGGATCTTGCCTGCTACGGAGAGTAGCGATATTCCACGATGATTGTCACATTCCTGACGGTTGCCTTTTCTTTTGTACAGGTGAACAATTAGCTCCTGCGGAATTTTTCCTTCAACCCACATGTGGCAGAAGAGTTCAGTGATCCTTCTGGTGAGGGATGGGCCAGCTGTCTTATATACCTCTGCTGGTATTGCATCAGTTTAAAGTTACTTGTTCAAATATCTACATTCCTGTCCATTATTTCACAACCTTCCCTGCCAAAAAATGTTTATTTTACAGACTTGTATTTATTTAATGTGCCAGAATTCTGCTTGTACGATTTTTGGTTGATTTGTAGTACCAGTTTTAATCGGTTGAAGTTGATATTCTTGGTGGTGGCATGACCTACTTCATTGCTCAATGCCTTCCTATCCTTTGTTCTAACAGAGCCAGCTGTTCATTTATAGCTTGGTGAACTGAGAAATATAGCCTTTTTGTCAAAGATTGCTGATGCAGGAAACAGTAATGTATGAATCTCACTTAACACAAACATACAAGACATGATAAAAAAATATTTGGATTGGCATCGGAACCGCAGAACACAGAAGTTTTTAGGCACAGGTTGATGTCTGAAAATAAAGTGCATGTAGCCTGTCCTGTCTGCCCTGTTCATATGGTTTGTTTGCAGTAGTTCTTTGTCCTTACATGTGTGAATCCCATTTGTCACATCATGGTGGAAAAAAATTAGGATCAATGAATTTCCATCAGATTTTGTCAAAAATGTGACGAAACAAGCATATAATTCAAAGTTACAAACAGTCTTCAGGGTGGTTGGTAGACCTGTGGAATGTGATGCTTAGAAAGAAACTGCTGCACAAAAAGGCAATACATGGGCATGTTGTAATGATGAACTTGCGACTCACCATTCTCATGCACTGCCAGCCTTTTGCGATGAAGTGCGTCCCTTAAATGCTGCAAAACGTGACTAGAAACTTGAAACAACTCACAAATTGTAATTTGGTGATTTCCCAGCACAGCTGCATGTACAAGTTTGACATTGTTGCTGGTTGTAGACTTCCTAGGCCATTCATCATTCTCAACACTGTCACAGCCATCTTTAAAATTAAAATGTTTATGCTGCACATAAACTTGTGTATAACTTATATAAACCTCTCCATAGACCATGTGCGACGTTAAGTATGTGTCTTTACATGTTCTGCTAAGTCTTAGACAAAATCTTATTCCAAGTTGGTGATTGTTTCTTCCGACATGACAATGTGGTTCACATATGGAAGGTCAAAGCACTACTGCAACAAACTAGATGAGCAGGGCATATGTGACTCAGGATACATGTACATTAAGTTCAGGGTCTAACATATACCTAGCAACTTCCAGCTGCATCCCTCGGTTACAGAATTATGATTCTAACCTGATACTTTTTTATATATCTATCTTCAGTCCACTTATGTCGTTAGACATCTTGCGTAGGTGTGCCCTCATTTGTTTCATATTTTTTGGCAGGTAAAAATTCACTGGTGACTTGCCAGGGTAATCCCAGCATCTGTTAGCCCCTGGAATATACGATCACCTATTTCTGAAACTGGTGGATACTATTTTATCACACCTCAAATATACAGATGAACCAAATTCTGCTACAGAAACCAATAGCTTATATATAGAGCAGAAGCCAAGTCAAATAATTGATATTAGGTTTTGTCATTGATTACAAAGAAATTACATGCAACTGGAATGTGATAACGGCTGCATTTTTCTTTTAAATACATGTTCATTAGACTCGTTGCTATTTCTATTTATTGTAATTCACCATGGCATGCTCAACAACTAAATGCAAAAATGACTTCAACTGCTATTTTGTTGTCAGTAATTCAGTCTGTTTATAGAAGGATACAAATATTTTAAGGTAAATAATGTTTGTACAGTATATTCATTTCACTTTCATCCTGTTTTTTAACCCTTTGAACTCTGGTTACAGAGTCTGTAAAATCCATTCCCCTGTGCTCCTGAGAAAAAACACACAATGTAGACATTTGAGTTAAGCTATTTACTATGGCAAAAACTATGTGCTCTAATTTAGTGATTCTATCTAAAATTGACTGACCTGCTATTCTCTAATGTTCCTACTTCAGTAGAGTGTAGAAATTAAATTTACTTGATACATTATGGACCATAGTCTGATCCTCCAAGGAACAGATCTATCTTGATCCTAATCAATGGACGAATGGTAATCTGAATCAAACACATGTTGTTGTTCAAATAACTGGTCCTTTTCAGAATAATCACCATCTAAATCCAATTTATCAGCCTCAAAATCCTTTAAATTACTTTCAACATGTTTTGTTATTATTAGCCTTTTAGAATGGCCATTTCCTGAATTTTGAAAAAAAAATCTTTTCGTCACGAAAATCATCGTAAACACATGCTTTGATATTTACGCTGTCATATTTGTTCATTTCAGAAATTTGTGTACTGTGTAGACGTCACTATATTATGGCCAAAATCCAAGCAGTACAGCCCCAAAAACACCTTAAAATAATGGTCCATCTGTCACACCAGCGCCTCGGAAAGGTATTTACACACACCCTGATGAATAGGTGTCACGGGTTCAAAGGGTTAAGATCTAGCTCTATTGTGTACTTAATCCTTTACACTTTAAGCCCTAAAACAGGAAAAATATACTGTATTCCTAAGTGAAAGGGATGTACCACTTTTTCACTCTCACACACACATTTCCTTTATGATTGTAAACAGGTAAGTCAGCAACACAGATTTCTTATGTCTTTCTCTGCATTATGTCAATAGAGGACCTTTCTAAAGATCTCACACACAGATGAGTGCCCGTGTGGAACAAGGGGCCAGAATCCTGAACACATTCTATAAGAATGCCCTCTTTATAGTGAAATGAGATGCCAGATCTGGCCAGACGTGTTGAACTGAGACAAAAGCTGTGGGGCTGTCGCTCTGACCTGCTGAAGACTACAGACTTCATGGTGATTGATCTGCAGATTTATCATGATCAAAGGATCCTGGATGCAAAGAAGAAGAAGAGGAGGATTTTCTTCAGTCTCTGATGGTTGACTTGTCCATACTTGCTGAGCGAGAAATATCTAGAACAGCAGCAAACACTGTATCATGTGTTTATGGATTTTAAGAATGCGTTTGATAGGGTATGGCATTAAGCGCTTTGGGCAACCATGAGGATGTATAATATCAACGGAAATATTATAACGGTCCTTGAACACCTGTAAAACAAAGCGTGAAGCGGAGTTCTTGTGAATGGGAGGCGAGGGGACTGGTTTCGCACATCAGTTGGTGTGAGACAGGGGTGTACACTCTCTCCTACTCTTTTCAATATATTCCTTGAAGGAATTATGAGTGAGGCATTTGGAGGTCACGTTGGTACTGTCAAGATAGGGGGCCGAACGATTACCAACCTTCGTTTTGCAGTTGGTATCGACGGGTTGGCGGGTTCAGAAGGCGAACTCCAGGAATGGGTCAGAAGGCTCGATGAAACAGCTCTTGACTATGGTATGAAGATAAATGCTGGAAAGACAAAATTAATGACCAACAACGCCAAGGGCTTCAACAGCAGGATAAAAGCTAACGGTCAGGAACTCGAAGTGGTTGACCGTTTTAAATATCTTGGGTCGATTGTCAGTGATGAAGGATCAAAATGTGAAGTGTTGGCCAGAATAGCACAGACAATAGTGGCGCTTGCACGGCTTAACAAAATCTGGCAAGATAAACGGTTAGCACTACGCACGAAAATCAGATTAATGCGTACACTGGTCCTGTCAATATTCCTCTATGCGTGTGAGACATGGACAGTTACAGCTGACCTTCAACGAAGGATACAGGCCTTGGAGATGAGATGTTTCCGTAAACTTTTAAACGTGATGTACAAAAATCGAGTTACAAACTAGGAAATACGAGATAGAATTACAACAGCAATAGGGCCTTTCGAAGACCTCTTGGCAACTGTCAAAAGAAGGAAACTCACTTGGTAACGTCACATATCGAGATCAAATGGTCTTGCAAACACAATCCTCCACGGGAAGGTGCATGGCAGACAATGAAGAGGCCGGCCCAAAAAGAGATGGGAGGACAACATAAAAGAATGGACCAGTCTCCGACCAGAAGAGTCACAGGCAGCGGCATCTGACAGAGAGGGATGGCGTGGAGTTGTGAGGATGTCATCATGTGTGCCCCAACGACCTCACTGGTTACGGGATGACCTGACCATACTTGCTGAAATTTTGGTGGCTTAAAATATCTACTGGATGAGGTATCCGGTCCTGTGTCCAGCCATTCGTAGCCATCTCTTATGACATGCTTATGATGTTACTTGTCATTGCTTTCCTTTCAGGCCCTGGTAACATTCTGGCACATTCATCATCATCATCATCAGTCTTGTAACCTAAAAGGTCATTGGGGCTCCAATACTGCAGATTGTTAGACCAGTTCCCACCACTACACTCGGTTTTGTGCCAGAATATTTGTTCTAGCTATGGACATTCCCGTCTACTCTCTGATATTGTCTTCCCATCTCTTTTTCTGCCTCTATCTCTTATACTTCACAAGCACAGTACCTTGCAGAATTGTCTTGGTTAACCCAGACGATATTGAAACATGCCCATACCATGTGAGCTTGCATGCTTTTGATATAGTCAATAGGTCTTCATATTGGCCGACCTCTCTCTTAACGATGTCCCGAAATGCCTTATGCGTGATGTGGTCTAGCTACGAAATGCTGAGAATTCAACAAAGACATCTAATCTCCATTGCACAAATTCTTTGCTCAAGAACCGCTGTCAGAGTCCAATTTTCACACGCATAAAGGTACACAGAGGTGACAAGTGCTACATTAAGTTTAGCAAATACCATGATTATATTCTCATACAAGTGTTATTCTTAACAAAACGTCTATTCTTTGCCCAACGAAAGGTTGAAGTGGGTCAAAACAAAGGTACGTGGCATAGTGGCTTCTGATTGGTTGTTGAACGCACAATGCCTCCAAGCTTTTTTACTTGTCATCTTCTTCCTCGTACTAATATAGTCTATTGAAGCATAATAAAAGGCATAATGAATTTTAGTTATTGCTGTTTTTGGCCTTATACTATGTCTTTGACATTGCATGTAAATTATTATACCACCTGTTATATCAATATGAGGGGAAAATCTGAATGTCAGGTCAGAACCTGTTTGCTTAGTTTAATTAATTAATGTTCTCCCTCTTTTGTGTGTTAGAAATGTCATCTGCTATTTATTAGCATCATAAGCACATGCTATCGCTAAGTAATATATTGCGGTTCTCACATTGGACAGAGTATAGCTCCATTTCTATGCTGACACTTTAATTGAGCCAGATAATATATAGATATTTTAAGCAATAAACAAACATAGTTTGTGAAGCAGTTTTTGCTTGATTGGATCTCTTTATACTCTTTCTGATGGGCATTTCTACCACATATGGGTAGAAGAAATGTGGACTTTTAACAACATCTTAGAGCATATTGGAGTTTAAAGGTTAACCTTTGATTTTTTAATAATGTTATTAGGATTTTAAATGGATTTGCAACTTATTTACTGTTAAATACACACAGGTGTGTGTGATGTTTAAATGAGAACACCAACAATTAGCTGTGTATTCCAGTCATGATGTTGCAAAAAAGAATAAAAATATCAAACAAAGAAAACATGATGGAATGTAAAAATAAATCTTTGATATATTTGGAATCAATTTTTGTGTACCATGTTCACAATTTATTAAAAAAACCACAAAAAAACCGTTCAATTAACTTTTCCCTTTACGACTTCCAAGCATTGTCAAAAACAATAGTCTCCATTCTTTGTGAAATATTGGCTCGTTCATAAATTATTCTAATAATGCATATAAAAAAAATAATTCAAACATAAAAACGTGCCCCCTCACTCCAATAATAATTTTCATTCATCTCATCTTGGAGTCTTAAACAAATCTGAAACCAAATCTTGCTTTAAAATCGGCATCCTCTTCATTGTAGGGGTACCAATATATGTAGTTTGTGTTCCAAATGTTGTTGTAAATGTTGAATGCCATGGTATTAATGGTGGAGCATTGAAACGGCTGGAGTGGAACTGGAAATGGTGAAACCACATGATTTGTAGTGCCTATGAAGACAGCTGGGACATCTGTGGTTAAGATCTGAAGACCCCGCCCAGCTTCATCTAGAAGACCTACGCCGGTGTCTACTCCTTGAATAAAAAGAAAGTTTACAACATTATGAAAGTTTGACTGTATATGTTATAAAAACTAAGCAAATCTGATTATGTGCTGCAACTAAACAATCCTGACTGTATATGTGCTGCAAACTAAACAAGCCTGACTGTTTATGTGCTGCAAACTAAACAAGCCTGACTATTTACATGCTGTAAACTAAACAAGTATTCTAAAATACGTATACTTGATGAAAGGTCACTGCAGTTAGGTTCGAACATACACAGAGACGAAACACAAGTTTTGAAAATAAATACAGCTAACACTAATAGAATTGTGTTGGAAGACACCCTCCATTAGAATGTAGAATCTTTCATACATCTTGGTTTGCAATGAAGACATTTTAGGAGGTACAGAAAAGGTTAAGTTAAGAATACAGAAAGTGAGAGGAGCTTTTACTGCATTAGGGACATTATGGAAATCAAAATAAATTAAAACTACCACCAAAATAAAAATCTTCAACTCCCAAGTAAAGCGCATTCTATTATATGGTTCTGAAAGATGGAGGACAATAAAGGTATTTACAAAAAAGGTATAGACTTTCGTAAATGGTTGCCTCATGTAATACAAGGGTGGAAATGGTATGATATGATCACAAATGTGGAACTGTTAGAAGAATGGGACAGATACCAGTGGAGTATGTGGTACGAAGAAGATGTTAGATAGGCCACATGTTACAGAAACCAGTTGATAATATTACAAGACAGCCTCTGTTCTGGAATCCACAGGGCAAGAGGAACAGCGGACGACCAAGACATTCATGAAAGTGGGAATTGGATGTCAATGTCTGAATAGCAGACAGAACTGGCTCATGATAGGAAGACTTGGCATGTATATGCTGAAGACCTACGATCCACAGGGGATTCTGTGGTGAAGTGGTTAAGCCGTCGGCCTCGTGATCAGGTGGTGTGGGTTCGACTCCGGACTCCGCCATCTTTTTCACGAATGCTTGATGCGGAGTCCCCTGCATCTCGTAGTCGCCCCCTAGTCGTCTTGTCCTTGACTTGCCACTGGAGTCGGGTGGCATAAGACGAGAGAGTGAGGATAAAAAGTAGCGCAGTTAATCCTTGCTAAAAATAGCACTAGCAAAATAAATTATGCAATCATCATCTACAATGGACGGCAGCCTTTGCCTTTGATCCACACGGAGTGGTCAGGTTTTTTTACTGGTTTATTGAAACTAAACAAAACCAGTCTTAACCCATTACATCCTAATACACTTGAAAATGTCTGTGAATAATCAATGGACGCTCACCACACCTGCATGAAACTGCCCAGTAGATTTCAAACTAGCCATTTTCACTTTTTAAAAGAAGAATCTCATCAGGCATGAGTCTTGTTTGTTTTACAAAATTCTAAATAAATAAATCGAAGCTGCGGTTGGTAGCGGTACTACTTTAGCTATTTGGGCAGCACAATAGACACATCAGGCGGTACATATGTAGATATGAGGATCAGAATTGGAAAGGCAAGAGAGGTATTCCTGACATTAAACAACATATTCACACCAAGATTCACACCAAAGTTAGAATATTCTTCTTCGTACGCTGTCAGACGTCAACTTGAATTTGTTCAAAGAAAGCAGCTGTGTCGACACTGCCATAGAGCTTGTCTAGTGTTGGCACTGGTGATGGCCACATGTGCTTTCTCTGGTCCTCGTATGTCGGGCAATTTTGCAGCAGATGTTCAGCGGTCATTTTCCCTGTACCACAGGTGCATTCGACAGTGCCAACAATCTTCAGTTTATTGAATAGATGGTACCTCAGTCTGTTGTGGCCTGTGCGGAGTCTGAAGATCACGACCTGCTCTTTTCTGTTCAACTGGTAGTAGGCATCATTTTTTTGTGTAGCCAGTATGTTCTGTTTCCCATTTGGCCATGTATCTGGCCATAATAAACCTTTTGGACTCTTCGTAGGTCACACTAGAATCTGGTTGTGGCAGTCTTGCAGTTAGAATATTCAATGTCAGTGTCAAGTCAGTGCTGCTGTATGGAGGGGAGACATGGAGAATGACCAAGTCCATACAATAAAGACTCCAGTCCTTCGTTAACAGATGCCTATGAAGGATAATGGGCATAAAGTGGCAGGACATGGTGAGGAATGAAGATCTATGGGAAAGGAGCCTCAGCCACTGAAACAACAAATTATGCAAAGAAAATGGGGCTGGATAGAACGTATGTTGCGGAAGGCACAGTCCAACATTGCCAGACAGGCTCTTACATAGAATCCTCAAGGGAGTCCACATCGCCCCTAGTGTGCTGTTGGTCAAGAAAAATATGGACCTAACACCAAATTTTAATATGCCACTCTGGCATGTTAACAGGATCTTGTTTCTTTTTTATACTTCTTTGATTTGTGAGTTGTTTGTTTTTGTGTTTTTTCTGCAATATACAGCGCTTGCAAAATGTCACTGTTGTTTTTTGTTCTTTCAATATCATTCTGTAACACTTCATTTCGAAAGCTGTGATTTTTTTTGCAATTGATTTGTTTAATGTCCATGTCTGACAGCCGTATTGTTTCCACTAGAAAAATATATGTCCTACCTTCAAAAGAAGGAAACTTGTTTGGTACGGTCACATATCGAGATCAAATGGCCTTGCAAATACGATCCTCCACGAAAAGGTGTAAGGCAGACGACGAAGAGGCCATCCCAAAAAGAGGTGGGAGAACAACATAAAAGAATGAATCAATCATCGACCAGAAGAGGCACAGGCAGCGGACAGAGAAGGGTGGCGTGGTGTTGTGAGGATATCTTCATGTGTGCCCCTTCGACCTCACCTTTTACGGGATGACCTGACCTGACCTAATTGGCCCTTTTTCTGCTTGCATGTGCATTGCCACCCATTTTCATCTGTATTACTTTGAGTGTAACAATTGCAAGTCTTCGTTTAATTTCAATTTCACAGTCACCAAAGTTATTATTGGTAGATCTCAGATATTCAGTATTCTTTACATCTTCTATTTCTACCTTATCAATCGAGAATATTGATTTTAAAGAAACTTAATAGATAATATTGATTTTTAAAGAAACTATAGCAATGATAAAAGAATGATAAATGAAGATGACAGATAGGAACAGAAGCAAATCCAGAAATACAAAAGCCAGGCTCAGAAAATATACACTGAAGCCAACAAGAAAGTAAGAAAGAGCATCAGAAGAGGCAAGAAAATGCATTGATGAGTACAAAAGCATATATGAAAAACCGGTACAACTGCAAAGTTGCAAATCGGAAAATAAAAACAAGTAAATGACTTTATTGAAGGCAAGGAAGGAAATTTGATTAGCAACGCTGGTTACTGTCTGACTGCGTACGCAGAAGAAGAAGAAGATTAGCAACGCAGATGAAGAGATGATGGACAGAACATTTTAAAGAGACCAGCTTCACTAGATTCCCCAGACATTCAGTCAGCATAAATGGAACTGCAAGTTAATTGCAAGAAACCAAACAAAGCAGAAATTAAGAAAGCCACAATGAAGAGTATGGCAGTTTGTTCTCCCATAGGGCAGGTGGTTGTTATGAATGTTTTTATGCCACTATTTTGGTGTTGATCCCATAGGGTTGCAAGGAGTATTGGATGTACCTTGTTAGTAGTGCCTGGTATAATTCCTATTTATATGTTCTGGTTACATTTTTAGATCGATGTGTAAAGCTGCATTTCTTAAACCTTCCACTGACTATATCCCCAAATATGGTCTTCATTATGGCTGTAAACTCAAATCCTGACACGGTAGACTGCCATATTTGGCTTGGCTTGGCTTCATTTGTTCTCAATCTCCTGCTACCAAAGCCTAAAAGGGTTTAAGTAGCAGAATGCAGTCCAGAGAACGGAATGCGTTGTGTCGTAGTTTACAGCTTGACTGCCATATTTGCACCTTTTGGTCCAACACATCTGACTTCAGCAAGCATTTTTTGAGTACAGGGTTAGCATTCCCTCTTTGATCCCTTCTCCTTAGCCAGTCTGCCCTGTTGCAGCCTGTTATCCAGGATCATCGCATGGAGGTGTAGAAGGGTCTTGGCAGCTCTGGTTTGCTGGCCCTGACGCTAGCAGTCAGCTATGGGTCGTTGACCGCTGCAGCTCATGCACTGCTCAGCATCTTGATCCCAGAATGCCGTATTTGAGACACACACGTAAGGAGTTGACTGGAGTAACCATGCATTCTGTTGTTTTGGGAAGCTCACTTTCTCTGAGTCTCAGCAATGATATTCTGCTCAGTGATCTCATCAGCTTGTGTGATGCTAGCGTGCCAGATGGAATAGTTCTGTGCAAGCATCTCCCAGGAGATGACATCAATGTTGAAGCTCTTAAGAGACAATTTTAAGGCGTTTATCTAGCATTTCTTTTGTCCTCAATATGAGAGTCTACATGTTCTGAGCTCACTATACAGCAGTTGTTTCAGGAGGCACTTATCAGGTTGCAAACACCTTATCAACATTTTATATGGCTCTGAAACATGGAGGACAACACAGGTACTTATGAAAATGGTACAGACTTTCGAAATGGTTGCCTGTGCAATGTACAAGGATGGAAATGGTACGACAAGATCACCAACGTGGAACTGATGTGAAAAACGGGACAATTACCAGTGGAGCATGAAATACGGAGGAGGCAATGGCGATGGATAGGCGACACATTACGGAAACCGGTGGATAACATTACCAGACCAGCTCTGTTCTGGAATTCACAGGGCAAGAGAAGTAATGGAAGAGGGAACTGGAAGCAAATGTAAAGGCAGTGGTAAAGGCAGTGAACAATACATGGACAGAATTGGCTCAGATGGCTCATTATAGGAAGACTTGGCGAGTATTTGTTGAGGACCTATCCACAGGGAGCTGACAGATTTTTTATGATTGAACGTCTTATCTGGGCTCTTTGCAGAAGCATATATATGATCAACATGGTTGACCTGTTGAGGATTTCAGATTGAGGTACTTTGTCCTGCCACCTGATTCTGAGCAGTTTGCGGAAACAGCGCCCGTGTGGAAATAATTTAGCTATGTGGCATGTCTGCTATACACTATCCATGTTTCATAGCTAACACTTCTTTAGGGGGGGATGAAGACTAACGTCTGGTCAGGCAAAATATACTGGCCAAGCCTCTCACCTCAGCTTCCTAGTAGCCCTCCCTGAAAACGGGCTGATTTCATGGCAGACTGGCTAACGGGGTGAGGGATCAATGTGATCCCCATAGTAGTGAGTGACATAGATGAAGCCAAGCATAGCATAACTTCCTGGAGGACCATGGTCCACCTTCATCAACATACTCAGGATGTGAGTAAAGCTACTGCAACACGCGACTTAACGTCTTTTCAGGACGCACAAAAGAGTAACATACTCATTGTGGGCAATCGCAAACAACAACCTCTTTGTGAATAAAGTTGGTAGAGGGTTCACTGTACAAAGTTTCAGTTTTTGTATAAGATATGGTGAGCAGTTTCTTTCTTCTATGCTTATGGATCTACTGCATTAATTCTCTGTGTAAAAATAACAAATTATTCAAACTGTTTTTTTTTGTTGTTGTTGAGATTTGTTAGTTTCTTCCCTGACGAAGGTCTGGTGGTTGTAACATGAATGTCAGTTTGTTTTTGTCCTGGTGCGGTTACAGAATTATTGCCTATACATTTTTGTATCGACTTCATCTTTGTCTTGCTTTCCCTAAATCAAGTGCCCATTTGGGATCAAGATGCGGAGCAGCGCATGAGCTGCAGTGGCCAGCGACCCATAGCTGACTGCTAGCATCAGAGCCAGCGAACCAAAGCTGCCAAGACCCTTCTACACCTCCACGTGGTAATCCTGGATAACAGGCTGCAGCAGGGCAGACTGGCTAAGGAGAAGGGATCGAAGGGGGAATGCTAACCCGGTACTCAAAAAATGCTTGCTGAAGTCCGATGTGTTGGACCTAGACTACATTCTGCTACTTAAGCCCTTTCAGGGCTTGGTAGAGGGAGATTGAGAATGAACGAAGCTAAGCCAAGCCAAGTGCCATTTACACCTGAGTAAACTAGAGAGTACTGCAACTAATTGGAGTACTGACCCAGAGCTTTTGTTGTGAGCTACTGTGGAAAAACTAATACAAACCAACACAGAAAAAAAAATCATGTGCTATACAAACCATGAACATATTGACTCCCATTCAGTACAACATCACATGGGTTAATCTTTTGTCCCATTTTGCTGATATACCAGGAAGAATCGTATGAGTTCTGTGGAGTGAAGCTGAACGATATTGACTCTGGCAGTCTTGTTGTTACTTTGCCTATCATTAGCAGAGTAATGTCCACTGAAATATAACCAAAAAAAGTAAGATTTTTTCATAATTTTTTTGGTGTTTACCTTATTTCTCTCTTTCCCAAGGCGGTGTGCATTGCACTATGTTTTTATTTTGCACCTGTCGACCCAGTGCAACCAACTTCGGCATGCATTATATGTAAGGGTCTGCTTTCTCCTGCATATTGAGGGTTTGGTTCCCCGAGGTAATGGCTGGTGCTTTCCCCTAAAAGTATGAATGATCATTATCATCCTGTCTTAGATGGCACAATCCTAGTTAACTGTGATAATTCTAAAACTAATAAATGCTTACCAAACATGTGTACACAGTTGTTTTGATCACGGAGAGCCAAAAAAATGGAATCTACATCGCACACTCCACCGGCGACATAGAAAATATTATTATCAAGAGAGGACCTGTACCAATTTTAGAATTGAAGCAAAAGTTGCTTGTGCAGCAACACTGTTTCGTATCAGCCAAAACACAACTACAAGGATGACAGTCATTCTAACAGATTTCAGAGGCATATTCTAAGCCATGTAAAGCCCCAAACAAGAAAGACTCACATTTAATAAAATATAAAATCGGGTTGGTGTCCTAACAAACAGATCTAGTCCTACAGGGATTCCGGCCCACTGTAGAATACTTGAAAATGAGAAGACAGATGAGCTAACAAAAGCCGGAAGTGGCAGCACACAGATTCGCCATCCATAGAGCTATAAAGAAGCAAAGACACTCATCAAACAATCCATGAGAACAGAATGGAGAAACCCGCACAAAAAATACAAGTCAGAAAATTACAGCATAGACAAACTTGGCAGAGATGGGCAGACAAAGATCTTCAGACTCAGAATGGGACTTTGCAAACCCAAGGTCCACCTCCACAGAATCGGTTTAAGAGACACTGTCACATGCAATTGTGGAGCACCCAAGTAAACACCAGAACATATCCCGCAAGACTGCACCACTTTTACAGACCAAAAAGAGGCAGTCTGGCCTGGGAGAGAGACAATGCTCAAAAAGCTGTAGAGAATCGGCGTAGACCTGAAATGCAGTCTCCTTTGGGAACCTCACTGAGCTAGAAGCATAGCATCAGTTGATCAAAGAAGAAGAGAAAGTTTACCAAACTTTGATTCTCACGGAGAGAGTGCTTTCATTAGTTCAAAACCAATTATTTCCCCTCCTGTGGTTACAGCATACCACTCGTGACTGGATAACTTTGTGCTGATCATGTGCCATCAACACATCTTTCAAATGTCTGTCCTATCAAATGTTGATGGTATGTGACATGACTACCATTACTGGCTAAAATAGTTACCAGCCAGAAGGATCCTAGTCAAAAACAGCAGTTGACTCAGGAAGCCCCCAGGAGTAGTCGTCTTAACTATCATGTCTTGCCACTAGAACAAGGTAGCTAGGGACGAGTGCGTGTGGTCGTAGATACTGCAAACTATTCATCAGTGTAAACTCTTCATCATTATAATCTAACTAAAGTGCATTAACAGTGTCAGGCATTAGAAGATTTGCAAAATCTCTCTATATTGAGGCTGTTGTTATCAGTGTTGCAGGAAATCAGATCAGATCTAAACAAAATCCAATGAACCTCAGCAGTTGTTTCCCTTCCATTGTGGAATTACAGAGAATGAGAAAACTGATGCACTGTTCAAAGAAGGTGGCAAAATGGAGGAACTTATTAACACAGTGTCTTGCTGAGAGGCAAAAGCTGTACAACTCAAAATGAAAGAAAGACATGGACGTGAGCAACAGACCTGACCCAATCCACCAGCTCCACAGACACTAACAAGCCACCATCTTTTGCCTAAGAACAGGCCACTGCAGACCATTGAGCCACCTATATCAGCTCAAGATATCACAATACAAGTGAGATCCCATGTGGAATTGGAGTCCGAAATGCCGATGAGGAAAAATGATGTCATGTCCATCACTTGTAAATATCATCCGTCCAGTGCATCTTAAAACGACCTCTCCTTCTCTTGCCAGAAACTGTGCTTCAGAGTATCACATTGGTTGTCACATTACCACAACCACGAGAACACATCACATGGGCATGATTTGACAAAGTAAAGAAGATCCTGATACGGTCCAAAAGACTAAGACGGATTACGTACACTGACTTTCGTGACATGATCTCAATGTGATATTCCAAGGATCTTTCTGAAACACTCCATCAATATGGCCAGGATTTTCTTCTCCAATATATAAAGTAGGACTGATTTTGAATTTGTGTAGAACATGTAATCTTATTCTCCTGGAAGAAAGCTGCTGAGTTCCATATTGTGCGAAGTGAGTTGAAAGCTGCTGAGTTCCATATTGTGCCAAGTGAGTTGAAAGCTGCTGAGTTCCATATTGTGCGAAGTGAGTTGAAAGCTGCTGAGTTCCATATTGTGCGAAGTGAGTTGAAAGCTGCTGAGTTCCATATTGTGCGAAGTGAGTTGAAAGCTGCTGAGTTCCATATTGTGCCAAGTGAGTTGAAAGCTGCTGAGTTCCATATTGTGCCAAGTGAGTTGAAAGCTGCTGAGTTCCATATTGTGCCAAGTGAGTTGAAAGCTGCTGAGTTCCATATTGTGCGAAGTGAGTTGAAAGCTGCTGAGTTCCATATTGTGCCAAGTGAGTTGAAAGCTGCTGAGTTCCATAATGTGCGAAGTGAGTTGAAAGCTGCTGAGTTCCATATTGTGCCAAGTGAGTTGAAAGCTGCTGAGTTCCATATTGTGTGAAGTGAGTTGAAAGCTGCTGAGTTCCATATTGTGCGAAGTGAGTTGAAAGCTGCTGAGTTCCATATTGTGCCAAGTGAGTTGAAAGCTAAGACAAGGCCTATGATTGTTTAGGAAACCATTAAAACCAAAAAATGTCAAGAAAAGTTTGATAAATACATTTGCTATTCAAATCATCACCAAGTCCTTCAGTCTAGGGACTGATCTGCAAGGCCGTCTTCACATTTCTGCCTGTATTTTCTACTCAATTGCAGCATTTAATGTCCATGTTTCACGAGCATACAGGTACACTGTAAGGATCAATGTCCACATTAAATTGACTTCTAGTGATCAGAGATATGTTCCCTCCCCATATCACTTAAGTGATGTAAGACATGTCATAACCTGAACAGTTCTTGTTTGTGGTTCCGCTCTAGTACCCTAAGCTCCAGTGATAGACCCCCAAAATTTGAATTGATTAATTGATTAACTATTTGGCCATTGATAGAGATATATTGTCATTAAACTCTCCATCTTTGTTCGTCAGTATTATATTAATACATATTGTTATTAATTCTTCATGTGACAGATAATTCATTTCTGAGAGTTTCAATTTACTAACTATAATCTTTCAGTTCAGTTCATCTTGTAACCCATCAGGTCAGTTGGGGCACACTTGAAGATACTCCCACAATTCCACGCAATCTCTCTCTGTCTGCTGCCACCAATCGTGCCTCACCGGGATGAAGGTTTGACCACTCAGTAATGTTGTCTGCAAATCTCTTCCATGGACGGCCCTTACCCTTTCTTTTCTGGTACGGAACCATGCAGTATCGAATTTGTAAATCTGCTGCACCTCATGACGTGCCCTTACCAAGCTATCTTTCGCCTTTTGATAATCTTTAGCTCAGTTAAATTAGTTTTAATGAATATTTCTTAGAGAAAAAAATTAACTATTTTACAAACTCTACTTGCCTTTGGCGCTAAGAAAAAAATCTAGGTTGGATGGTTTATATACGAAAATAAGCAATCCATGACTTACCTTGAGAGTTTGAGTCAGTCAAATATCTCACATAGAACACACGTGGAGCACCATACTTTGTCTGTGTTTGGTTGTCATTGGTTGCCACTTTCAACCAAAAGTCACAGTTTGTGGTGTTCACTTTATGAAAACGAAACAAATAAATTTGCATTGTATGACAATCATTTTGAGAGTTTCTTCTTTAATAACTATTTAAATAATTTGTCTTTTTACACTTTCATACACCAACTTGAATATATCTCAGATAAGAAATGCAGAACTTGAGATTATTGGTTTCATAATCGTGCTCACCAAGAAAGGCAGACTGCGAAACAAAGACATTTGAAGTATGGTCAGCACTGCATCTTGCAGTTAATTTACAGGTAAAACATAAGCTGGTTCGGTCAAGTTATGAGAATGCACCCTCATCAACTTCCACTGATTACAATGCTGGGCATATCTGCCAAGAGGGTGGCAGCGAGGCAGGTGGATAAATGACACTGCCTCTGACTAACATTGTCTGATCAGTATGTTTCACCTGACCCCGACCAACAATATCTGATCAGTACGTTTCACCAGACCCTGATTAACATTGTGCACTCAGTATGTTTTGCCTGACCCTGACTAACATAGTCTGACCAGTATGTTTCACCTGACCCTGATTGACATTGTCCAATCAGTATGTTTTGCCAGACCCTGACTAACATAGTCTGATCAGCATGTTTTGTCTGACCATGACTAATATAGTCTGACCATTATGTTTTGTCTATCTGAATAATTTATCTCCTCTCCCCATTATTTGAGAGATAAACTGTATCTGCAATCTGTAATCCTAGTATTCAATGAGGCACAACAAGTGGTTAATGATAGGTATTCTTTTGTCTTGGAGAGTACAATGTTGGAGCAAGTGCGTTACTCAGGCAATCTCTTCATCTGATTGGTGAATGTCTGAGTGGAAGCATATAGTTGTAGGGCCACCAAGGCGTCACTTTCTGTCACATGCCTGACCCAGCTATATTTTCTTAAAAACACAGTATTTATGACATTGTTAAAGGTATTTTAATAACTTATTTCTGCACTGTGAATTTGGTCCCGCATGGAGACAGTCAAGGTTCTCCACTTCATTGCTCTTTCAGCAACTCGTAGCTTATCTGCACATGCTTTTCGCAGGTTCCTATGAACCATATACCATTGCTGGAATAACCACGCTGTTGAAGGTGTGAGATCTTGTCTTGTCGTTTCTCAACTACTGAAGTATGGGTTTGATATTAGTGAAATTGAACCAGCCTGCTCATATCCTTTGAGAACGGGGACGGCGTGGCCTAGTGGATAAGTGGCACGGCTCACAATCCGAAGGTGCTGGGTTCGATCCCCATCACAGCACCGGCCGTTACCCCGGGGAAGCAAATCCTTAGAAAATGCAGGAGGAAGCAGACCCTTACATAAAATGCATGCTGAAGTCGGATGCATTGGGCCGACAGGCGCAAAATAAAAACCACAGTGCAACGCAAACCGCCTTGGGGATTAGAGAAAAAAGGCGAACGCAAAAAAAAAAAAATATCCTTTGAGAAATCTCACCATTTATTATGTACTTACTTACTTAGTCGCTCCTCTTCTACCGTGAGGTGTAGAGGTTCCATTTATTATGTAAGAATTTGTAATTAGATAAGAGGGGCATTTAAGTCAAACCAGAACTTTTTATTGTGAGAAAAAAAATGTTTTCCAAGTAGTCAAAATGCTACTTATTTTTCAATATAATCTCATGCAACGTTTATGCACTTATCTCAGCGTTTAAGTAATGCTTGAAAAGCTTCAGAGTAGAAAGATTTGTCAGTATGTCTGAACCAATTCAGGACAGCCTGTTTCACTTTGTCATCAGTGCTGACCTCTCAGGAATTCTTTTAGGGGTCCAAACAGGTGGAACTTGCTTGGTGCGTGGTCTGGGCTGTAAGGTGGATGTGGCTATACCTCCTAGCCGAGTTGCTGCAGATGGCTTATGGTGCGGTGAGCCGTATGAGGTCGAGCGTTATCTTGGAGGAGCAGGATGACCTTTGTGATCAAACCAAGCCATTTTTTCCACAGACGGTTATGCATATCATTCAAAATGCGTGTGTACTGTTCACTGTTGATAGTGGCACTACGGGGGAAAAAAAAAACATGTCCCAGAAAATACTCGCAATCACTTTATCACTTTACCTGCAGGCACAATTGTCCTAAATTTTTTGGGTGGTGGTGATTGCGTATGCTTTGACTGCTTGGATGCTTGTTAAATGTCTTACTGCGACTGTGTCTAATCACCATATTGTGATTGCAGTCTTCTGTAAATTTCTGCAGGTTTTAGGTTTTACGCTTTCTTTCACAAGAAACTTCATCATAACGCACTGTTCCATGCAAGCACTAACAGTGTTGTCAATCATTTTTATTTATCTGTCACGCGACTGATCTATGGCAAAGTGGCCTCCTAGCAGTAATAGGACACAATTTGCCCTAACTAATGATAGTAGTTCCAGCACACTATAACCCATTCAGGTAGAACTAGAACAAAAAGTCTAAGTTTGATTTGAACGCCCCTCGTACTTTAGATCTACAAGTATATGGTTGGTTGGTTGGTTGCTAATGCCCACAATTGGTTGGTAACCCTTTTGTGCACCCTGAAAAGGACGGAGTTAGTGGCAGATTGCAGTAGCTTTCCTGACATCCCAAGCAGGCTGATGAAGTGGACCGGGGTCTTCCAGGTGGTTGTGCTTGGCTTCATCTGCATGTCACTAACTACTACAGGGATAACATTGAACTTCACCTTGTTAGCCAGCCTGTTGTCCTCGACAACAGCCCGTTTCCAGGATGACTAACGAGGAGGTCAAGTGAGGCTCTTGGCCAGTGTATTTTTCCTGACCCTGGCTAACATTGTTTGATCAGCGTGTTTTACCTGACCAGACATTAGCCTCATCGTCCCAGATCTGCAAGTTTACGGTTGAAAAAGGCCCAGGCAGACCACCAGGATTATGAGGAAACTAGATGTGGTTACTTGAAAGCAAAAGACGAATAAATTAACTATAAATATGAGGCATGTTCAAATGAAAAAGGACCAAACTGCAACAAGTGAACATACGTACAATGCGCATGATGATATCACTTCTGGTGTAAACAACACATATCAACCGTCAAGTTTACAAAATGTCATTATCCTCCGAATCATAGTTTCCTAATTAGACAACAGTAAAGAACTGGACAATGATGTTTAAAGAAGGAGGTGAGTTAACGCAACAATATGCGCCTGACCTGGTCTCGGAAGATCTGTCGTTAACTCACGTCCAGTTCTTCACTGTTGTCTTCAACACACTTTTGTCATCATACACTGCCTACATTCTGTGATGAATCTCAACTGGTCAACATCCTTCAGCTGTTAGAAACTGAATCACCGCTCGCTGATAATGTCTGTCAAATTCCGTATCACACCCACCATGTATTCAACAGTCTAATGAGGAAACTATGAGTTGGAGGATAATGAAATTTTGCAAAATTGACGGTTGGTATGTGCTGTTTACACCAGAAGTAATGTCATCATGCACATCATACGCATGTTCACTGGTTGCAGTTTGGTCCAGTTTCATTTGAACACACCTCATATAAAACTGCCTTACCGTTCTTATACAAATTCAACACAGAGATGTCCCAACTCTTCTTCTCAGGATGTGCATATTGAGTGACGTTTGGCTTGTCATACCCCACCCCAGCTTCGTAGTTGTAGAGCTTGGCCATATCAATGAAATCCTGTTCCACATACGTGTCATATCTCAGCTGACCAAGTGTAGAGACTGGGCTGGCCCACTCACGCTAAAAGGGGAAACACCAATACTAAATTGCAATGCTCCGAAAATTGTTTCCATAATTGTAAAATTTACCTGCAATTTGTATGGTTTTTTTTAAGCATTTCAAGGCTGCACATTGTATTGTATGGCGATTGTAGTCTAGTCAACAGTGAGCTGGCTTGTTAGACTGGGATTACAGCGGGCCAGGGTTCAAAATCATGAACAGACAGAAACAAATCCGGGATGTGGTTTGCTCCTGGTACGACTGCTCCTCCAGTTGACCCAGCTGTAAATGGGTACCTGATGTATGAGTTGGGGAGGTGTAACCAGCAAGGAAGGGAACTGGCCACCCAACCTCACATAGGCTGCGGCTTAGTCCATGCTTTACCTTTACATTGTATTGTACAGATATTTTTTCTCTATAGCAGTGGGTCCATGGTTCCCATTTATATGCCCACTGCCATCAGGGTTAGATCACCATTCTATTCAACATGGCCACCACTGGAGAGTATTGCTATGAGAACATGATGCTGCAGTACAAGAGCTGACAACAGTCAGTGACATAACTGGCTGATTGCAACAGGGTCAGTGAACCATAGCTGATCAAACCCTATTGTGCCTGCACATGGCGACCCTGGAATCAGGCTGCACTAGTCACTAGAGTAGCCTGACCAAGAGATATGGATCGCAATGGGAAGGCATGCGTGGTTCTCAAAAACACCAGCTGAAATTGGATGGGTCAGACTCGTTGCAAACTATGACACAATGCCATAACGTCCTTTTCAGAATAAATGCCACTGCCGAAGATGGATGTGTCGGACCGAAAGGTGCAAATATCGCAGTCTTGCTGTAAACTAGCGAGACAACGCATTCCGTTCTCCGGACTACATGCTGCTACTTGCAAAGCCCTGTTCAGTGATTGGTAGCAGGAGATTGAGAATGAACGGAAAGAAGAAGAAAAATTGCAGAAGAAGAAGTATTGCTATCAAGATGATCCAAAAGTCTGAGGCTAAGCAATTTTGAAGAAGACCTTTCTAATTAAAAAAGCTGCAAAGTCAAGAAATATGTCCTTAGTCATTGACTGACAAAACAGTCATTGAACATCATCCCTGATGGCATCTTTAAGAGCAGCAACAAACTCCCTCCAATTCATCAAGTTTGCGATGACCCTTTTATTCTTCAACTCTGGTTCATGTTTTTCATTTCAGTTTTCTTCACTAAGTTGTGTTCTAGGTTGGCCTCTCTTTCACACCATAGTTATTTCAAAAGCCCACAATGAGTAGGTTTACCCTTTTGTGCATCCTGAAATGATGTTAGATGCAGGGTTGCAGTAGCTTTCCTCAGATCTCGAGCAGCATAAAAATGAACTCGGTGCTCTGGCAGACTCGCTCGAACGCATGTCCCAGTGCTTAAAAAAAAGCACAGTCTAGTGGATACCAGCCCACTGCAATATTCCAGGCAACGAGAAGGCAGACAGACTTGCCAGAGAGGGAGGAATGCTGCAGCAGAGAGATACAGAAATCACATACAATGAGACAAAAGCATTCATCAGGGCAATGTACGGTGCAACATGGAAAAAAGACCACCCTGGCCACATAGAAAACGATGCCTACTATCAACTCTCCAGGCGAGACCAAGTGATAATTCTCCGACTACGCACAAGTCACAACAGACTTAGATGCCATCTGTACAACAAGTTCAAGATTCGCACTACAGAACTTTGTGCCTGCAGCACAACCCCATGAAGGCAGAACATATTTTGCAGTCCTGTCCACTGTATACCGACAAAAGAAGTAGAATTTGGCAACAGCTAGTATCCTTCCACGAGAAACTGTACGGAAGTCTTGAATTGACTGCTGCCTTTGTTAGAGTCATTGAAGTTGAAGTCTGAAGATGAACGAGGAGGAAGAAGAAGAAGAAGAAGATCTTGAGTGTGCTGATGAAGGTGGACCGGGTTCCTCCAGGCAGTTGTGCTATGCTTGGCTTCATCTGTGTGTTGCCCACTACTATAGGGATCACGTCGATCCCTCACCTCGTTAGCCAGGCTACATGAAAACAGCTTGTTTCCAGGGAGAGCTTCGAGGAAGCTGAGGTGAGGGTCTTGGCCAGTATATATTACCTGACTAACATGTAATGTATGATCAGTATATTTTGCCTGACATTGACTAACATGTATGATCAGTATATTTTGCCTGACCAGACGTTAGTCTTCCTCCCCCCCATAGCATAGTAGCATTGGTGATTGTATTAGGTCTCTTGTTTGAGATCAATTTTCCGCATCGATCAGTTATGATGGTGCACATATCTTCTTGTTTGTTCTGGGTAGGTAATTCTTTGTCGGTTAAAATACAACAAATAAATATAATCTCCATATGGAGATTCATTGGCCTAGGAGTTGTGAGCTTGGTTTACAATTCCAACATACCATGTTCGAATCACGTTGTACTCAATTTGATAGACAGGGCATGTTGAGGACTTTTTCATGATATGACCACTTCTTCTAGTCCATCCAACTGTAAATTGGTACCTGTCAAAGTCATATGCAAATGTTGGAGCTGCTGTAGGAGCTATGAGTTCATGTTCTGGCACCAACACTTTTAGCAATGAAAGGGACATATGATGATGCCCAGAACTGACTTCGTCGCACCGAGAGCCCTCATAAGTGCTCAGTTCCTTTCCTTGCTAAAAGTGCAGATGATAGAGCACGAGCTCCACAGCTCCCATGGCGGCAAGAAATTTTTTCCTGGTTTTGCCTGGTACCATTTACAGCTGGGTCAACTAGAAGAAGCAGTCATACCATGACATAAAAAAACACACATGTCCGATCTGTCAAACTGAGCATGACGTAATTCAAACCTGGCATGTTGAGATAATAAACCAACTTCACAACTTTTAGGCCACCAAATCTCCAGTATACAAATATAATACTGTACCCTATTAACAGGATCATAAAGCCTTGATAAGGATCCATTAATGTTGAACTGGACAACCACACCTCCAGGACATTCATAGTTCACACCCACTGAGGCCTTACTGTAACCTGGCAATAAGTTACCAAACGATGAATAAGTTGATGGGTAAAGTTTCATCGTTAACGTGCAGCTGACAAATTTGTAACATAATTTTGCTTCCTACAAACTACAGGCAGTAATGAAATAGTGAAAAAAAAGGCCACTTGTCCTGATGCAATCCATCAGCTATGAGTCACTGGCTGCTGTAGCTCATTCACAGCTGTATCTTTGACCCTTCTTACACTCAAAGGCATACTTGAGAAGAAGAACCAAGCTCCTCTTGGTTGTAGTGTAATACAATACAACACAGTAAGCTCACCAATATGGGGATTACAGTGATGATCCCCATCTCATTCGCCCAGCTACTGTAGCACAACTTGTTTCCAAAGAGACCAATGGGATGTGAGGTGGAAACCTTGATGAGCAAATTTCACTTGACACAGTTTTCCACCCATCAAAATGGGTTGACCCGTTGAGCCTGTGACACCTATATATTGAGGTGTGTGTAAATACTCCATTCCCCGAGCCACCCGTTTGCTGGTGTGATGGATGAACCATTATTTTTATGCAAATTTTGGGCTGTACTGCTTGGATCTTGGCCATAATATAACAGTAACATAATATACACAGTACACACATTTCTGGAAATAACAAATATAGCGGTGCAAATATCAAAGCATGGCCTTACTATGATGTTCGCAATGAAAAAGTGTTTTTTTTTAAATTCAGGAAATGGCCCATTCTAAAAAGCTAACAACAAAACAAGTTGACAGTAATTTCAAGGATTTTGAGGGTGATAAATTGAATTTAGATGGTGATTATTCCGAAGGATCAGTCGTCATTTGAAGGATTCAGAATACCATTCGTTCATTGAATAGGATCAAGCTAGATCTGTTTCTTGAGGTATCCTGGGGTGTATCCAACATAATCAGTGATCTGGTTGGCACACACCTGAAGACATCCGCACAACCCCTAGCCACCCTTCTCTGTCAGCGGCTGCTGCCTGTGCCTTTTCTGGTAGGAGATTGGTTCATTCTTTTATGTTGTCCTCCCACCTCTTTTTGGGAAGGCCTCTTCGTCGTCTGCCTTGCACCTTTCCGTGCAGGATCGTATTTGCAAGACCATTTGATCTCCATACGTGAACGTACCAAGCGAGTTTCCTTCTTTTGACAGTTGCCAAGAGGTTTTCAAAAGACCCTATTGCTGTTGTAATTATATCTCGTATTTCCTCATTTGTAACTCGATCCTTATACGTGATGTTTAAAAGTCTTCATAATATATCAAGTAAATTTGATAAATATATTCCACACTACTAAAGTAAGAACTTTGAAGATTAGTAGATCAGTCAATTTTTAGATAGAATAACTAAATTAGAATGCATAATTTTGTCATAGAAAATAGCTTTACTCAAATGTTTACATTGTGTGTATTTTCTCAGGCGCACAAGGAAATGGAATTTTACGGACTAGGTAGACAGGGTTCTTCTTCTTCTTCGTTCGTTCTCAATCTCCCACTACCAAATCCTGAAAGGGCTTAAGTAGCAGAATGTAGTCCAGAGAACAGAATGCGTTGTGTCGTAGTTTTACAGCTTGGCTGCGATATTTGCACCTTTTGGTCCAACACATCCGACTTCAGCAAGCATTTTTTGAGTACCGGGTTAGCATTCCCTCTTCGATCCCTTCTCCTTAGCCAGTCTGCCCTACTGCAGCCTGTTATCCAGGATCACCGCGTGGAGGTGTAGAATGGTCTTGGCAGCTATGGTTCACTGGCCCTGATGCTAGTAGTCATCTATGGGTCGCTGACCACTGCAGCTTATGCGCTGCTCAGCATCTTGATCCCAGACAGGGTTCAAAGGGTTGATACTTAAAAATCTTAATTCTGTCTATATGGAACCAAAAAAATATAAGAGATATGAAGGAAATGTCTCTGCACTTTTAAATACCTACCACTCAGATCAGGTATAGTAACCTGCAAGCCATCATATTCAGTCTTGACCATTTTCCTTAGTGGATGATTTCTGAGAGCATTCAAAGCAAAGTCCAAGAACTCACGCTGTTCCCTCCAGCTATTTTCAACTGATTTATACGTCTCACCTACAAAATAAACAGTTGGAACATTGCTACAGTAATATCTGGCCAATGCAAAGACTACGAGTAATTAAAGATCTTCAAAATACTCAGCCTGCACAGATTCCATTTCTAAACCAGTGCTAATAATTAATAATAAAAGTAATTGCTCATTGCAAACAAAGATAGCAAGAGTATCAGATTTATGCTGAGATGTTATTTATTTTCCTTTAGATTTTTTTTTTCTCGGTTTGTCTGATGCTGTAACATGCGCATGAATATATTATAGTGGGAAGATTTGCGATGCTTCAGCTTCCCCTATCTGTCACATCTTTACTCCAACATCAATGTTACAGGCGCATGTAGTTAGTCATACAGGATTCGATTAATTTTCAGAAATGAGACAACTTAAGCATTATCCAAGATTCAAACTATTTTCTGGAAAAATATTTTTGTTTTTAAACTTTTGTAATTTTTTTACCTGCTGTCAAATTCTGTTGCTTTTATTTTGTTATGGTAAGTAGAATCAACAACACTTTACTTTGAATCCTGGTATTCTTCTTCTTCTTCGTAGCAGAATGTAGTCCAGAGAACAGAACGCGTTGTGTCGTAGTTTACAGCTTGACTGCCATATTTGCACCTTTCGGTCCAACACATCCGACTTCAGCAAGCATTTTTTTAGTACCGGGTTAGCTTTCCCTCTTCAATCCCTTCTCCTTAGCCAGTCTGCCCTGCTGCAGCCTGTTATCCAGGATCACCGCGTGGAGGTGTAGACGGGTCTTGGCAGCTATGGTTCGCTGGCCCTGACACTAGCAGTCAGCTATGGGTCGCTAACCACTGCAGCTCATGTGCTGCTCAGCATCTTGATCCCGAATCCTGGTATTCAAACAGGCATGTTCAAAGTCTGTTGCCAGGCTTTGGTTATGCATAGTAGGTATTTTAGAACTTCCTGTGGCTTACTAGGCCTGGGGGAAGGTACAACTAATTTAGGTAGATTTTTAACTTGAATTTTTGAATTTTGTACGAGCAGCGGCTGTTAAGTCTACTCTTTTAGATTATTAACTGCCAAGTGATTTTTAACATGCTTGACACTGAACCGGGGAGTCTAATCTCACTATTCAGAGATCAGGAGAATTTTTACCAGAAGATACACATGAAAAAATCCTGTCACCACCGTGATTCGAAGCCGCGACCTCTGGCATCCGAGGCGGACACCTTACCTCGAGACAACTGAGCCCTCCACAACACTTTAATCTGGACAAATCGATACTTCTTATGTCAGGAAAATCTATATTTGTTACGTCTAGACAAATCTAAATCTCTTACTTCTGAACAAATCTAAATCTGTTACATCTGGACAAATCTATATCTGTTAAATCTGGACAAATCTAAATCTGTTACATCTGATCACTCAAGACGGATGTGTTGGACCGAAAGGTGCAAATATTGCAGTCAAGTTGTAAACTAGCGACACAACGCATTCTATTCTCCGGACTACATCCTGCTACTTGCATAGACCTGTTCAAGGGCTTGGTAGCGGGAGATTGAGAACGAACGCAGAAGAAGAAGAAAATGTTATGTCTGGACAAATCTAAACCTCTTATATCTGGACAAATCTATATTTGTTTTGCATATGTGACAGATACACTGACAGCATATTGTAAAAGACATCTGTCTAAAAGTGTAGTCTAATCCCTCTATGGTAGAAGTCTCTCCAACACCAGACATTTTACACACATACATGAGCCAAAGACTACTCAATGTGGCATCATCTTCTATATTTCAAAAAATACTTTAAAAATAATTCTTCATTTTTGATGCAGAAATTAAGGAGTAGATAAATCAATTACACTGGGATAAAAAGGAAAAGAAGATACAAACAACTGATGTCAAACTACATTGTCAAAACTGTATGGACACTTTTTGAGGGCACAATACAGCTGAAGAAAACATGTGCAATCGACTGACACATGAAAAAGAAGAGTGAAAACTCATTGTTCTGAAGATAGGAAAGTAAAAGTCTGTTTTACTAGTCTCTCTCCAACTCTTTTCAATATATTCCTTGAGGGAATTATGAGTGAGGCCCTTGGAGGTAACGTTGGTACTGTCAAAATAGGGGGCCGAACGATTACCAACCTTTGTTTTGCAGATGACATCGACGGGTTGGTGGGTTCAGAAGCAGAACTTCAGGAATGGGTCAGAAGGCTCAATGAAACAGCTCTTGACTATTGTATGAAGATACACGCTGGAAAGACAAAATTAATGACTAACAACGCTGAGGGCTTCAACAGCAGGATAAAAGCTAATGGTCAGGAACTCAAAGTGGTTGACCGTTTTAAATATCTGGGTTCGATTGTAAGTGATGAAGGATCAAAATATGAGGTGTTGGCCAGAATAGCACAGACAATAGCAGCGCTTGCACGAATTAACAAAATCTGGCAAGATAAACGGTTAGCACTATGCACAAAAATCAGATTAATGTGTACATCAGTTCTGTCAATATTTTTCTATGCTTGTGAGACATAGGACAGTTACAGCTGACCTTCAGTGAAAGATACAGGCCTTGGAGATGAGATGTTTCCGAAGACTTTTACAAGGATCGAGTTACAAATGAGGAAATACGAGATAGAATTACAACAGCAATAGAGCCTTTTGAAAACCTCTTGGCAACTGTCAAAAGAAGGAAACTCACATATGGAGATGAAATGGTCTTGCAAATGCAATCCTGCACGGAAAGGTGCAAGGCAGACGACGAAGAGGCCGTCCCTAAAAGAGGTGGGAGGACAACATAAAAGAATAGACCAATCTCCAATCAGAAGAAGCACATGTAGTGGCCGCTGACAGAGAAGGGTGGCGTGGGGTTGTGAGGATGTCTTCATGTGTGCCCCAATAACCTCACCGGTTACAGGATGACCTGATCTCACCTGAGTCTCTAAATGAAGTAAGAAACCGATTAATTAAAAAAAAAGGACATTCAACAGAGAAAAGAAGACTAACAATG